>CM051500.1:28507230-28525950 GCA_028031935.1 Paedocypris micromegethes
TTTATTCCATTTATTAAAAAAAAAAAGAAGAATTTGTTTTTTAATTATTCGTTTTGTTCCGTCACCGACTAGGCGCGTGCACGTCACAGACACGTGCTTTCTCTTCACGTGTACTTCTCTTTCTAAACTTGCTCAAACGTCCTGTAGTTTTACGATATTAATGGCGTATTACGTTTTGTACTGTGCGGGGCATTTATTACAGAAGTGGCTTGGTGTGAGAAGTGTGAATAAAGCTGGCAATCCCTCATCTGGCGTGGCGTGTTTCATTTCCCCTCAGCACTGCCTTTGAACCCACGGAACCCCGCGATGGTTCGGTCGGCCAAGCAGCAGTGCGACACAAACGAGCTGTTATAACTGGAGCTTCTCGGTTCCTCAGCCCGGGTCGCTCTTTTAAAAGCAGCCGACAAGACACTAACCGCTAATGTTCGTGAACTGTTTAAATAAAAGCGTTTTACTCCTTTACCCCACCTTGTTTTCTTTTTTTTGTTCTGCCTGTGAGCGATTGCAAAGCACACGAGGTTTTTACACCTTTTGATGCACACAAACGTAATGCAGTTGCTTCATTCGTCAATTAACTGAGGTTTTATATAGAGTTGATTGTTAATTGGGACTCTTCTCTTTTGTCCCGATAAAGCGGTGTTTTAATAATTATTCCTACCCGGTAGAATTTGCTACCTCTTGTTTTGCGCCTTCACGTTAAACTAAATCTCTTGCTGCCTTGGCAGTCGATTTCTGCAACTACAGTAATTGGTTTAATATCGTTTAAGCGAAACATGCTTGATTTATATTAACGCTTATGTTGGTAATGCTAGAATTTCGGACATGACACAAGCAAGCACGCAGAAATGCTTGCGTTCATCAGCTTTTATACACGTGATATATAAGTCCTGCATGTGAAAACTACTCTAGTCATGAGCTACAAACACCAAGCGGGAAACATGCACATAGTAGGTTTTGTGAACGTTTGTTGAAAATGTTGAGCATTCTTACTCTTTGCATTTTATTTTATTAGGATTGTCTAATTCACTCTGTTAAAATGTACATAAGATAACTATACGTTTTTACTGCCCAAGATTGCCAGAAAATGACTTCATTCTTAGGTAGCAAATTTTCCCTCGGTAGAAAAAACTAATTTTGTAGGTACCAAAACGGCTTGGGCTGGCGACTAATGATGAAGTCACAGCACTCGGACCAACCACGTATCATCAAGTAAATGTAAGACTATAGAAAATCTTTAAGATGTGCAGTCTGGTTTAATTTGCCTGTCAGTTTTACAAATTGACGACTATAATCAGTCATTATGATAACTATAATCAGAAGCAGCATCATACAGCTCTAAACATTAGTGTTTGAGTATAGATTTAACATTCAGTTATATTTCCCTTTTTTTCTTATCTTAAACGTCATCTTGCCAACTAACAGCCAATCAAATAGTGCAACTGACCATGTGTGATTAATAAAGCTGTCATCTGTTCATCTCAAATGTTTGATGTGTTGATTTGTAGTCAATCGTTTTAAATAAATAGTGTGCATAACATGGGTGAAGGTAGTTACAAAATAACTAATAAAGTTGACAATTTCAACGGTAAACATCGACGCCACAATCCAGAGTCATCGTAGCAAAAGCAATTTATTCTTTTACACAATCAAGTCGTCACAAATGGCGAAAACACAAAGTGCAATTGAAAACGCAATTTATAAAACACAAAACGTGTGATTGGCAACAGAATTCAACTCATAAAAACGTGATTGGAATCAAGAGTCGACCATTTATTGTTAAGACTTAATCCCGAAACAAGGAGAACTTGGCATGATAAACGGCAACCTGACGTAAAGCACAGTGTGACCTGATGGCACCGCACAACACATAATACCACTTGGAAAAACGGCGGTTCAGACGCACATTCAGAAAGCGCCGGACAAGGTCTCGCGCTCAAGAGTTGTCTGGCTTCTAGTTTGGCCCTGGATCAGACGAATCACAATCATTAGCCGTTAGTGAAAACGAAATCCTGATGAAAACACGGAGCGGTGTTCTTTGGACGTCGTCTAGCAAACGTTTTGCGGGACGTACAGTACAAACAGAAAAACCACCAACAACGGGCTAAAACTGCCTAAAGCGTCAGGAGTAAAAACCAATACCGTTCAACATCCGGGTCACGGCACCAGAAAACGGTCCAGTCAGCGCCGAGCCGACGGTAGTGTGGTGAGGAACGTAAAGAGTCAGTGGCGTCAAAAGGGCAGCTTGTGTGAGTCTGAGGAACAACAGAAGCCAAAGATCTGAGCACTAAAGCGGGTCCATGCTCGCGGACTCGTCTAGGCACGCTCGCTCGTTAGCCGCTTTGTTAGCGTCTAGAAGGAAACCAGCTGGCTATACGGCAACAAACATAAAAACGACGGTATTGGTCGAAGATGGAGATTGACTCTCGGATCTCGGCTTTGTCGCTGACTGGACCAGGACGCTGAACCGCATTGCCAAGATCTGAACCTCTAGGAGGAAACAAACCGGCTATACGGCAAAAAAACGGTATTCGTTGAAGATGGAGACGGACTCTTGGACCTCCAGGATGTTGAACCGCATTACACGAAGAACTCGGACCACGTTTGGTCCAGCAGTCGTGTGGAACGTTACGAAGCAGAGGAACGCTTCAACAACCGAAGCGTCTGTCTGCAGAACAAGTGTCCAGTCTGAGCCTGGTTCACCAGAGCGAGTGTGGAGGTCAGGACCACCATGCGATGATAAAACTCCAGGCTGAATTAACGCCGGTCATTTCCGCCCAAGCAAACATTATCGTCTTTCCTGTCAGACGTTGACGCTTGGTTTTGTTTTTTTTCTTCACAGCTTTAATTTTTGGGCAGCAAGGCTCCTGCGTTTGTAGCCTGGTGTCCTTCATACTTCAGAGGGGTTCTTCATGCTCCAGGGTTCGGTCATCCTTCACGGTTTCGGCGTTGGATCGCGCGTCCCTAGCCGAGTGCATAAGAGGCAGCCAGACGTCGTCCATGTTTGGCATCACGAAGATTTTCTGCACAGAGTGATGAAGTCAGTCATGTTCGCTAAAGACAATAGTCACTGAACAGTTTAACTCCCGTCTGTAATAACACGGTTTTTCATGCACAAACGATGTCCTGAAAGAATTTCCGAAAACGTTTCTGGCGAAAACTTTTTTTTGTATGTTACTCACTTTTGTATGTAATTATTGCACCTATGTCATTTGATTGCATTTTTATCTTGGAAGTGTTGTATTTTTATTCATATTTATCTCTATATATTTATCATTATATCTACTGTTAGTTATCTTATTATCTTTATCTTCATTTATATTGTATTACCCTTTTGCACATTTTATTGTTACCTCCCCCATCCCTACGTTTAAATGCTAGAACAATCAAAACCACAATTCACCACGCGTTGTACCGCGTATAATATGTATGTGACGAATAAAATTTTTATTTTATTTTATATTTTATATATTTTTTTTATTTTATTATATTTTATTTGATTTGATTTAAATTTAAAAGCCTAAATCTAACTTGTGACTCGAACCACTTGTGGATTGTTAAATTGCTGATCCACTGATGATTGAAGTAATTGCTGAAATACAATGTTACCCAACTTACGAATGTACTAGGAAACAACAATCCAGAGTAACGAAATGCGTTGTCACGAAGATTGTCGCTAGATTTTAGCGTGCAGGAAGTTGAGAGTCCAGACGTGTATAAAACAGTTGTTTGAACGTCTTTGCACGTCAAACAAACAAAAAAACATGGCGATGTTTTATTCCTCTAACCGTAGAGCCGCCATCTTAAAATGACGTTGGAAATCTCAGATATTTGCATTACGTATTTTCAAGATGGCGGTAAACGTTCATGTGAGATTGTCCGTATATCATAATATACTGTAAACATCTGCCAAAGGGCAAACGAAACAACTGCTGTGTAACATGTGTTTATTACATTTATTACCAATATTTTGACATTTATAAAATATTGTCTGAATTGAGTCGTGGCACGGATTCGACGGATTAAAAGTGCGATTCAGTAAATCGGGTTAACACTGTAGTTTTATGGAAAACTGAATGAAGTTCAGGATCTGCCAGCAGGAGGCGCTATAATCCCTCTCGAAAACATGCGCTTATGTTACATGCGTCCATACGAGAGAAAAAAAACCTCCCTGCAGTTTGAGTGTGAGACCCCCGAGTTACACCAACGTCTCTACTGACGATATTAACGCTGTGGACACACCTGAAACTCCTGATCAAGCTTTTTCTCGATCCAGTCGGTCACGTGAGCGAAGGTCACCTCCCTCTCGCCCAGCTTCGGCCGGACCTTTAGGTCCAGATGTGGTGGTCTTCTAAACCCGTACCTGAAATCAGCAGGAACACTTTCAGTAAAAGTCACAGAAAGAAAGACGTGGCAAAACTAATTTGTGGATTACCAAACCGAGATTCTATAGTTGAGCTCCACGATTCTAGATAAAATGAGAATCGTGATTCTGGTATTTTTTTATTTTCCATTTATTTTATTTTACTTTTCAAGATTTAACCCTGAACATCAGGTTGTCAAACAGCAATGGAACTACAAGCATTACATTTATTCAAATTTGCATCAAAGAGTAAGGAAACATTTTGTAATTTAATGTAAAAGTAATGATATAAAAAGAAGTAATTTTTATGTCGGAGCAGTCGTGATCGGTGGGGACCTGCTTTGACCAATTGGAGCAAAAATAAAATTTTTACTCGACACGAATTGCGAAAAAAAAGATTGCACAAAACTTTTTTTGGCACCAATTTGACCCCATAGAAACACTGGAGTGTGTGTCATCTCCAGTTCAGACCAGTTTGACTGGATCCTATAAATGCTGGATTAAGATCGCGAGGGGGGCGTGAATAGCGGTATTGAGGTGTGCCACGATATGGATTTTGCAATACCGTGGTTACCGTGATAATTCATGAATTAGATTTTTATACTATAAAAATCAAATAATTGTACTATACTATAAAAATCAAATACATTTATACTTGTATTAAGTATATAAACACCTTAATTCAGCATTACACATTAGTTTCGTTACAAGTTGTAACTTACAACTATCAATGACGGCACAGACATTACTAATCGAACACAGAAAGCAGCGTAACAGACTGAATTAATAGATCACACCTGTGACGCTCATACGCCTGACGCTCCGTTTTCTAGTGCGCTGTCTCTTTAAGAGAAGAGCGGCTGTTTTAGTTATAAAAGACGCGCGGGAGAAAATCTGCTTGTTTCATTTTGATCAAAGTCTGTTTTCGTTTGGAAATCATGGGTTCACGTGCGCGAGAAAGAAAGCGAGACAACGTTTACGAACGAACACCAGAAACAAAGCTACTGTAGGCAGCCGCTCGCGGTACGCGGCAAGATGGCGGTGAGCGCGCTCCGCAGATCTCTGCATTCGCCGTATAAGACGCACCAACTTTTCACCCTCAGTTTTTGGGAAGAAAAAGTGCGTCTTATACGGCGAAAAATACGGCAATCGCGCAGCTCCAGTTCGTATCCCATTAAAGGCGGCACCGATCACATAGCGACGTACCAGATTCTGTCGGTGGGCGGCGGCGGGATGTTGACGGCCAGAGTTCCCTGACACTCCTGGACCTCGACGGTCAGCAGCAGAGGCGTGTTGGACATCTCCTCCATCTTCTTCTTGATGAACTCAGTCTCCGTGGCCTTCTGGAAATACTTGGACTTGGCGATCTTGTCCACAAAGCGCATGATTTTGCTGGGTCGGTGTCCTCCGACAAACCTGAGGTAAAAGAAGAGGAGGAGATGTCACCTGGGCTCAGGGCGGAACCAGAAGTTCCTCTCACCCTTCCACTCCCGGGATCTCGGCCACTTCGGCGGCGTCTTCCTCGTCTGAGGAGCCGGCGCTGGACGACTCCTCGTCACTGTCGGCCAGGAAGAACGTGCGCGGCCTGTGTCTGGTGCCACCACAGTTTCATCAAGTTAATATTTTTATTCGCTGGCAATCGCTCTTCTACATTTTCACTGTCACTTTTACGTGCGGAAACCGATTAGTGCCATAAACGTCAAACGACAATGTAACAAACAAAACAAAACGAAAGTGCTTCACATTTTCGGTTTCATTTGTAATTTTTCGTTTGCAAACGCATTTTAGTTTGAAACGCATTTTAGTTTGAAACGCATTTTAGTTTGAAACTTTCCGATTTTGGAATTTTCACTGTTTGGCTAGTTTGGCACGTGGGCGGTGCATAGACTGCTCTCATTCTGATTGGCTAGTGAGAATTTCGGGGAGATTTTCACATCCACAAAGCGTTTAAGCGCTCTCTAAACTCCTCCCACACTTTTTGGTCAGGGAGCAGCTAATCAAATTCTCACTAGCCACGTGAAACTGGCGACAAAAGTTGAAACACAAAAAATCCCCAAAATCCAAAAAATAAATAAATAAATAAATTGGGTGAAAAAAAAAAAAGTTTGGAACAAATGTGACTATTGCAAACCAAAAAAAAGAACCGAAACCGAATTGTGAAGCATTTTCATCCATTGTCATACATTTTCGTTTGATGCGATCTGGTTCCACACTCGAGCTAAAAGACCCAAAAATCGTTTTTTTTTTTGTTTCTTAGGAAAAGAAAATGACGTTAAAATTGAAAGAAAAAGAAGAAAAAGAATTCTTACAAACTATAGTCATAAACCAACAAAAAAAAAGTGCATTAAAAGCCAGTGCAAATATTCCCAAGATGGCGGAGGCTGAGGGACTTGGGGGGCGGAGCTCCGGCCTGGACATGCTTAGTCCTAGTGCTAAAGGATGCTGGACATGCGGCGTTCCTCGCCAAGGAACCAGTCAAGTCTAGAACTCCCAGTCGGGTCGGAAGTGTCGGAGCGAAGGATCAAGCGCATGCAACACCGCCATCGCCTGGACGACACTCACCGAGATCAGATCGCATCCGCAAAGACACGAGTCCAGAGAGAGAGAGAGAGAGAGAGAGAGAGAGAGAAAGCCAGCGGAGAGAAGATTCCAGAATGAGCGTGGCAGAGAAGCAACGCCCCCCCGTCACGGACCCTTACCCCTCTTTTCCCTGCTCCCCCACTCCGTCTCCCTCCTTCCCCAACCTGCTCAGGTTCATCTTGGTCTCCAGGGTCATTAGAAAGGAGCCGTTGTAGGAGATCTCAAGGTCGAACCAAAGGCCTGCGGAACATCACACCATCATCAAGCAACGTGTGCGCTTTTATCCTCGCACAACATTCTTCGCAATTCACTTTGACGCAAATTCCACCAATCTGAAATGTCCCCCAGTGAGGGACCCGGTATTAATTCCCTTGACGAAATATTTTCGACAAAAGCGAAACGAGAGCTATATAAAAACTCTCGCTCAGGAACGAAAACTTTAACTACATTTATTGACACATTTATTAAATGAAAATGCCTTTCGTGACGACGTCCAATCATAATCCAAGACGGGTGCAAACGCTAAGAGAACCAATCAGGACACACAAGGAAATACAACACACCTGAAGCGTCATCTGCTGATGAAACTTCTTCTTTTTTTTTTTTTTTTTTTTTTTTTTTTTTTTTTACAACCACTTGTTACTTTTAAACGTAATGCAATTATAATTTATTTTATAATTTTTTTTTTTTACTGTATTTAATTTCCTCTTTGTTGAGGTTTCAATTATGAGAATACATTTATTTGGATTGATAAAAAAAGTTCATAAAAACAAGTTCAAGAAAAATAAATGTTTTTCCAAACAAGATCTTGGTATTTATTTTATATGTTCGTAGTTAACTACGTATTCAGATTTCTTAGACATAGCAGCTTTAGTCAACATTTAGAATATATAGCACTTATATTTTCGTTGATTAACTCTATACTGTAATTTAGTCGGCTAAAATGCTGTGGTATTTAGTCGACGAAAATTAGACTAAAACTAAAAGAAAAATGAAGATGACTAAATTGGGATTAAAACAAAACTGAGTTTTAGACAAAAGACTATGACTCAAACTAAATTAAAAGTCTTTGTCAAAATGAACACTGGTGCTTTGTGTAGATCAGAAGGCGCGGGCGGAGCTGATTAAAATGATGGCGGCGGTTAACGTGATGATCTGGTTTTTCCCGGAGCTGGTCTGAAGGTTTGCGCTTTCCCAATCCAAATTGGATTAAACGACCTGGAGCTGTTGCAAGAGTCGTGAACAAAGCCAGACTGTGTTCATGTGACCACACACACACACACACACACACACACACACACTCCGCACAAATTGTTGTCCCTCTCTGGAAAAAGTCACATGCAGCCGCGTCTACGCTTCGATAATAGACTCAGGAGGAACGTTATTACCTATAATGCAATCAGACCCGATTAAAGTCACCGGGACTTTTATTATGTCAGAAGTGTGCGTCATTACACTATTCACGTTTCACTTATTGTCTGTAGAGTTTGAAGCAGGAAATCTACATCATGGAATACTATGTATTCGAAATGTTTACTAAAGTTGCTAAGAAACCTGAACACGTAGTTAACTATGAACATAAAATATATACAAAGATCTTACTTAATTGGTTCTCTTTGCGTTTGCACCCGCCTTTCTCCACAAGCTCGGATTATGATTGGACGTCGTCACAAAAGGCATTTTTGTTTCGTTTTTATTCGTTGGCGAAAGTGTCAATAAATGTCGTTATGGTTTTCGTCCCCGAGCGGGAGTTTTTACATAGTTCTCGCTTCGTCAACGACACTTTTTCCCCTGACGAAAGAGAAGACGAAAATATTTCATCAACTGCAAAGCACACGAAGAAGCCAACCTCTGTGATCTAAGGATGGTTTGGAGGAGCTGAGGATCCTGGGGACAGAGATGCCCATGTCCAGCTCGGTGAGGGTCAGCTCGTTCATGAAGTAAGGCAGCTGCGGTAAAACACACCACGTCAGCGTCTGCAACTCAACGCCGTCCCTCCCCTCAGGAACCAGCGCTCACCCTGATCTTGCTGAGCTTCTTCTGGATCTTCTTGGAGACCAAATCCGCCCAATATTTCTCCCCGAGGAAATCCCAGAAGATCCGACCCAGCAGAGCGTTGATCCACGTCTCCGACTCCGCCACCTGCTCGCCACACGCTGGAAACTGCAACAGAAACACGGATGGATTGGGATGGAGATGGACGGACGGACTGGGATAGACGAACGGACTGGGATAAATGGACGGACTGAGATAGATAGATGGACTGGGATGGACGTACGGTTGGACTGGGATAGAGACGGACTGGGATAGATGGATGTACTGGGATAGATGGACGGACTGGGATAAACGCACAGACTGGGATGGACGGACAAACTGGGATGGACGGACGGACTGGGACAGACAGACGGACTGGGTTGGGTGTGGATATGACCGACCTTCTTATTGGTTCCCGGGCTGCTCTCCACGCTCTGTACTGGGCTCATGAAGGGCGTTCCCTCAGACTGGCAGACGTATTTGGCCATGTAAACATTGTATTCTAGAACTTTCTGCTTGACACTGGCACCGAGGTCTTGTTGTCTGGGTTGAGACTGGAGCATTTCATCCAAACTTCCAGCGCTGCTGCTGCGGCTCCCAGACAGACCTGCTGGAGAACAGACCACAGCACACACCTCACCTTCTGACCAGAGAGAGAGAGAGAGAGAGAGAGAGAGAGAGAGAGAGAGAGACAGAGAGACAGAAAGAGAGAGAGAGAGAGAGAGAGAGAGAGAGAGAGAGAGAGAGAGAGAGAGAGAGAGAGAGAGAGAGACAGAAAGAGAGAGACAGAGAGAGAGCGAGAGAGAGACAGAGAGAGAAACCATCCACAACAAAAGCAACGGTACAAAAAAAAAACAATAAAAATTATGAACCAAAATAATACCGTATTTACGTGAATATAAGCATCCCCCAGATTTTTCCTGGCACAAAATAAAAAATTCAGAGAAAAAACAAAAACAAAAAAAATATTTCTGTTACCATAATGTTGATATTCTCCTAAACATACAATTTTTTCTTTATTTAACAAACCTAACTTGTGACCTGTATCATTTTGATATCGTTTTACTTGAATGATAGATGACAACAGAACTTCCATTTCCCAAGATCCTTTGCACCAGTTCTCAACTGCGCGAGGCCCGTCGAGCTCCGTTTATTCGAAGCTGTGAAGCGAATCGAAGGATTATTGTTCCCCGTTTAGCAGACCCAGCGTTTTGATTCTGTCTGTTCCTTGGATTTTTTTTTTACTTCTTGCCCGTGTTATTCATTTTCGACTGTTTTGACTCGTTCTGCAATTACACATTGGACCAGTGTTAGCGCTAAGCTAAGCTACTCGGTCCTGGTTTGTAGTTTCTGATTGTTGTAATATAAATGATTGCACTGTATTTAGTTTAATCTTACTTCTTCCAGTGTTATTTTGTCTCTGTTAAGCTTTTCGGCGTGTCTAATGTGTCTTTATTTCTGTTATTGAGCTAATAAAAGCTTCTACTGTAGCACGTCTGTCTACACACCAGTGTTTAACATTATATAGACGCACACGCGCCGCTGCATAAAGAGGTGATTTGTGATTCGTTTATTTGTGATTGTTCCTGATACGGAGGCTTATATTTACACGCATATTTGAAATCAACGCTTATAAGCACCCCGCAAGTTCTTGAGCGTTGAAAATTCGAAAAAGGGGTGCTTATATTCACGTAAATACTCTAATGGTACTATACATAATATATTATATAACCATAACCCTACAAATAATGTTCCATTATTCCTAACCATTAGACCTGAACAACAAGGTATGAATGGAAATCCCAGACTCCCATGAGTCCGTCTCTGGACGACTCGTACAAATGAATTGGTGAATATTCATGAAGGTTGAACTTAAACAGATTTTTGGAAACAGGCACTTCAAACTCTGGAAAAACTAGTTTACCCTAAGAACTAGGGCACAAGAAGAGTGACGCCGTCTGCTACACAACAACCACTACACAAGAAGAAGGGTCCAGCACACAAGGCTCAGCTTCAGCAGTCGACCTTCATCTAAGGGAGAAAGGCCACAAATGTTCTACACAGAGAAGAGAAGTTTTGGGAAGGGGTGAGTGGATGAGGGGGGGAGGGGCATCACACGAATCCCCCTGTAATGATGGAGCAGGAGCTACCTCAGCGTTCCCACCTCATCACTAATCTCATCCCATCGTTTGATTACAAAACAAGCCCTCTGTTTACAGGAAGGGTGGGGCGGGGTGATAAAGGTGCGGTCTCCACCTACTTCAGGACTGTTGAACTGTTAGTACTGGAATAAAAAAAAAAATACATATTGACATGATTCAATCTCCAGATAAGCCTGCATTCTGAACCACACACTGCATTATAGAGAGAGACGAGGCCGTGTAGCTCCCTCTTTATTCTGAGAGTGCTTGTATTCAAACACGAGAATGACATGTGATCAAAACAGTTAAAAGAGTGAAGCAGGCGCTCTCTTTTAGAAAGAAATGAGTGAGATTTTTCGCAGAATCAGCCGTAGTGGGATTTGAACCTGGAACCTCTTGGACACAAGTGCAAATCTATTCGCTCATCAATGCATCTGTTCATTTTTGGAACAGTTTTGTCCATTTTGTCAGTCAGTGAGCAGCCACTCGGAGTCAGAAGATTTTAAAGTCACACCTTTGAAGTGAAGTATCACAACATGGCCACTAGGGGTCGTATTGAAGTTGTGCTCTGCATTAAAACCATCCGGTGAAGTTACACACACAAACCCGGAGCAGTGGGTCAAGTCATGGTCTTGCTCAATGACACACTGTGGTAGAACCAGCCGTATTGGGATTAGAACCCGGCCTCCAACTCTTCCTACAGCCACTGTGGCCAACCAATCATAGAGCAGGACACCTTCACACCTACAAACAATGTTCCAGACTCGAATTCTGCTGCATGTTCTTGGCCACTAGAAGGAAACCCGTAGACGCAAAGGAAATCCACGCTAGCTCCACAGAATCGAGTCTCTAACGAGTTATTCTTACCTACTGCTCCACCGCGTTGCTTACTTAATAAAAAATCAATGCATTTCCGTCAACCAGGTTACTTGTAAATTCGAGGTAAATTCAACAAACAACCGGGTGGTGAAACGCAGCTGAACTCTTACCTGCAGGCAGGCCCGGGCTCTTCTTAGCCTCCGACTTGAGTTTAGAGGCAAACAGCATCCGTCTAAACCATTCCTCCTTGTCTCGTCCCGTCCTTCCAAACAGGAAAAGCACAGGCTGTCGTGTCAGGCTGTGTGTTCTCTTGAGATCTTCACCAGAGTTCACAGCCTCAGCACCATCTCCCGGAGCACAAGTCCTGTCCTCTACAGCCTCGCTCTTATCTCCATGAGCATTGGCCAAGAAGTCGTCCTGCTTGGCCAGCTCAATGCACACGGGGTACTTCTTGTTCCACACTCGCTTCCTGGCGAGGTTGTGAGGCACCAGGTGGATCTAGAAGGCAAGGTGTCAAACTCAGCTCGAGCTTTACCAGGGCGGTGTGGAACCCGGATGGACTCGGGTCTCGTACCCACCTTGCTGTTGGTGAGGTCGTATATCTTCTGGCTAATAAAGCTGATATCTGGCTTGGGTTCGATGAAGGCTGCTCGGCGGGGAATATTGCGGTTGGGCTTGGAGAGTCTGAGGACGGAGCCCTCCAGACGGACGTACACAGAGTGAGTGAGTGTGGCATGGTAGGTCTCCGGATCGTAGACACTGATCTCATTCATCCAACCCTGGGCACATGGAGACAGACGTCACAACACAACATCGACAGTACGGCCCGCGGGTCATGTGACCTTACGCGGGTGAAGTACGAAATCAGATCAGTGCCAGGAATATCAAACGTGAATTTCTAAGAAACGAACGAAAACGCTTCACATTTACGTTTGGTTTACATATTTTTTTGCATGCAATCTTCATGTTTTTGTTTGAAACTTTTTTTTTTTGTCTCGCAGCCTGCACTCGTTATATAGTATGGTACATATACAGGGTTTTACATTAAATTATAGTTAGCACTGAACATTTGTAGAATTTATAGAACTGTACAAACGGAACGTTTTCATTTTCATTAATAGAAATAAAATGTAGTATTATTATTATTATTATTATTATTGTTAAGGTGCCTATCGGGAGCACTGCACATACATCGTATTTCGATGTGAAGAAACAACGGTGTGCTTTATTATTCTGAAGTATCTGCCACCACAATTAGCAATACTGTGCAAAAGTAACACTTAAATCACAGTGAGCGACACGGTGTACGCTAACTCCTCCCACATTTCCTGGTCAAGCAACTTCCTGGCCGCCCCCACGTGAACCTTGCATCAGAAATCCAAACGAAAAAAAAAAAACGAAAAATCCAAAGCGAAAAAGAAAAAAAGTTTCAAACTAAAACGTGAAGATTAGGCAAAAAAGAAAAAAAAAAAAAAAAAAAAAAAAAAAAAAAAAAGCGTAACGCAAGTGAAAAAAAAAAAAAACAAACGTAAATGTTTTGTACGTTTCTTAGAAATTTACGTTTGATATTTTTGCCACTAATCTGATTCCATAGTGAAGGTTTCTATATACACACACAGTGACCTCCTTAAGTACACGTTTAATCATGCATTTTTTATAAAAATACTTTTTTTACATTTAAGATTTATTAGTACATTTATTTATCGTAACTTGTGAATCTTGCTCTGAGACAGTTTAAACCAAATGTGTCAAACATACGGCCCGTGGTCCGGATCCGGCCCCCAAGAAGGTTTGATCAGGCCAGCAGAATAATTTGAAAGTGGAAAAAAATGCATTGGAATTAATATGTTTAATTAGCTGCAATTTATGGATTTACCGCTGTTTTCATCAGAGTAGAACGGCGTTTCACTGAGACGGACTGAAAACCTTGGTCTCTACGTCTCTGCTACACCCTCATTAGCCAAAACAAGTAGATAGAAAACAGAATACAGAAAAAAGTAGATAGAGTGTCGAATTTAAAATGTAAATAAATAGGACGTGGTCCATTTTTTCTGAGATATTTCGAAGGGAATATGAGGTAATTCGTGGAACGTTTTGTAGAAGGGCATTACATTTCAATACATATCTAATATTCTTGTTCTTCTTTTCACCAAAACAAAAGGAAAGACGTGATTTTTTTGGTTATTTCCAGCAGAGTATGGTAGAATTTTAATGGTCCGGTCCGCCTGACATCTCACTAGGCCGTATGTGGCCCACGATGTGAAATGAGTTTGACACCCCTGCTTTAATCGAGTGAGTTCCACTAAACAAGTCCACTTGTACATCAATTGTTTCACGATTCTACTAAATCTTTCGGACAATTCTATAATGCCGCAAACCCGCACTCTCTCTCTCTCTCTCTCTCTCTTACTGGACAGACGATTGAATTAGTTTAGCGGTGAATTCTCAGAGACGAAATGAGACACTTGAGATTGCTTTAAGGCGTTTGGGCGTGGCTAATGGCAATTATGCACCTCCAAGTTACGTACGCACAAAATATTTAAATTGTGCCCTTAAGTAGGAGGCTAGTGTAATCAAAGACTATAATGCTCAACTCTTGAGTTTTGTACTGGGGAAGCTCCGAGAGTTCCTCGAGTTGTACTGGAGATCCCCGTGCAAATATTTTGTCTTCAACTTTAACTCTTTATTTTGAATTGTGTCCGTCTCTTGCTCATTTCCTGACAAATTATTCAGCTGTGAGCTGTGGACTTTGGCCATAACAACGTTGACCGGTCACGTCGATGTCTTCCCCTATCCGAGCCAATCAGAACCGTGGGCAGGCGGCATTATTAGGCCTCCGATTAAAAGATCTAGAACTCCGAACCCTCTGCAGCAGAAGACGGTACCCACCTTGTAGACCGCGGGTTCCTTGATGTCCAGAGGCACACTGTTCCACTGAACTCTCCTACGCCAGCCACTCCGTTGGCCCCAGGAACTTCTGCGTCTGACTGACAGCCACACTGCCAGAACGGCCAGAAAGAATCCCGTTGCCACGCCCATCAGCACCCACTCCACATAATGCGGCAGTGGCAGCACAAAGTACCCGTACACTAAACAGACCAGAAGCAGCAGTCCGTTGTGGGGCACTCCAGGAGGGTCTTCCTCCTCCTCCTCCTCCCTCTCCCCTCCCTCCGTCGCCTCCTCGCTGCACCCCCCTACACTCTCCCGCTGCACACGGGACACACGCCGCTCGTCTCCGTTTACTTCCGAGTCCGTCCAATGGTCAAAGTCTTCCGTGTAAAGCTCGCAGAACTCCTCGTCTTCCTGCCGCGCCAGAGCCGACATGAAACACCGGTCCAAGCCCAGCGACGGGGACTTGTGCAAAGGCATCTCCACGGTCCCACCACCGAGGGAGCCATCGCCCTCCACGTCTTCCTCCTTAATGCAGTAGTTGTTGTTGCTCTCGTTTGGGCCGTTGAGCGCCGACAGATTGGTGAGTTCGGAGGCACTGGAGGAAATGTTCCTGGATCGGTAGGACACCCCCGCGCTCTGTGTGTGATTGACACCGGGTTCCTCGCCGATGATCTTGCTGAGCAGCTGGAGGGGCTCGGACATGACCTCGGAGAGGCGGCGCTTGGTGTCTTCGATGCGGGCCTCCACCTCCTGCACCTTGAAGAAGGAGCGGCTGTCGGGGGAGGTGAGCGGGGACGAGGGAGCGGTCTTGGAATCGCGAGGCTGGGTGAAGGGCTTGAAGAGCTGCAGGTTGAGCCTGGAGTCCGGGGGCCGCTGGGTGGTCACGTTCTCCTGGTCCGGTCTGGCCGTGTCGGTGGATAGAGACTTCACCAGAGTCTTCATCAAATGCCGATGCCTCAGGGACTGCTGGACGACAGATGGGGCGTCGCGGGACTCCACCTCCGTGGAAAGAGACTTGACGAGGCTGAAGAAGGGCTTCGACGTCTTGGACGGAGACGAGTGGGTGGCTACTGAAAACTTCTGCTCGGAAGGCCACGAGAAGTTGACCAGGCCGGAGGTGGACGAGCTGTCCTGGCTGAGCGAGTGCTGCTTGATGGTCAAGCCCGAGCTGCTGTTGGGGGCCACCGCGGGGTACGACGCTTCCTCCACTTGTAAGAGCAGCTCCTCGCCGGCTTCCGGAGCACTTCGCTCTTCGCAGTCCACCAGACGGTAAAGGTCCTCTTCCTCATCTTCTTCATCGTTTCCCTTGGCGGAGAAACGAATGGTGATGGTGTCTCTGGAGAGCGAGCGCTGCACCTGCAGTTTCCCGGCGCCGGAGGGCGGAGGAGAGGACGACGGGGGGCTTAGTGTCTCTCCATGCTCTTCACCCTGGCCGGACATGGCACCACTCAAACGAACGGTTTTCCTGCGTGTAGACAGAAGAGAAACCCTACGATCAAGTAAAGGATTGACAAGTTGTCTAGCTCTGTTAGCCAAAGTAATCGCTAATGACGCTCTTTCAGGGCCTAAATGGATGTTGTTACTTGAGTATTTCTGGCTACTTTGTTGTAGTACAGAGTATGAACAACATAAGCAACTTCTCTCTACTTGACTACATTAGTGATTGAGTATCTGTCTCTTTACTCCACTACATTTTAATGGACACCTATAGTTACTCGTGACATTGTGATTGCGCGCGACATGTTGACAACTTTTTCTACCGCGGTTAATTTCAGACTAGGTGATATCGCCGTCTGCAGGATGCTGAAGGTACTGATGCTGTTTATCAGCTCAATCACAAATTCTTTTTAATTTATTTTTATTCTGACATTTTGAAACATTGAGGTGTTGAATGTCATCTATACATTTAGAAATAAAACCACCAACAACAAATAGTTGTTTTTCACATTTCTTGGCGATTTTTGAGCCTAAATTCAGTAAAACACTTAAGATCTTTTGAAATTGGACACTTTACAACTTTTACTCAAGTCTTCTTGAAATTGGCGACTGGTAATGGAGTCATTCTTACAGTAAGGTACTTTTACTTTAGTAAAAGGTTCTCAGCTACTCTTCACACGGTTTCAACTACACTTCACTCAAGCACACGACATATTACAACAGGAGTAGCGTTAGCGTGTAGCTCCTAGCTGAAAAGAGCAAGCAAAAGGTCAGTTGGAAAATCACGTGATACCCGGGTAGAAAATAAGAATTTAAAAAATACAGATTATAAAAATGTAAATAATGTGGGAGTCGGAGAGTTAGTTTCTGAGCCACATCTCTGCGCTGAACCTACAGGACTCACCACATTCCAGCCGACTTTACATCTCAAGCAACACGAGACCAAACTCGGTCAAATCCCTTACCGTTTAAAGTCTAATGTAAAAACGACACAAACATACGGTACAAACAAAGCAAACGCAAGAATCAGCGTTCCTGCAGTTTCCGTAAAAGTCAAATTCCAGCACTTTCATGTAGCATGTTCAAGCTTTTCCAGCACCACAGTTTAGGTAAAACAATATATATTAAAAGGTCTGAAACGTTGCCATTTTAATCACAATTAAAGAGATAGTATGCAAAAACATACCAACACCAAGTTGACCAGTACGGACGACAAACATATTGAATAAAACCTTTATAAACCATGAACATTAGTTCACTTTATTGTTCAAGAGTTAAAAGATTTCTTTCTAAAGATCGTTTTTCTAAAGTATTTCCCACGAAAAATTTGTAAAAGTAAAAAGGTAAAAGATTTGAGTCAAAATTGTCTCTTTTTTTTCTTAACCGTAATAAGAGGTTATTAAGCGGTTAATAAAGATGATAAACTGATTTGTATTCTTTTATTTTAGTACCACAGTAGTCATTTTTAATGTTTTCCGTCAACAAATCTTTTCTTCATTCTCCAATAACTGTTATATAACATGTATTTTTATTGTTTATACAGTTATTACACTATTTAATCGTATTATTTAAAAAAAAATTGGTGTGAATTAGCATGGGCTTGGAATTTTTTGGAAATGCACGTGTTAATGGCGTCCTGATTTATGACATTTTCGCCTTAAAAAACTGCTGTCGAAAACATTTTGCAAAAATTGTAACACTGTTATTGTTTGTTGTGAAATAAGTGTCATTTCGAGCATTTAGAAAAATTACACTTCCACCTCTTCCAGTGACAACAACACTCACGCGACACACTCGCGTAAAAGTCACCATCTTCAGCCAATCAGCATCACACAAGCGGACCGAGCGCAGGAAGTGAAGCCTACCTCATCAGATCTCCACCAGTCCTTCACGCTTGGCTTTCACACCACGACGCTCTGGGTTTGGAGCAGAAACCTCCTCAGAAGGCGAGAACACGCCGCCACATTTTAAAACCAGTGCGACCCGGACAGACCAGTTCCTCAGCGCATTCCACACCAGTGAATCAGCACAACAATGCTGTTACAGTGTGTTAATGCCGAACTACCTCCAGGTGTGTGTGTGTGTGCGTGTGCGTGTTGCTCTTTGACCCCTGACGCTCCGTCAACAGCGTTTCTATCGCTTCGTCTCTGCGATCGAGAGATTACGTCAATAAAACTCGACTCGTCTGTTCTGTACTTATCATTTACGCTACACTAGCATTACACAGCGAGTGAAAAAAGAGAGGAAAGAGAAAGGAGTGAGTGTGTGTGTGTGTGAGAGAGAAAGGAAAAAAATCGATTACGAAGAGAGAGAGAATGAGTGTAAGTAGAGAGAAAGGAAGAAAGAAAGACGAGAATAAAGTGCGAAAATGGAGAGTGTGAGCGTGAGAGAAGAGAAAATAGATTGAGGGAAAAGAGAGAATGAGGGAGAAGAGAGTGAAAGAAAGAAAAAAAAAAA
>CM051500.1:28545997-28560858 GCA_028031935.1 Paedocypris micromegethes
TGTGTTTTAATGGCAAGGTATCTGGTTGACCATCGCGTCAAATAAAATGGCGTCATTTAAAAAAAAAATCATTTCGAAATGGAAACTAAACAACAACAATTTAATTCCAATTATAGTCGAATTTTCAGGTTAGGGCTTGACAGGGTTGCGCAATATTCACATTTTCCAACAAACGGAATTCAGGAATTTACCCGACGGTGAAAACTATTCGTCTGTGTGTGACGACTGAATACACTATTATTAATAAATACTATACTGTATACTATTAGAACATGATGAAAATATACGATAATCGACACCATTATTCCTATTATTGCCGCTTTGTAAATGGAGCTAGTGAAATAAATCTACTTTTAGATAACGATCCAAGTTTAGGAGCTGTCTCGTCTTCTGCCTGGACACTTCTCCTCTAGTTCCGCAGCGAGGAAGAGACGAGAACATGGAGGCTGTAATTGTCTTTGTGTAGGGAAACTCTTTGTCTGCTCAACTCCACGTTACTGTTTTAAACCAGCAAACAAAGCCGAGCCAGGAAGCCAAACACAAAGACGCCTCTGTCTAGAGGAGACGGTCAGAACATCTCCATTGTCATTCCACCCGACCACGCTGAGCCCAGAAACGACGGAAAACGCCGACACGCCGCGTAATTACATCCTTATTTCCAAAGAATAAGTTACATCCTCCTCCGCAAAATCTTCAAAGCCGCCGTATGGCTGTTATTTGCTCTGAAAAAGGGGATAAGGAAGAAAGAGGAGGGGGTAGAAAAAAAGAAAGAGAAAAAGTCTTTCCAATGGAACGTTTTATGTGGTCACATTCTCTCTCTCTGCAACATCTGGCACCAATAACGTCTGGCAGAGCTGCTTTCTGCTGAACTCCTGCCATCTTCACGTTTACAGAATAAAAGTCTCGGCAGTTCCACTCTTCTCTTCCTCAATAAAGGTGCGAGAGGCGTTTACTGAAATCTGCCCGAATGACAGATGCCATCCATCCAACCGTCCAACCAGCTTCTGAGCCTGAAGGCAGGACACACCCCCTGGATGGTAGCCAACCAATCACAAAGCAGGCCTCCACACGCCGTCTGAGGACGAGTTATGAGGACCGTTACCCATCATGCACTGGTCAGAGATGTTCCTGTGCTGGGCTAGATGGCGCTCTGCAAGCGTGATGGGCTCACCAGACAACTCCTCTCTCCGTCCTTCACCACTGTTCCTCCCTCATTCCTCGCTTCTCGCCATCACTAACGCTCCTGTATTCCCGCGCCACGTCTCTATCACGTTAGCTTCCTGATGACTTAGCGAAAGTTGTTAAGTGGAGTCAACATTTGTGCTAACTTTGCAGGTTGAAGATGGGTTTGGGCGTGGACTATCTGAAGGACACGCCTACCAGTTAAGACAATGTCCAAACCTCGCGGGAGCTAGACGCGCACTTCACCGGGAGGAAACCGTACAACAGGAAGTGTTGCTAACGGCCTAATGTGGGATTGTTTGCTACTGTTTTTTTAAAGATTTTTTGGGGCGTTTTTTGATGGTCACTGTTATGTTCTCGCGTGGTGAACAGGGAGGGTTTTGGTGCCTGGTCCACTGGCGTTGTAGGGTGTTCCGTGCCACCTTGCTAACTAGCCTAGCCTAGCACGCTAGAGAAAGACCATGTGCCTGACCCAAGGGACCGTGTAGCCCCCAACACTCGCAGCTTTCCACCGATTGGTTCCCTGTCCACGTCTGAGGACGGTCGGGACTGAACCTGGGCTACAGTGTACCATGTCCATGTGCTCATGTGGTTGCCAACACGTTGAGATCATGTCGGAGAAGCAGGAAGTGTGCGGCGCGTTGAAGGAACTCTTACCTGTAATTGCCTTTTTTCCGCAGCTGCTCCTTAAAGTGGCCGAGTGTAAGGCTGTGCGTCTTCATCATGCGGCGGTACGGGATCTCCTCGCCGCAGAAGAAGTACGTGACCACCGTCTCTGCGGGCAGAGCACCGTGACAACCCAGCAGCAGCTTCCTGACTTGATCTGTAGACCTGCAGACACATCGTGGTCAGGACACATCATGTCCTGACTCTCCACAGCTTCCTCAACTCTCATCTCATGGAGAACTAAACATCTCAACCCATTCACTTTCGGAACAGCCTTTTCTATTTCTGGGTCGCAAGGAGCTGGAGCCAATCCCAGCATCTCTGGTCTTGAAGGCGGGACTCTAACACGCCCAATGACAGAGCAGGACACACTTAGAGACATTTTCTCCAGACCAGAGTTCTCCTACTTGTTTTTGGGAGGAACCGGAGGAAACCCACAACTCGTGCTTCTCTAACACTGCCCGTCAAACGAAAACAAGTCAGTGATGGTGTTGAGACTCACTCGTCAGTCTGGAGCGCGGCGCTGGCGATGGGTACAGGCACGAGGTGACTCTTGTCCCGCTGGAGACATGGCGCTGAATGCCTGTGACAACCAAGCAGAGGTCCACACGTCACTGATCTATTCGTCCATCCATCCACTCATCCATCTATCAAACTAACTGTGCGTCTGAGTAATAGTTACCTGGGCTTCACGGGTTTGGAAACTTCTTCGAGCCGCCTGCGAGCCTCCTCCAGCTGTGCCAGTGTGTTTGGCGGGGGCAGGGGTGGCATGGCAGGGTCTTGGACGAAGGGATGCGTGGGCTGGTGGACGCGGAGGTGTGTGCGCGCCGGCTCCAAGCAGTGCAACCTTTTGGGGTTTTGAGTGCTGTGATTGGACGAGAGGGTCAGAGCGGTCCACGGGAGGAAACCCAGGCCGGACTCACCTGTGAGGCTTGTGCTTGGTCTGTCGGTCACTGTCCAGGATCCACTGCCACACATTGTGAGAGCGGTCCGTCGTGTCCGCCGGCAGCTGAAGGAGACTGTTCTCCAGGCCCTCCCTGTTCATCTCCTCTCCGGACTTACACAGACGCTTCGACAAAGAGCTCGGGTGCCTGACAGAAGACACGGGAACAGTGTAAATACGTGTGTGTGTGTGTGTGTGTGTGTGCCTGTTGATGATCACATTGATCCACAAGTCTGGTCTGAAAACAACCCTAAAATATATATGCAATAACGAGTGATGTCAAAGTTAACGCGTTAACGCACATGATACATTTTTAAGTGCTTATCTATGATAAAGTGCTTATTCATAGTGTGATAAGTATGTATTAAGTTACAGTTCGTTTTCAGCTGAGAGATAGAAGGCAAAACACGTCAAAAAAATTATACTAAATTATTTTGCAGTATTTAAACAAGTTTTTTTAGTGTTGAGTTTACATGAATGTACATATTATACTTACAATATCTAATATTACAAGCTTCAGTCATTTAATCGCGATTAATTTGGTTAGGGAAGTGTGATTAACTGCGAAAATAGTTACCTACATATAACATAATGCAAATTCCGCCTGTGTGTTTTTCATGCCCACTTCCAAATAAGTTGTCCGCAAAGTGCAGATCTACTCCGGCACACAAAGGGGCGCCAAACAACTCTGCCCTTGTGACGCTTCATTGTCACGAAATCATTTTTTACTTAAAAAAACCAGCAGCTCTGCGTTGGAATTGGCATGGATTGGGCCACCGTGACAAGATCTACTCCAACTTCAGCAGGTCCGGGCCCGTGAAAGTCCGAGTTTAAATAACGAAGCTTAAATAATGTCTTTAGTTTTTAGCGCCTAGGACAATGCGCTCGGAAAACACTAGGACAGTTCCTCCAGGCTGCTGGTATAGATTATACATGCGTTTCAGACCAGCAGGACGCGTGTGAAGCAGGTAGTGGAGGTGTGTGTTTACCCCGAGGGCGCTTCCGCAGGACTGCAGCAATGTTCTCGGCCCAAACTCCTGCTGCGCACATTGGGGGCGGAGCAGCAGTCGGAGGGTCCGGGACAGAGGCACCGTACCCTCTGAGCCGCCTCGGCCTCGATCTGCTCCTGGCTTTTGGGCCCGGTGTGATGGTGGATGTAGTGGTGATGGATGTGCTTGGTGGACTGTCTGGAGACGAAGGACTTTGCTGGGATGAATCCGCCCGACTGAGTCCGGGAGCCAGGAGCTCCTCGAGGAAGAGGGCGCTGTTCGGGCGAGAGAGGGCGCGGGGAACGCCAGACCACGCCCGGAGACTGGCACCCGGGGGTCTTGAGGACCCGTGAGAGATGCTCGTCCAGGATGGCTTGAGGGTCTTCCTCAGGGGGAAGCAACGTGGTGCAAGACGTGTCCGACTCGTCCCGGTCCTCCTCCTGCACACAAGCCCGCCGCGTTAGTGTCAATTAAATTTTTTCTATTAGGAAAGAAAGCTTCAGTAATAAGGAGTTTCTTGTTTGTCACAGTCCTTGCCGATTTGGAGCCTAAACTCAGTTGGAATAAAATACTTAAACTGGATACTTTACAACTTTTACTCAAGTCTTTTTTGAATTGGTGATTTTTACAGTAAGGTAGAGTATGGTGGAATAAGGTAGAGAACTATTTTCCAGTATGGTTCTAAGCTACTCTTTACACCAGGGGTGGGCAAACTACGACCCAGGCCACATGCGGACCTCAAACAAAAAGCAGAACCATAAACACAAAATGTACGTTAAGGAATTGTACTATTTACATTTATTTTTAATTTGTCAGTCTATGGAAACGAAAATCTTCACAATTTTTTTTCATCAGTTTCATCTTTTTTCGTTTGGACTTCTGGCACCAGTTTCACGTGGGGGCAGCCCTTACTCTGATTGGCTGGTGATAGTGTGACCGACAGCTGCTTGACCAGGAAGCCCGGTCCCGCCCCTTTGTCAAATGTTAGAACCCAATGTGGCCCAATCAGAAAGTTTGCCCACCCTTGCTCTACACCTCTAGTTCATTAAGCCACCAGTCGCTTGGGATTCAGGAATGGTGCCAAATTGCCCATAAATTGGTAGGTCGCGGTTGGGATTAAACGTTGCGCACTTAAACGTTAAACTACCGCACCAAAACGACAAGTCCCGCGATTCATCTCCAGCAACACCAACCTCCTGGATCTGCTGGAGTCGCTCCTCCAGAGAGCTCATGGTCTCCTGCTCCTTCTTCAGAAGCTCCAGCCTGGAGATCAGCTGTGCGGCGAAGGCGGCCGGCTCCACCGGGGTCATTTCTTTCGGAGGCCGCCGCGTCCTCTGCACAAACCAGACATGGGGATTAGCAGGAATGCTTCCGTCTACTGCCCCTCCGTCACAGCTGGCAGGGGCAGGAGCAGTTGGTCACGCTCCGAGGAGCCTCGCCGACTCTCTCTGTAGTGCGTCCACGCCGCCGGCCTCGTCTGTGAAGTCAAGCGGCTTCAAAAGGCCCTCGTCACATATCAAACGCTCACCAGGGGGGGCAGCACACGCTTTATATCTCGCAATAAAAGTCACACATCAGCAGAGGGAAAGACGGAAGAGAGGAGGGGGGGGGATTAAAGGAAGGCAGAGCGAGATGGTGAGATGGAGTCCAGCGGTGGCAGATCAGAAGCGCTGAGGTCGTTTGCCCGCCACATGACCACCGTCTCTTTGAACTACAGTCGCCACGTTTCTCAGCCGATGATTATTTTCATCCTCCTTATCTCTTTGTAAAGACGTTCAATGGCAGAGGAGAGGGGGAAAAGGGATGGAACGGTCACTGCACCATTTAGGCGCTTCTAAAAAAGAATTAAAAGTGGACAGGTTCCAATCCCAGATGGGAAAGAACCACGACTGATGAGTCTGTGAGCAAGACACGTGTGTTTGTGGATGGTCTACAACGGAGCACAGATTCTACTTTGGTTCCTCGTTTTCCACGTTCCACAATCAGAAGATGCAGAATGTAAAGGCTAAAACTTCCTTTATCAGGGTTCCTACCGTTTCCGAAAAGTCAAAATCAAGCACTTTTCGAGCACTTTCAACGGTCCACGTTCTGGCTTTTTCAGCACCACACAGTATACTTCCATTTCGTTGCCTTGTACCTGTACATGTGTAATGACAATAAACTTGAATCTAATCTAATATATTTAAAGGTCTGCCTAAATACAGCCAAATTGAAACATTTGCCAAATTAAGTGCATTTAAAGAGATATTATGCAATAAATAAATAAATAAAACAAAAACCAGGTTGTGCAAGTTTAAGTTCAGTGCATTTGTAAGACGCTTTTCACAATTACTTAACTGTCTCAAAATATTGCATAAATAATAGCAGCCGTATAAGTGCTACTGTAATATTGATATTTATTATTTATAGTATATGAATTTATGCCATATTATTTATTTATTTATTTATTTATGTTCATTCGTATTTTCATTTGTATATCAACAATGTGCACTTTTTTTGGTACTAACGTTTTTTTTTTCTCCAATAGCTGTTTAATAACATGTTTATTTTTTTATTACAGTTATTACAATATTTGATTATATTATGAAAAATATGTGTCTGAATTTACAGGGCTTGGAACTTATTAGGGCATTTAAATTGCGTCCCGACTTTTTGAAATTTTTTCCTTACAAAACTTCGAGAAATTTCGTAAGTCGAGGAGCCAAGCTGGAGAAAAAAAAGGTATAGGTTCTTGTTCGGCTACACAAAAAAAAAAAAGCACTACAGTTTGGCCAAAAAAAAGTGAGGAAAACGAGGAAGAAAACACAACATGGCAACACGGGGAACAAAGACAAGGTGATGCACACGAGCTAAAAACATGGACTGAAGCTCCAGAAGAGTCGGACACTTACGGGAAACGCCGGCAGCGAGACTTGGCTGTTCATCCGGACGTTGCGCTGCATTTCCCGCTGCAGGAGCTTCTTGCTGCCCATCTTATACGGAGGGATGCCATCTCTGTCGCCCAAGAGAGAGAGAGAGAGAGAGAGAGAGAGAAGACGTCAGAAACATACAAGCGCATACATTTAAAACAAGCGCGCGGACACGATGCGCTAACTCGCTAGCCGCGATTAAGATGGCGTTAACGTCGGCCACCGACACTGACACATTTGCTTTTAAATAACATAAATGCTATAGAATAAATCTCAATAATCACTAATAAATCTTCCCTTCAAACAATAAAAAATACAATGTGAACGGTTGCAGCTAAATGCTACGTGCCTGACAGGCAACGCAAAAAGTCGTTTTATCAGCTCATGCATGGGTTAAATGTTTCATTTTTCACACATTTCTCCAATATTAATCATCAGTTCAAGTTCAAGTTTATTTATATAGCGCTTTTCTTAGTTCGAGACCAACGCAAAGTCGCTATGCTAACAAGGGTGGGAAAAAGTCTTTATTATTTATCTGTTAAAAAAATTGTAAAAAAAAAAGTGATTTATGACATTCGCCCAGTCTAACTAGCTACTAACACGGACACAATTCTTCTTAGCTTTTTGGGTTAGCACAAATGCTAATAGCTAAAGTTTACCTGACAAGATTACACACTATTCAATTCAAACTTATTCATGCAACGTGGATCGTCTCAAAGCAGCCGAACAAAAAAAACGGATTATATTATTACATATTATCCAACTTAGGGACAATTATTTAGTAAATTCGTACGTAGTAAAAATTACACCAATACTAGTTACAAGTCACAAATTCTACAGAAGACTTGAGTAAAAGTCGTAAAGTATCCCAATTTTAAAGATCTCTGGCATTTCGAAAGTGCAAAAAAGTCCAACTGCTACTATCTAAGTAGCATCCAGTACCTTCAGTAGCCTGCAGAGGGCGATGGCGCTAACCCAAGAAATTAACCACGGTAGAACAAGTTGCCAGTTCTTGTAAGTGTCCATTCAAATGTAGTGGAGTAAAGAGACAGGTCACTAATGTAGTCAAGTAGAGAGTACCAGCTGCTTATATTTCTTATACTCAGCACACGTACAAACTAGCCAATAATACTTGAGTCTATTTACTTGAGTACTTTACACCACCATTAGCAAGTGAGCAAGTCAAGGACAAACAAAGGACGTTGACAACCAAGATAATAATGCAACTCACTGTTTAACTCTGGAGCTACCATCACCATCACCATCACCATCACCATCATCATCATCACCATCCTCATCATCACCAGTCATCGGTTAGCATCAGCGCCGCCGCCAATTAAAGCTAAGCTAACTTGTGTCTCGGTTCCTGAAAAGACACTTTACTTTCCACTATCTCTTCTTCTTCTTCTTTCTTTTTTTTTTAAAGCGCGGCTAGTTTGCTTTGGTCTGTTCTTCTTCTTCTGAAGAGTGTGACCTAGTCCAAATGCAGTTTTCAGGATGTCTTTGAAATCCAACAGTCATGCGCATAAAGCGTCGCTCCAATCTTCATTTGGCAAGCGCTGTGCAGTCGCTCCTCTGATCTCGCGCACATCAAAAGGCTGGTTTGTAAGATAAGGTAATGTTTGAAGTCGGCGCAGCAGCATTCCCAGGCGTCCAAGTAAATCCATAAATAAGATATAAGCTAAATTTCCCCCACTTCTCCACCCCCCCCCCCCACACACACACACACACCACTCCATCCCTTTATCTCGAATTCAAATTTGGATTCCGTCTTTTGCCTTTTAAGTCGGGCGGAAAACGCCGGCGTGGCGATCAAACCGACCTGCGCGCTGAGAGCCGGGCCCTCGGAAACAATGGCGAGCGCTGGCACACCATGAGAACCTTTCTAGTCTTTCTAGTTCTTCACATTAGTGCTGTCAAACGATCAATTTTATTTAACTGGTTAATCGCACTTCCCTGACCAAATTCATTCCGATTAATTGAATTTTAAAAAATACTAGTATGGTCGATGCTTAGTATGGTTGTTTCGTGTGCGAGGCTAAGCTGTGTAATAAAATGCATTCATTTACAACGTAATTACGACAACATTTCCATATAACAATATAGTTCTATAATGGCATTTCTTGCATTACTTTTATACTTAAAAGTAGTTTTATCAGTATTAGTAACAGTACTTTCACTTAAGTAAAATTTTGGGCATTTTACTTTTACTTCCCCACAAGTACTTTTTACCTTTAGTATGTCTACTTCTACTTAAGTAATGAAGGTGACTACTTTTCTGTGGACTACTAGTCTGTGGTTTGGTGGCGTTTCAAAACCAAACAGTTTACATGCGAATCTATGGAATCTTGGTGTCAATCTTCACATCAAACATCATACATGATACTTGTGTCACGTTCAAGTTTATTCATAAAACGCTTTTCATAGTTTCAGCAATGCGAAATAAAAAAAAAAAATGAAGGGAAAAAAAATAGTCTTTCCTGAAGTGTGTCAATAATACAACCGTATCGTTTAATCTATAATCTATAACTGGTACGTGGTTGAATGATCAAAATTTCACAGCTGATCGATTCTCCTGTCACACCTCAGTGTGATTGGACCATCAGAACCAGTCCGGATCATTCATCAGCCAATTGGATCACTCTACAGCAGGTGATGCTGATGTCAGGAACAGGAAGTAAAACTACTTGTTGGCAATAGATGTGATTTGTGATTAATCACTACAGCCTCAACCTCTAGTAGTGTTCTTTATATTTCTATATACAGAAAGACATATATATGTGTTATTTCTTTCTTTTGATTTCTTTGCTATTTGCATTATTGCCTCACTTTTGTCATTTAAATTGTCTTTTTTTTTGCTGCTGTAGAACACAATTGTTTTCCCAGTGGGATTAATAAAGTCTATTTAATCTTACAGTATATATTGAATATTAATATGAACAAAATGTGATTATGTAGACTACACAGTACACAAAAATTATAAATGTTGTATATTAACTAGCATTTCAGGGTTTTTTATTTTTGCTTCACTACTGTCGACCACGAGACGAACAAAAAAGTCCTAGAGTATGACATCTTATCCCTGATTGTCCAATTAAATAAAAAGTTGTACCCTGCAACTATATTTCAACATTCAAATCTTTGTCAATCTGTGGAATATGTTCTTTTCTTAAAACCGATTGAATTTATTGAGCCCTCATATTCAACAAATGTTTTTATATACTACGCGGGAATAATCTCGAGACGGTTCGGCGTGAACACGACTCGATCAAAGAGAGATTCCAGAGTGGCAGACAATCGCCATTCACACGCTTGAATCTAACAGGACGACCCTGTGTGTATTTCTGTAAAGTGAATTTGCATTTCCTGGCCTACAGAAACGCTCAAGGTTTCACCGAAAATGAAAAAAAAAAAAACAATCACAGGCTAAAAGTTGGTGCAGATAAAAAAAAAAGCGCTTGAACTTTTGTGCGGCGCGTCCGGAGCTCCGAGCTCTCACACGCTGGCTTTGCTCGATGGGAATCGCCTATTCACTTGTGCAAGTCACTTTCAAAGCCGCCAGCCACCCTCCGATCCCTCTAAGCTCCCGGGGCCTAACAATAGGCTGAAAGCGATTCAGTTAAGGCTTTCATCCAGCGTGCACTTTATTTCTCACTCTCCGCACTCAGCCGTGCACCGGCCGCGGGGGGAGGGGAGGCTTTTGGGAAGAGGTGGGCTTGAATGGCTGGCGTACGTGAGCGCGGAAGGGACGGGGGCACGGGCGGCCTAATCCCAGGTGACCTGCTCCGCCGCTCCAGAAATGGCTAACTTCTTAAAGGCCAAGCTGACACCGGATCCTTTCAAGCGCGCGACGCTCCCTTTAAAGCGCTGCCAAGGGACCTCAATGAGAGTCTTTAGTCGCCATGGCGAAATTAACGCGACGTGTCGTTCGGAGACCGAGTGAAACCGACACAAATGATATGCCTGCGCAGATCCGCTTTGCCCTTCCGAGGGGAGCGATTGAAGATCAAAGCTGGCGAGAAGGATGACCTCACCCCCAGTGACCCGGCATCACTGACGCGCTAACCCTAAACCTCGCCTCACGGAAGCGCTTTTACTTACACGCTGCTGTCCGTCATGGACATGGAGTCGTCCGTCAAAGCATCACTGGAGACTTCGCTGTCGTTGGCACTGGTGGCGGGAGCAAAGCTGTGTGCCGGCGTGACGTGGTAGGGGTTGGAGGGGTCGCTGCATCTGTACGACCTACGGGAACAACATTCACAAGCATCAGCATCGGCTTTCATCCCACAAACACCTTCTCTGAGAAGCAAACTCGAGGCCTTGGGTGGAACTAACAGGAAAGGACAACATGGGCATGGTTCTGAGACGAGGTGGGCACTACAGGAAGTGTTGGGAGACTTGGACTAGGTTCGAATCCCGATAGGAAGTGTTGGGAGACACAGTGCTCAGAACTTGGACTAGGTTCAAATCCCGGTACGCAGGGTCCATTATTCACATTCACATGCATCAACATCGGCTTTCATCCCAGAAACACCTTTCCTGAGACGCGAACCCGAGGCCTTGAGTGTAACTAACGTGATAAGACAACACAACAGTGGGGATGGTTTTGAGACGAGGTGGGCACTACAGGAAATGTTGGTCCAAGTGGTGGCAGGTTCAAATCCCAGTAGCGAGATACCATGATCAAGGCTGCCCACTGCTCCGAAACTCACTTTCTTTTAGCCCTCCAGCTGACCCTAGACTTGCTTCTAAAGCCCAATATGAGCAGAGGTTGCCTCTCAACATAGTCGACTATTTGTGCTCTAAGTATTAGTTTATTATAAGCTATTTTTTCAAATTGTATTCAAATTTTGTCAAGGTTGTGAGAGTACGGAACAAAAGAGAACTTCCCCAAGAGGATTAATGAAGAATATCTGATTCTGAAGAAAGCAACACTGTCTTCCAGCCACTATAAAGAGCACTGAGGTAGAACCACATCCACACCAACAGACTGTAGACACCAGAGTGACTTCTCAAACACGCAACTACCACATTTCGCACACGATAGTGGAATACGGTGGAAACTACACAGGTTTTTCCCATTTCCTTTGGTTTTTTTAACGTCTGGCCCGCTGTCGGACAATCTGGTGTCAAGTCAGAAGACTTGCGCAACTCCGAGAGGAAAGGAGGGCGATTAAGAACGAAACGTCGAGTCGTGTTTGTGCGGTTAAACTGATTAGAGGAGAGAGAAGGCATCCTTCATATCTCTCCACAGCCGGCTTTCTGGGTCAGCTACGTCTTTCGGTTGAGGGGAGGAACTGCGATTTAGCCGGTCTTTTCTCTCCTCTCTTCTCTTTCATGTTCCTCCCCCCGGGGGCGGTGCGGTGGGGTCTGATCAGGGGGGAAAGTTAAGTGAGCAGTACATCTGTGTGAATTGCCAATGCAACTTCCCTTCAATGGAGCATATCTGGGCTCTTTTGTTCGGAGCCGCTCCCCCACCCCACAACCTTCCAAACTTTCCGTTTCATCTCATTCTTTCTTCTCTCCTGCTTTTCCTCTGCCTGGGCACCTCCTCCACAAACACACACACACACTCTCTCTCTCTCTCTCTCTCTCTCTCTCTCTTTTGCTTTCCATACCCTCCTCTCCTGCTGTGACACATTCCTGCTCCACTGGAAGAAGAGGAGGAGGTGGAGAACCTGAGCCGGGCAGAGAGAGAGAAAGAACATGAGAGAGCGGAAAGAAAGAAGAGAAGGGGGGGAAGGAGGGCCTCCTTTTTATGAGAATCCCCACTGCCATGGGCGCTGCGAGGGGAGACCCAGCAGGACGAGAGCCCGCAGCCCTGACTCAAACCTGACCTTTGGAAGCTCTCGCTCTCAGAGTCAGGTATTTAGCACAGCTGGGTTCACATTCTTCTCGCTCGCTCCCCCTCATTCATGCTTTCTTTCATGAGGTGCCTCACCCCCCTCTGTTCTTCTTTTCCGCTCGCTCGAAAAGTCTTCTTTCAATCCTGTTTTTTTCCCTCTCTCCCTCTCGCCTTGTGGATAAAAGTGCACGAAAAAATGCTGCTGAAATCAGAGGACGACAGGGGCGAATAGAGAAGGCACCAGAAGAACGGCATTGGACGGGAAGAGGAAGGTGTTTCCACGCAAGAGCAAAAAAAGTGTGCAGAGAAAGAGCAGGAATTTGTTCTCAATTGAACAAACGTTGGAGCACAAACGTGAAATTGTCGATGCTCTACTATACAAATCATATACATGGTCGACTCTTGTTAATTGAGACACGACCGTTTTGACCCAATAAAGTGGCACAAATTTGCATTCCGAGATTTGGACTCCCAATTGAATTGATTTATCCCAATGAAGTGGCTGCCCAATTATTCCACTGTGGCACTTCTACCAAGTCTACTAAAAAACTACAAAAATGGCCGCCGTGTTTAATAAGCTGACAAATGAGTTGAACGCAGCTCACACCTGGTTCCTAATCAAACGCCGCCAATCACGAGCAGAGGGTCCGCGTGACACAGCCAAACCTTGACCTCCACTCGTGACCCTGATCGGAACCCGGCGGTCCCTTCACTCAACGCCAGCAACAGAACCATTAAACCCGTCCAAAACCGCGAGCACAAACACGGAACATCTGCTCCGCAAATAAAAAGGGGGAAAAAAAATTCCCCGAGTTGTCTTATAAAACTTTGTTGGGTTAATAACAAAGCAAACACAAAGGTTCGGTTCACGAAGCGCGGCGTCTTTGATGTGCGCCAGTTGTTTTATAGTTCTGACGGCTGAAACCAATTTTGCATTGTGAACTAGCCTTGATCCTTAAGCCTTGAAGATGATCCTCTAACAGCGGAAGAATTTCAAAGCAGAGGAAAGCGTGTGGAGCCAGCAGAGGGCCTGGTGCAAGACAATATTTACTTGAAAGGAAGAGCTGCTCTATTGATGTTTCCCCGTCTCTCGCTCGCTCTGCGTAATGCAAGCCAGGTGAGAGAAAACGGCCCCAACTCGCAAAAAAAAAAAAAAAAGAAGCCCACCGCGCCAGAGAGGGCCTCGCTTGTTCCTCGACGCAGGAATCCGAGCATCAAGATCGCGTTTTCGAGCGCCGGCGTCTCACCTGAAGCCCTTCTCGAACACCTCCACGGCGCGGAGTGCGGGCGGAGACCTCAAGGCCTTTGCCGACAGTCCCACCACGGTGGCCAGCGCTTTGGCTTTGAAGTCGTTGCAACTCCACTCTTCCTCCTCGTTCACCGTGGGCAAGTAGCCACACACCAGCTTCAGGGCGCCCGGGCCGTTGGGGTTGACGTGGGCCGGGTTCTCGCAGCCCGTCCGCACGTACTCCAGGTACATGTCGGAGGTCAGGAACATCTGATAGGCGTTCTCCTCCATGGCCGTCTGGACCTCCGTCTGAGCCTGGTCGAACATGGCCGAGTCGATCTGCTGGCGCTTGACGCCGTCGCGGATGAAGGTCTTGGTGGCGTTCTTCAGCTGCTTGGCCACCACGCTGTTGTTCTCGATGTACCGCTTGTAGATGGCCTTGGCCACCCGCTGGGTTTTGGCCTCCTTCAGGTCCATTTGCCGGAAGCCGTTGCAGGCGAACCAGAAATCCAAAGCGTCCACGCATTTCTCGTGCTCCAGGTACGCCCGGAAGAGCTGGGCGCCGTCCTGATCGCCCAGAAGGTAGTGCAGGGACTTGGTCCAGCGGGTCAGGGGAGAGTCGGGCGAGGCGCTGCCCTCGGGCTCCCCGAGTCGGTCCTCGTCCCTCCTGGAGACGGAGCAGCGCAGCTCAGCCTCTGTGGCTCTCATCGCTGCCAGCTTGCCGGGACGGTGGCACGTGGTCTCGCCCTCTTCCCCTGGCACCGGCGGACGCGGATCATCTTCTCTGAAGCTGCTCACCGGAGGCCCGGCGAGTGTCCTGTTCATGGCTCTGGCAGCTCCCGCAGCGACGCCGTCAGCTGTAATCTCCTCGCTCTTATGTCGGCAGGGGAGCTTCTCTCTGAAACACAAAGAATTGATCTCGTCAAAAACCCAGATCCGCCCCGAAATGTTCAAACGCGCCGTTCCGCCGCCACCACCTCCGTCGGTGTCAGCGCGCGGACGGAATATGGATTTCCCGTCACGACTTGACTCAGGTGAGGCTAAACTCACATCAAAGAGTTTCGCAGGTTTAATCATTAACGTGGAATAAGAGGGGGGG
>CM051500.1:28567625-28595503 GCA_028031935.1 Paedocypris micromegethes
CTGCTCTACTCTACTCTGCTCTACTCTACCCTGCTCTCCTCTACTCTGCTCTACTCTACCCTGCTCTCCTCTACTCTACTCTGCTCTACTCTACCCTGCTCTCCTCTACTCTACTCTGCTCTGCTCTACCCTGCCCTACTCTGCTCTACTCTACCCTGCTCTCTTCTACTCTACTCTACTCTACCCTGCTCTACTCTACCCTGCCCTACTCTGCTCTACTCTACCTTGCCCTACTCTGCTCTACTCTACCCTCCTCTACTCTACTCTGCTCTACTCTACCCTGCTCAACTCTACTCTACTCTGCTCTACTCTACCCTGCTCTTCTCTACTCTACTCTGCTCTACTCTACCCTGCTCTACTCTACTCTACCCTGCTCTACTCTACTCTACTCTGCTCTACCCTGCTCTACTCTACTCTACTTTACTCTACTCTACCCTGCTCTACTCTACTCTACTCTGCTCTACTCTACCCTGCTCTACTCTACTCGACTTTACTCTACCCTGCTCTACTCTACTCTACTCTGCTCTGCTCTACTCTGCTCTACTCTACCCTGCTCTACTCTACTCTACTTTACTCTACTCTACCCTACCCTGCCCTACTCTGCCCTACTAACTCTACTCTACCCTACTCTACTCTACGCAGTAAATGATTGTGGTTGGATGAGACATATAAACACGTATCATTCCGACACCCTATTGGTTTGCGCGCGGTCCATCACACCTGCGTATCGTGCTTTGTCGGCGACAGAGGCGAGGCGGCTTTACGTGTCAATGCTTTACGTGATTAGTGTCAATACGGTTAGAGCACGAACTGCGGCGGCGCGGAGGAACAAAACAGCGAAGCTAACGGACGTAAAGGTGGAACTAACAGTCGGCTGATTCTGCCTCCACGCTGAAGATGATTGGTCTTATTGTCTTATATCCTCTCGATGTGCTGGACGGCGGGGCTGAAGATGTTGCACAACAGCTCTGACACGCCTCAGCAGTGGTTCACAGCTTTCGGAATGTCAACCGCACTGTCTTTCACTAATTAGCTGGAGCATATTAGCACAGGATAAACCGACTCACTTTTTTTTTAAATTTGATTTTAATTCATTGATTTTAATTCAATTCAATTCATGTGTCTCATGCAATTTTAGTGGCGTTGTGTGCGTCTCTTCACTGTGTGGTTAAACGTAAACCTTTCTATCTGTCTGTCTCTCTCTTTCACTCTGTTCTGTCTCTCTCTCTCTTTCTTTCACTCTGTTCTGTCTCTCTCTGTTTGCCTCTTTATCTGTGTGTGTCTGTCTCTCTATCTATCTCTCTGTCTGTCTCCATCTCTGTCTCTCTGTCTGTCTCCATCTCTGTCTCACTCTCTCTGTCTGTCAGTCCATCTTTCTGTTAATCTCTGTAGATCGGCCTGTTTTTTCTGTCTGTCTGTCTTTCTATCTATCGGTATCTCAATCACAATAGGTTTGTTTCTTTATTCATCATTCTTCCTGTCTGTCTTTCTGTCGGTTCATCTGCATATGTCTGTGTTAATCTATCTATCAATCCATCCATCCATCCATTCATCCATCCATCCATCCATCCATCCATCCATCCATCCATCAGTAGAGATTAGAGAAACTGTATCTTTATCTAAAGAAAAAGTGAGGCGGTCAAACCTGCTGGAGGTCCACACCTGGAAGTCCAGCCTTGTTCTTGGTCCAAGTGTGAAACACAGGAACACTGGAGCAGTGGGTCGTGAAACCAGGTTCCAAAGGAACGCTGGAGCTGATATGACGGTAACGCCAGCAAACGCGATCAGTGCGAAATGAAACTAATTCATATCAACGGTTTCTTTGTGTTATACTGCAAACACATATAAATAATGTGAGTATCTGTCTGTCTGTCTGTCTGTTAATCTCTGTAGATCAACCTGTTTTTTTGTCTTTTGATCTTTTTATCTATCTGTTTTTCACCCACTCTTGGTTTATCTATCTATCTTTCTGTCTGTCTGTCTGTCAGTCTGTCTAATTATCCAATGATTGATCAATCAATAAATCAATCAATCAACCAATCACGCCACCCATCCATCTGCATCTGTTCATACGTCTATTATTTCTGTCTGTCTCTCTATCTGTTGTTCTTTCTGTCTGTCTGTCCATCTTATTATCTCTCCGTCCAGCTGTGTGTGTTAATATTTGTATATCTGTCTCCACACATGTCTGTCCTTCATCCATTTGCTATCTTTACAGACACATACACACACAGACAACACACACACACACACACCACACACACACACACACACACACCACACAACACACACACAACCCACACACACCACACACACACACACACACACACACACAAACACACACACACACATTTGGGTTTTGATATTATTTTCATGGTTTTAAAAGTGTTTTGTCTTTCCAATTTGAACCTCAAATTAAAAAAAAAAAACACTGGACAATAGTCAATGAAGAATCTCACTGAAAACGGACAGTACTAAACTCCTAATCCAAGGCATGTGAAGCGACGAGAGGAACATCTCCCTGCTTCAGACAAGAAGTTCAAGTAACACCAGAAAACCAGATTCAAAAGTCAAGTTTATTATAAATAACGACATTACAACAAACGTCTGCCAGTTAATAAAAAACATACGTTGGAGGTACAGGGTGGATATACTCAGTATATAAAGTGTGACGGCCATCAGCATCTCTCGGTGGAGAGAACCACAGCAGATCCAGATCCTCCAGAGTCTCAGCGACTGAGCCGACAAGCGTCGATCTCCTGCTGTAAGACCGTCGCTCTCTTCTGCAGGAAGCTGATCTGCACACACACAGACGGTTCCTTCTAGGTTAGTTGGCTCCAGGCTCAGGAGATGTTCTTCATCAGAACCTCTACACAAACAAAAATAAATGCAAAGATGAAAATGTTCTGAGCTGCTTTTTCCATTTCTGAGTGACGGGGAGCTGGAGTCACAGCTTCTCTCAATCCGGGTCCTACAACTTGAGCAAGACACCGAGACCTTAACGCTGCCCACTGCTCCGGGTTGGGGTGGAGGGTTAAATGCAAAATTTCCATTCTGCCCCTAGTGGCCACTTCACAATCTCAGGAGAGGGTCTAAGCAAGGACACAGAAGACTGGAGATGTCTGCAGGCTGTGATTAGGCCAGGGAGAGGAACCTTGGAAGCTTGAGTCATCAAATCTGGATATGGAGTGTGAGACCTGGTCTTGATCTGGTCAGAACCATCTTTATCAAGAAGATGAGTCCGAGGAAGTGTGGTGTGTCCTCGTCAGACAGACAGACAGACAGACAGACAGACAGACAGACATCGACCAGTAGCTTCTTCGTCAAGGTGTTTGGAACCACATTCTCTTGGGGAAAGTTCCTGCAAAGGCTGTGCACTTTACTTTTACTCAGCAGGCGCTTTTATCCAAGAATAGATAACCCTATTTAAAACGCTACAAAGTATTCGGCCTTAGTCCTTTGTTTATAACCCTTATAAACTAACCCTAAACCTAAACTCTAACCCTAAACCCTAACCCTGAACCCTAAACCCTAACCCTGAACCATAACCCTGAACCCTGAACCCTAAACGCTAACCCTAAACCCTAACTCCAACCTGACTCATGATTGATTATGATTCTGAAATTAACCATGAATCTGAAATTGTTTTTATTGGCTTTGAATTGTCTGTAATCCTCCCCCCACCCCCACCCCAACCGTGGCTGGAGAACGCAGGATCAGCTGGGGCTTCTCTTCCAAGGCCATCCTGACAGTCTGTTATGTCTGTTGGGAGACTGACTGCAACATTTGACAAATACTGATAAGTGCACTCACACGGCTGCTTACATCTTTCCCTTTTCTGTCAAATTCCTCATGTGTCTCAAGAAAAAGTTTCCAGCGCACATGACCTGTGTGTAACATAGTCAAATGTAACCTTGTATGTCTGCAACTGTTTGTTTGTCTGTAACGCTCTGCAATGCTTACTCTTTCTTGAGGAAGACTATGTTGGCGCCGCAGATGGCTGCCTCGGTGGTTGACACCAAGACAAATTCCTAGCTCTGTATCCACAGAACCTGGCAATAAACTTGATTCTGATTCTGATTCTAAACCCTAACCCTGAACCCTAAACCATAACCCTAAACCCTAACTCTAACCCTGAACCCTAAACCCCAACTATAAACCATAACCCTAAACTCTAACCCTGAACCCTAACTCCTAAGCCGTAACCCTAAACTCTAACCCTGAACCTCTTCGTCACTCAATCCGAAGGTTTAACTTGGACCCCGGAAACCGTCAAAACCATCCTGGACCACTGGGTGGCTGCGATGGAATCTCACCCGGAAGCCTGAATTTTTATCGTTTCCCGTCCTTCATTGTGTTTTTTTTAATAGAAATTATACCAAATCTGAAATTTTCCTGTTGTAAGGCATTTGGCGTCGGGAACCGGTTGGGGGGGAGCGAGGATTCGATGTGCCAGTGCAAAAATAAAAATTAATCTAATCATCGCAAACCACAATCCATCACTTCACCTAACCCCAATCCTAAACCTTCAGAAGAAGGATCAGTGGAACTTTAGTTGTGGAACCTACCAGACTTGGAAAAGACAGGAAAGATTCTATGGTGGACTGGCCATACTGGTTCTCAGTCCCTGATGCCATGAAGCCTCTCCACCTGAGCGGGTGGTCGGACTGGTTCACCTGTGACTTGAGCGAGGTGATGGTGTCCTCCAGCTCCTGCTGCAGCTCCGCCGGCATCAGACCTTTCATCCTCAGCTCACACTCCTGCTGGAGAAGGGTCACCTGCACAGGGACGGCCAGGAGACACGTCTACATCATTCACCATACAATACACACACACACTTGCTTTCGTATCATAGTGGGGACCCTTCACCGACTCTCACACTCACACGGTCCCTCTCAGTTTGGAATTAATCTTCTCGATGTTTCACTACGGTCGGGCCGCATTGATCTTGCGCAAGTCAGAATCAAAGACTTATCGTGCGTGTATCACAAGAATTACCTCTTCGATTTAGAGACAAAAATCTTCAGACATTTTCTAATATACTGTATTTGATATCTGTTATAATTGATAATATGTTTTTTTTAATGCTTAAGACTAATATATTGTTTAAATAAAGGATATTTTTGAGCAACGTATGTACACACACACACACACACACACACACACACACATACTATAAATAACTTATTTACGTTTAATGTTTAGTGTGTTTACTGTTTATTTTTGTTGTTGAGACGGTCCAACCTCTATGCAACTAATGTCCTTATAAAAATGTTACAATACATTTATATATAATTATTATTATTATTAAAATGTGTTAAGGGGCATTAGTAATAACAATATAAATACAAGTTTAAACATAAATATTTATAAAGGACATTAGATTGGACCATCTCAACAACAAAAATAAACAGTATACACACTCAACATTAAATGTGAATACAGTTTGAATACAGTTTTAAATAAAGTGGTAGTAAGTAGTCGTTAGAAATCAACCGCCAATCAGATCGCTGCAAGGCCCCATGATGTCATAAGCAGGACGTTGAGGTGTTTGTGTTGCCGGTGTTGAACACTATCACGCTAATTAGCCTAGCAGAAATCCTTCATTACTTCTAATAACGTTCTTCATCATGTCTGGGGTGGGTGGAGCTGAAGATCAGCCTGTACTACACCACATCTGGAGGCTAATCCTGAAAGTACGAGTTTTCTGCCGTTACGTAGAGCGAGAGTTTGTCCGACGTAAAGCGTCAGAGCTACTCAACGTACAAGGGAATCCTGACTCGCACAAACGCTGACGTCTTCAGCCCCTAATGAGCATTTTGTTGTAGTGACGAAGCCATTTAACCCATTCACCAGTTGCTCGTCTCCAGTTCCGCGTTTCGCGCCGATCGCTCTCAAAACGAAGCACTTTGTCTATATATAGTCGTGATGGGAGTCGGCGCGGCGCGCGGTGATGCTGACAGCCGCTCAAGCGCGAGCTGTCGTCAGGAGCGTGATGTATGCTAATGACGGGGGCGCGCGACAAAATATTGTCAGAGTAACACGAGAACATCAAAAACGCAGCGCTCCGCATCTGAGGGTCTGCGGCTCGGGAAGTTACGCGGGAGTCTTTCCAAACGCGGCGAGCACGTGCGAGAGAGAGAACGCGACTCCGGAGGAACTCGCCGCAGCAAGTGAAGGCGTGAGCTAATGGGAAAGTAATAGATATGAATCGCTTTGAGACGGATTGTAGGTAGCCAGCTTTCTGTGTTCACAAAACTCCGGCCAGCTTATAATACCGCAAATCTCTAAAATCTACAAGGGATCCTTTGCATACTTAGCACCTAAACTATGGAATGCTCTGCCTAACACAATTCGAGACTCAGAATCAGTGAGTCAATTTAAGATTAGACTGAAGACGCGTCTCTACAACGAAGCATATATTAACCTGTTATAATAACTTACAGAAAAAAATTATAGAATTGTATAGAAAGGCTGCCTAGTTTAGTGCTCGGAACCGAATCACACCTGCACCTCCTAAAACTGTCAGAATCTTTAATTATGGTACTTCATGTTTTGCTAATTGCCTTGTTTTTTCTGTTTCGCTCCTCTCCTGAACGCAGAGTGCCGTACCAGCGCCTGAATGAGTGTCGGTGACACCAGATTGACATGATAATCACAGCCGTTTTCGTAACACCAAATACTAATGAGTAAAAAGCAACAATTCTCTTGCATGTTCACACGTGCGCTTTGAGACAGTTAAAACTGTGAAAAGCGCCTTACAAATACTCAGAACTTGAACTTGAACCTCGTCCATGTGCTTTAGTTTTTTTATCGATTCGGTGTCAGATACGTTTGATTTGCTCGGATTGGCTGCTCGGATTAGCCCGTCTCAGATGCGTGGGATGTTTGTTGGGCTATGCTAACGCTAACTCAGTTTAGCTCAGGTGTCAGACACTCGCGGACAATTGTTTAGTGTGAACGACAGAACAAACTTTGGATACAAGCGTCTGCCAAACGACTGTAAAGTAAAGTAATGTAAAGTTACAGTACAAAAAGACTTGGTGGCGCTCTTCCCCACACGACTTACGCACAAAGATCAAAGTTAGGATCACATTTATAATGACGTTTTTGCCCTTGTGTAAAGTGTAAAAAATACTCCCTGTTTTTTTATATGGTCATATTATTCTACTATACTGTATTATTCTATACTCCAATTTACTTCAAGGTGTTTACAATAATTTGTAAATATTATACATATTTGCTTATATTATCTATCTATCTATCTATCTATCTATCTATCTATCTATCTATCTATCTATCTATCTATCTATCTATCTATCTATCTATCTATCTATCTATCTATCTATCTATCCATTCATATATCCACATATATACCATCTATCTATTCATCCATCCATCCATACCCACTATTTAATTCATCTGACACGGCTCTAGGTGGATTGTAAAATGTTAGTTCTAATTTGAAATCTTTTAATATTTTGAGAAAAATTTGAAACCCATTTTGACCAAGATTCTTCGCTATTTTTGCTTTCACAATTTGCTGTGTTTTAGCTCGTTTCTCGTGTTATTAATGGGACACGCTTTTGTTTCGCTCAAACAGACTTGTAAACTCGTAAACGCACCTGGATTAAAACGCTTTTTACCCATTATTAATTACATATATGACAAATGGCATTAAGAAGTGGGCGTGTTCTGGCTGACATAGGCAGGAATTAGGAGTGAATGGCTTTTGATGTCAAACCTGACCACTGCAATCTTTTTTTGATTTAGTTTGCTTTCTGAATAGAAATGAATAATTTATTGTTTAGAGACGTGGCTATTTTGTATTTTCATTCTCATTTCGCATGAGTTTGGCCCTCGAGGAAAACACCTGGATGAAGTAAAAACACAAATAAATTATGCTTTTATTAAATAAATACTCTGATAATTTAAAATGTAATTTGTTTTTATTTTAACCCAACGTGGCAAGAATAAATATGTCGTTACAAACAAAATAAAAAATGTTAAAAAATGAAACTTTTTAGGTGCATTTTTAAAAAATCTCAGGCCTATTGTTTTGGCACAAATTGTTCACAAGGCCGCAGTTCCAGTGAAACAAGACTTGGTGGCGCTCTTTTCCCTTTCCGACTTACAGCTAATATCTATCTATCTATCTATTTATCTATCTTGTCTACTGTCCATCTGTCTTCTTGTGTCTCTCTGTCTGCCTTTCGTCTGTCCATCTAGTGTCTGTCTGTTCTATCTGTCTGTCTATCATCCATCTTCATATCTTGTCTATCTATCTGCTCGTCTGTCTAACGTAATGTCCATGAATTCATCCACTTGTTCCATTTCTAATTCCATACCCCAGTACATCTGTCTGTCCGTCCAACAAACCTACCTGTCTGTAATTGTCTATCCATTCATCCACCCATCCATATGTGTCAATCTATCTATCTGCTATCTATCTGCTTGTCTGTCTATCCATCCATATGTCTGTCTCTCCATCCATATGTCTGTCTATCTATCTGCTTGTCTGTCTATCCATCCATATGTCCGTCTATCTATCTGCTTGTCTGTCTATCCATCCATATGTCTGTCTATCTATCTAATTGTCTGTCTATCCATCCATATCTCTGTCTATCTATCTGCTTGTCTGTCTGTCTATCCATCCATATGTCTGTCTATCTGCTTGTCCGCCTATCCATCCATATTTCTATCTATCTGCTTGTCTGTCTATCCATCCATATATCTGTCTATCTATCTGCTTGTCTGTCTATCCATCCATATGTCCATCTATCTATCTGCTTGTCAGTCCAACGATTCATCCATCTGTTCCCTTGTCAATCTATCTGATCACCCAACCATCAATTCACCAGTCCATCCCTTCAACAAACCGATCTGTCCGTCTGTAATTTGTCTATCCATCCAGCCGCGTTCACACATAAATCCATTTCGACACTGCACTTTCTGTTTCTGAGAGGTTTGAGTGTCAGCTGGACCGGTTCTCTCTGCTCTACTGGTGCGGGGTGGATGCTGTGGAACGTGCTGGACCGTCCCAGCGGCGTTTACTCACTAATGACCACCACCCTCTAATTCACCAGCGGCCGCGGCCTGTTATTATCCGGAGCAGGTAAGACATTCCTGGCCCTGGGCTCCGACTCTGAAGCCGGATCTCCTGGAATGCGACTGAGATGTTCCGAGCTTTACCTGCTGCTGGAATTCCAGCTCGCGGTTCTTCAGCTTCTTCTCCGTCCGGTGCAGCTGCTTTTGGAGAGTCTCCACGCGCTCCTCAAGAACCTAGGACAACCAAAGCGTTCAGGATCGAGCGCAAATCACCTTCAAAACAAATCCATTGTCAATTTGAGGCGCTCTGTGATTGGTCGGTCTGCTATTCAGGGTGTGTGTCCTATGGAATCAGATAAGTGCCAAAAATATCAAACGCAAATTTGGTTTGGTTTTATATTTCTCGCTTGCAATTACGCTAGTTTTTTCTCCGCATGGAATTCTCAGGTCTTTCTGGTCCAGCAGCTGCCAATCACATTCTCACCAGCCAATCAGAGTAAGGACCGCCCCCATGTGAAGCTAGTGCCAGAAGTCCAAACGAGAAAAAAAAATGGAAACGAACGAAAATATCTCAAGCGGAAAAAAGAGAAGACTGCATAATTGCAGAACAAAAACGTGAAGATTGCAAGTGAAAAATATGAAAACAAATGTAATTGCAATATAAAAACAAACTTGACAATGACCAAAGTATTCTCAACACGATGGACTACTTTATCATGTGTTTACAAGCATCGGAGCCGTAGATGGGAAGCAGACTTGACCATGAGGATTCCGAGATGATTCCTGGAGGCAGCAGAACTTTTCAGGACTTTCGTGTGGTGAAACAAAGGTGAGGCTGTGGACATCTGCAGCTCTCGCTAATAGACATCCATTGTGTCTGATCCCTTTGTTCTGATGGCTTCCTGAAGAGCACATTGTGTTCATCCAGACCAGATGAAGGCACCGAGATGTTGGAGACGGGTACATGTGTCTTCTGGTTCAATCAAGTCAAGTGGAGAACGTGACTCCACGTCACTCCATCCATGGTACGCCACTGCTTTCCTTCAGCGCTCTCCACAGCTGTTGTCGCTCTCTGCATGAACGTATGATTTTCTATGGTGAATCTCTCCAAACACGGTCCAGATGGCGAGGCCGATATGTTCTTTGTCCACCAGCCAAAGCGGGATCAATCTAAACAAGCAGCAAACGTGGAACATTTGATTTCCTGGGGGCTGGGGGACGAGTGGTACCACAGTGGTCTTTCTTCTTCCACTTTCTTGTTTCTTGGCTCTCTTGGTTTCCGTCAGCAGCTGTTCATCACCAGAGATTACTACAGCACACACTGAGACGGTGTCCTCACACGTAGAGACCTGCACAGATGTGGATATGCAGGTTCTGAGCTGAAAAGCTCTCACGCACACACACGCTCAAAGGTGAGACCCGAGTCGTCTTTCCATGGTGGTCCATGATGATAAGGCAAGTGTGTTTCCCTTGGGATAAGCAGGAGAAAAGAAGAGCTTTTCTCCACTTGATGGAATTTTTAGCTTTGAGAAGTTTTCCAAACTCAGACTAAGGACAATCCTGTGTTCTTATACCAACAACGGAATTATGATCGTCTTCATTGGCTGTGGTTGCGAGTGTGAGGACGCATCTTCTCATTTTCAGTTTAACGCATGTTAAAATGTTGAATGAGTCTCTTGTCAGAGTTGATTTTACATTTGAAAAAAAATTGTGGTTTTGTGAAGATCTTAAACTATGAAGGAATAATGAGAACGTCAATACATTCATCCACTTTTCCATTTCTGGGGCACGAGGAGCTGGACACACCCCCTGAATTGGTGGCCGGCCAATCCCAGAGCAGGACACACACACATTCACACTCTCACTCGCACCTATGGACATTTTCCCAGACTCCAAATTTCCTGCAAGTTCTGGCACTGGTAGAAACCCGGAGACCCAGAGGAAACCCACGCGAGCACTGGGAGGAACACGCACAGAACAACCCTCAAAATGGAATCAGGAGTGGGAATCTTGAATGTTCTCATTGTGAGGTGAATTTGGCGCAAACTGTTTCCAGTCGTTCTCCATCAGCGAGGCTTTAAACTCTGGGTTTGATCTACAAACACTTGCTTTGTCTTTCGGCTGTTTTCTGACTCGGGCCGTCTGTTCCGCAGCAACAGTTCAGTCGCGTCTGAAACGTGCCAGTATCTGAGCAGCCAACGCGTCCTTCACAAATCCTTCAGCAAACTACAAACACAAAGCCGTTTGTGGGAGAAAGAAGGCGCAGTTCTGTGTGCAGTGTAATTAAAACAGATCTGATGCTCAGAAGTCTTTGGAGAACAGGATATGGAAATATGAAAGCAAACAACAGTGTTTCGCTGCCCTTGAGTAACAGGCTGCCTGCAAAAGAAAGCGTAATGGCCTGAACCAACAATTTGAATCTGAGGTACACCGCTTGGAATGAGGGTCGTGTGGGTCACAGGTCAATGTCCAAAATTCAGCAAATCCCAGGACAACTTCAAGGTTGTACAGGTCACAGAACAACTGCAATATTGTATAGGTCGGGGGTTCTCAACCTTTTTGACCTCGGGGCCCAAATTGTCCAAATCAAAGTGTCCCGCGGCCCATTAAAACACATTATTTCAGCCAATCCAAATCATGATTTGTTGATTTAATAACTATATGAAATACACAAAAATTTAGATAAATAAATAATATGATACACCAAGATCATCAGGAAAGCTGTAATCCTGCACATACAACACTGAATAAGGGAGTTGCTCTTATTACTTATACTTGCTCTTGCTTACTTATTACTAATCTAAAATATATATGTATACTTAAAAAAAACACATGAAATGTATATAAATAAAATTTAAATTCAGTAGTAATAAAAATACATTTAAATAAAAAATCAGGTTACATATTAAAATGTGTCTACAGTGGCAGACAAAACCAAAATGCAAAAATTCTACATGAAAAATGTACTTGGTAACAGCCTAAAACAAGACAAATAATCTTGTTACAGAGTAGATTTGTTTCTGCATTTCAGTTCTCGTTTCAATTGGCTTTAATATAAAAGTAGCTTCTTAAATTGAGAAACATCATGTTATTAAAATTTCACTTTACAGTTCTTGTTTGAGGCATTTCTGTGTCAAACATAATTTCTATTTAAAAAAGAAATGCTTATTTAAAAAAATAGGACTAATTTTGACGATATTTACACTAAATTAAGACAAAGTAATCGTTCACACTTAATTCTAAGCTAGTAGGAAAAAGTAACAACATTTATTGTCTATTACAAGACAAATGTTAAGATTTTTGGCTTTATTTTCGTTTCCTTTTTACATTTTCTTCACTTGCTATCTTCACTTTTTAGTAGAAAGCTTTATTTTCTTTCGTTTCAGATTTTTCCTTAATTTTCTGAAACAATGAAAAAATTGCAAGCGAAAAACGAAGATGTCAAGCTGTTTAAGCTAACGTTTGATATTTTTGCCATTATTACAAAACGAATTGAAGTCGTAACTTTTATCTTCATTTGTTCGTTTTAAGAATGTCCTCCACCTTCAGTCAAAAGTCTGCCGCTACTGACTGCTGCTTATTGGAGCGTGTTGACACCTCAGCGCCATCTAGTGGTGGGGAGCTCATTGTTGTTCCGCGGCCCAATGGTTGAGAATCGCTGGTATAGGTCACAGGTCAACCCCAAGGTTGTACAGCTCACCAGACAACTTCAAGGTTGTTCAGGCCACAGGACAACTGCAATATTGTGGAGTTGTGGTCCAATGGTAGGGGACTTGAACTGGTGTCCAAGGGGTCGCCGGTTCAAACGGCTGGTTCTACAACTAAGTGTCCTTGGGCAAGACACTGAACCCCACATGCCCCCCTGCTGCCCACTGCTCCAAGTTTGTTCGGATGGGTCAAAAGCAGAGACGAATTTCCCCACTGAGGGATTAATAAAGTTCAATTCTTCTTTTCTTCTTCTTCTATTGCATAGGTCACAGGTCAACCCCAAGGTTGTACGGGTCACCGGACAACTTCAAGGTTGTTCAGGTCACAGGTCAACCTCCAAGGTTGTACAGGTCACTGGGCAACTTCAAGATCGTACAGGTCACAGGTCGACCTCTAAGGTGGGGCAGGTCACAGGTCAACATCCAAGGTTGTGCAGGTCACAGGTCAACCTCGAGTGGGTTACAGGTCAATGTCCAAGTTTGTGCAGGTCACAGGTCAACCTCTAAGGTGGGGCAGGTCCCAGGTCAACCTCAAGTGATTTACAGGTCAATGTCCAAGTTTGTGCAGGTCACAGGTCAGCCTCCAAGGTTGTGCAGGTCACGGGTCAACCTTGAGTGGGTTACAGGTCACGGGTCAACCTTGAGTGGGTTACAGGTCAATGTCCAAGGTTGTGCAGGTCACAGGTCAACTTCCAAGGTTGTGCAGGTCACAGGTCAACCTCCAAGGTTGTACAGGTCACAGGTCAACCGCAAGGTGGTTCGGCATCTTTAAAGAAGGACGAGTTGTCAATTAAAACAAAGCATTTTGCATGTGGTATCAAGGAACTTCTTTCTTCACGGCTTTGGAATGTCACTCCTCTGATAAGAGCAGACCCGCTGTTTGCCCAAAATATGCCCAAGACTGTATCAGACTGAAAATATGTTTGCTCCTCGTTAGCCATGCTTTCTGCTGTCAGCCCAAAGATGCTAAGTTCCAAGAGACCCAGAAATAGATGAAGTGACTTAAGGCGGATTCCATTTCTGGGTCACGGGGAGCTGGAGCCAATCCCAGAAACTCTGAAGAAGACACACCCTCTGTATTACTGGTCAACCAATCACAGAATGTGACACACACACATCACACTCACAACACCAACAGGACTGGCAAACTATCGTACCCGTAGATTAGTTTGTTGGTGTTTCCAGAAGAACAAGCTGGCGACATGAAGGCTCGGCTGAGTGATGGGACGTGTAAAGCAGCTTTGAAGTGAGTTGTTCTCACACATATCACTGGGACATTATCACACTTTTATCACATTTTACTTCCTGTTACATCGGCTTCAAAGGCTTCTGGGAATCCGCCCCCCCATCCCCCCATCCCCACATCTATCTAACACTCACTAACAATGACTTCACGAAGCTTATCTTCTCGCGGTCTCCACACATCAGCTGACCCATCGCACACATGTCAAACCTCAAGCTTATGACGATGCGCACTGCTTACAGAAAGACCGATCAGTTCGGTTTTCGAACTTGTCAAATTGCGGAGACTAAATTGGGAAATTGTTTTTGGTATTCTGACAGCGCACGAAAGAAAGAGTTCTGGTTTTGTTTTTACGTCCTTGTTTTGCCCCGCCCTCCTGGATTGATTCTTGTTGGTTAATAATTTTTTGGTTGACCTGTGTTCTCATTCGTTTCCTCATGAGTTCATTTTCCTTTTCAATCTGGTACCTGCTTTTTATCAATTGTCCCTTGTCAGTTTTTTATTTGTATTCTTGCGCTTGTATGTCAGGTAACAGACTTTGTCTGGTCCAAAGAGCCCAGGCTAGTTTTGTGTGGTCTTTGTCTAAATCTGGTATCAGTGTGACGATTTACTTCAACAGATTTTGAAGAGTTTTTGCCCTGGTGACGTTTTCTGCCCCTCGTGGCTTTTGTTTTGGGTCCGTGACATTTGAAATAATTATTCAGTGATCTCTGAAAAACACTACGTTCAGCCAGTTATGGACGGCGGTTTCCACGTCTTACCACAGTTGAAGAAATGAAATACAGTCGACTCTGCTTAATTGTGGCGCCGGTTAAAAGAAGCAGCCGCTTTATTGGGAGAAATCCTACAGTCCAAATCATATCTCGTAACGCAAAATTGTGCCACTTTATTGGGGCGAAATGGTCATGCCCTCTAATTTTTTAATGGATGGATGGAACTAGGGTAGTTGAGATGATGGACACAGTGGAGATTATCCTCCTGTCATGTTCTTGGTCTGGCTCATGAACTACAGAGGCCGGGATACTAGAGTCTGTTCTCATCCTGGTTTTGTAGTCACGGGTCTCATTGTGTCCACCTGTTCTCGTCGTTAGTTAATGTATTAGTGTCACCTGTGGCAATGTCTTTGTCGGTCATTAACGTTGCACCGCCCTGTGTTGCTGAGTTATGTGATTAAAAGCTCTCCTGTTGTGCACCAGATCGTAACACCTCCTTGGTGATGGTTGTGATGGATCCTGGAAGGTGGGAGGTAGAGAAGTGCTCCAGAACCCTTCAGCGGACAGACCGGGTTCTGACTGGCAGCGCTGCTATCACGGGCAGACCATCACTTCCACCGTCAGTACTATGGCTGCGTTGTTTTCCTTGTAGATTTCCCGAGATGACATTTATTCTGTCATTCACTCTGGAGAAGAAACGTGTGCACATGTCGGTAAAGGCTGGTGTTTGTGATGTTTCTGGTACGGCCGTGAAAGACACGTCTAAAAAAAATCAAACTTCAATCTGAAAAAAAAAATCAAGTTCCGACTGCAGAACATCAAATGAACTTAAGCGGAAACACATCGTTTTTTATTCGCGTCCGGTAGAGCATTTAAAGAACGCGAGGAGCTAGTGAGGAACAGCTGAAGGTTTTCCCGTCAGAACTTTGCGTATAAATCATTGGACATAATGTCACCACACTTCGTCCTGCTTGTGTTCCAAACGTATTCTCGAGTGCCGTCTCAAATTAAAACACACATTTACTTCTCTGAGAAGTGTGGAAATGTGTTGAAAAAAAGAGCATGTGGTTTTTCCATTTGACACGATTTGAAATTCTTGATCTTGAGTTGGTCTGCGTCTTTCTGAGTTGTGTTTGCAGTTTTGTCCCATAGAAGAGTGCAGGTGAATTGTAGTCTGGAAAATTGAGAGTGAATGTACGTCTGTGTGTCCTGCTCTGTGATTGGTTGGACTCTAGCGTTGGACAATCACAGCAACTCTCTGGTCCTGAAGGCGGGACACACAGCCTGGATTGGCAAGTAAACAATCGCAGAGCAGGACACACACATTGACACTCTCACTCACCTATAGACAATTGTCTAGACTCCAGTTCTCCTGAATGTTTTCAGACTGGGGGCGAAACTGGAGACCCGGAGGAAACCCACACCAGCACGAGGAGAACAAGCAAGCTTTACTCAGACGGACCAGACCGGGTCTCACACATCTAGTCTCGAACAACTTCTTCAGGTGAGGCAACGGCGCTGCCCACTGCTCCACTGCGCTGCCTTCAGCAAAAGTCACTGAGTAGTTTCCGAGTGGAACTAGAAGCTTTTAGCTTTTTAGCCACAGAGAGGAAACGCTGCTAAGTCTCGGTTTAACCCTCGACAGAGTGATGCTGACACCCATTTCCACCAAATATTAAAAACATCCAGAACCAGAAATGGCGGGAAAGCGGTTGAGCACTATAACAGTTGCAGCACCGGCTTGATCCAGATGACAATCGACGATGGAATATTTGCTCTTCAAATCCACGAGGGTTTTGCGGGAAGATCTTCTTTGCTTGATGGAGGAACGTTTAGCCACTTTAGCACGGAATCCTGGACATCTGATAACGCGAGCGGCGACGGTTGTGGGATTACTGCACGCAAACGCTCGGCTCTTTGATGTTCTTCTCTTTTTGTCTCGAGCCCTTCAGCTTTATAATGCGGCTTTGAAGTGAGTGTGTGCGACACGCTTATTTACCCTCCATCGTCATGGCGTCGCTGAACACACATCAACGGCGCAATACGCTCGCTCCGCCACCAGTCGGCCATCATGACATCACTTGCTTTTTAATCATCTTCTCCATTTAACTACATATCGTTGATTCTGGGTTGGAACAGTAGAGCAGCCAATACAATTTTGCGCCGCTATGTTCTGCAGGAGAGAAACTATTCTGCCAAAGATGCAGTGTTAATTTCGTTGATGAAATATTTTCGTCATCGCCTTCGTCAACAATATTTTTTTCTTGACAAAAACAAAACGAAAACTATATAAAAACTCCCGCTCAGGGAGGAAAACTACAACTACATTTATTGACACTTTTGTCAACAAATAAAAAACGAAACAAAAATGCCTTTCGTGAGGACAGCCAATCATAACCAGAGCTTGTGGGGAAAGGCGGGTGCAAACGCAAGGAGAACCAATCAGGGCACGGAGTCTTTCAGCGGGGCAGGAAAAGCACAGTGACTCTGTGAGCTGGCGAGTAGAGAGGTGCTAGCTTTTTCAAAAATGTCTACTAGCGGCAAATATATGGATTCATTTTACATTCAAGTGACCTTAAAAAAATGATCTGTATGTCGCGTGTGAAGCAGCAATCACGGTAGAAACACAACACACCTGAAGCGCCATCTGCTGATCAAACTTTTCTTTTACCGTGCAACCATTTGTTAAATAAAAACGTGATGCAATGTATAATTTATTTTATTTTACTGTATTTAATTTCTTTGTTGAGGCTTCATTCATTAGAATGCAATTTCTTGGATTGAAAGGAAAGTTCATAAAAGTTCAAGAAAAATAAATGTTTTTCCAAATAAGTACGATCTTGGTATATATTTTATATGTTCATAGTTAACTACGTATTCAGATTTCTCAGACGTAGCAACTTTACTAAATATTTAGAATATATAGCACCCATATTTTTGTTGACTAAATCTGTACTGTAATTTAGTCGACTAAAATGTTGTGGTATTTAGTCGACTAAAATTACACTAAAACTTAAAAAAAAATTAAGACGACTAAATTGGGACTAAAACAAAACTGAGTTTTTGTGACTAAACTTACAAAAACACAACTAAATTAAACATCTTTGTAAAAAATAACACTGCGATGAAGTGACCCACACAGGGTGAAGTTTGCCGTACATGTGTGTGTTTACAACAATAAATGTCATGATGGCGTTTTCATGTTGCGTATAGAGTGTATTGACTTATTGCAGTGAAAAAAAACATGACGCTTAACCAGAGTCGACTACTCGAGTCAACCTCAAAGAAACACACACCACCATCCAAGAACATTGAAAAATTGTATTTACGCAATTATAAGCACCGTTTTTTCAAACTTTCGACACTCAATAATGTGTAGACAGACGTGCTACAGTAGAAGCTTTTATTAGCTCAATAACAGAAATAAAGACACATTAGACACGCCGCCACACTTAACAGAGACTAAATAACACTGGAAGAAGTAAGATTAAACTAAATACTGTACTGAATACAATATCTTATTTTACAACAAACAACGATATTAGCTTAGCTTAGCGCAACCGGCTACAAACCGACTCCAACCTGTCATCACAGAAAGAGTCGAAACAGTCGAAAATGAAGAACACGGGCAAGAATTAAAAAAAAAAAAGAAAATCACAATCAAAACGCTGTGTCACCGCACGGGGGATAAATAAGCCTTCGCTATGGCGTCGGATAAACAGAGAGCTTGAAACTATTGAGAGCAAAGGATCTTGGGAAATTAAGTCCTGACCACTAGAATTGACTTTGTTATCTATTAATCAAGTAAAATGATATCAAATCGATGCGAGTCACAAATTGGGTTTGTTAAATAAAGAAAACAACAACGTAATTGAATCAGATACATTAATAACAAAATACTTATATTGCTTATTCGCATAAAAACGGTAAACTGAATTTGAGCCTTTGAGAATTTGCCTTTGAGAATTTTTAAGAACACAATCAAATTCAAATTCCCTTTTAAGACATTAATGATAGCAGAAATGCTTCAGATGTGGATTTAAAACAGCGTGTCTGATTGACAACAAACTCGGAACTCCAAAGTCATAACTCTGCACATCAAAGTGTCCGATTCATTGTATCATATTAGTATCACTAGGTTCATCAAAGCAGAACTTCGGATCTTAACGAGGTCTTTCTATCACATCCATCCGGGCCATCTCTGTTCAACGAGGAACGCTGACATCGTCCCGAGAAGGTTCTTGCGGCGAGAGGCGTGAACTTCAGGAGAAAAGACCCAAACGCTGAAGATCACAACCTCACTCGCGTCAGCCGACGTCTCAAACGCTCTTTGGAAAGCGGCACAAAAGAGGTAGAGTCGGGTCACTTCATAAAGGCCCAGACGCTCTGGCCAGCCTCCACTGTCATGCAAACGAGCAGGTTGGAAGCCTTTTGTGTCGGAGGCGTTTCAGCTGTCGCACAGCGATGGACCTGAACCTGCTTAATGAGCCGCGACGCACCAGACGTGGTGTTGCTTCACTCCAGTGGTAAGGAATTTGTGGTCCAGTGGTAGGGCAGTTGTGGTCCAGTAGTAAGGCATTTGTGGTCCAGTGGTAAGGAATTTGTGGTCCAGTTGGGCATTTGTGGTCCAGTGGTAAGGAATTTGTGGTCCAGTTGGGCATTTGTGGTCCAGTGGTAAGGCATTTGTGGTCTAGTTGGGCATTTGTGGTCCAGTGGTAAGGCATTTGTGGTCTAGTTGGGCATTTGTGGTCCAGTGGTAAGGCATTTGTGGTCCAGTGGTAAGGCATTTGTGGTCTAGTTGGGCATTTGTGGTCCAGTGGTAAGAAATTTGTGGTCCAGTGGTAAGGCATTTGTGGTCCAGTGGTAAGGAATTTGTGGTCTAGTTGGGCATTTGTGGTCCAGTGGTAAGGAATTTGTAGTCCAGTGGTAGGGCAGTTGTGGTCCAGTGGTAAGGAATTTGTGGTCCAGTTGGGCATTTGTGGTCCAGTGGTAAGGAATTTGTGGTCCAGTTGGGCATTTGTGGTCCAGTGGTAAGGAATTTGTGGTCCAGTTGGGCAGTTGTGGTCCAGTGGTAGGGAGTTGGACTTTGTGTCCAAGAGGTTGCCGGTTCAAATGCCCCTGGACCACAAAAGTGTACTGCAACTGAGTGTCCTTGGGCAAGACACGGACTCCCTAATGCCCCCCTGGGCGCCACTCCTTGAGGCTGCCCACTGCTCCGAGTTTGTTCGGATGGGTTAAAGGCAGATAATTTATTATTGAAATGCCAGTGAGTCCAAAGATGAGCCCAAGTCACAAGAAGATGCGAGGTCTTTGAGTCTTAGGGTGCTTTCACACCTGCATTTTTTAGTTCAATTGAATCGCACCAGAGTTGGTTTCCGTGTTTGGTACGGTTGGTTTGGGCAGGTGTGAAAGCGGCAATCCAACTCTGTTCCGCACCAGAAGCGGACCAAATGAGCATACAGAGACCAAGAAAACAGCTGAACTGGATACGCTTCCAAACAAATTCTGGATTGATCCGAACTATCTCCGGTAGATTTATCTCCGGTGCGGAATATGCGGAATATCTCCGGTAGATTTCCGTGTCACGCTTTCTCCTGAAGGGAAGTGTGAAGCATCAAAATATTTTTTTTGCAGCCGCTTCCGCACTACACTCTCGAAATATAAATATGTGTGTACATAATAAGTGTTTGTCTCAAGCCATCAATGCAAACTATATACGATAGCTCTATATAGCGCAGTCGTATCTCCAGATTAAATAACGACATGTCGTCTTTTCTCTTTATTTACTTCCACTGGTTTCAGTGGAATTTACCTGGAACTCTGATTGATTGAAAAGCAGTTTAGGAAATATTAGAAGGACACATCTGCCCAATAAGTGATGTGGATGTTGTCACATGATGGAATTTTGGTTCGATTCGGATGGGAGCAAAAAGTGAACAGGGACCAAAATGCTGGAAATCAACGAAATTGTAGTTGGGTACCAAATGAACCCAACTACAGGTGTGAAAGCACCCTAAGTGTCCTTGGGCAAGATACGAACTCCCAAATGCCCCCCTTGAGGCTACCCACTGCTCCGAATTTGTTCGGATGGGTTTAAGTCATAATTTCTCCACTGAGAGCTGAATAAAGTTTTATTGAAATGCCAAAGAGTCCGAAGCTGAGGCGAGGTCACGAGATGATGCGAGGTCAAGCTTTAATGGGTCGTTCTCTCCCTCTGTCCCACACCTGGATCTGACCTGGCTGATGTGTTTGCGCTCCTCGTCCCACTGAGTCTGAGCCTCCTGAAGCTTCTTCTCCAGGCTGAGCTGCGTCTGTCGGCCACTGCTGAGGGACGCCTGCAGCTCCGACATCACCTGTGCGGACACAGTCACGGTCATTCTCAACACGGGCTAGCCTGTGGCTTTGGTCCCATCGAAAGCAAACCACCTTATCAAAACTTGCAGAAAATAGCGGATTACCGTATTTACGCAAATATAAGCACCCCTTGATTTTTCAGGCACACAAAAAAGAAACATTCATTTCTGGTTTTTTAACTTCTTGCTTGTGTACTTCGTTTATGACTGTTCTCTTTCTGCCCGACGGTTAGCGCTGATCTACCAGATGCTCTTTGGTTTGTCGTCTCTGTTAGTTTATTATTATTTATTGTATTTAGTGTATAATTCTTTCAGTGTTATTTAGCCACATAAAAGCTTATATGCACATCTGACTCCGGACTATTATTTAAAGAAATAACTGTAAATAATCAAGTTGTACTTTATTTAACACAACGCACACGCACAGCTCTGGATTAAAGAATTGAAATAGGAAACATGGGCGCTTTTAAATACGCGTATTTTTGAAAACGTATAAGTTATTGAGTCTTAAAATGGAAAAACAGTGGTGCTTATATTTGCATAAATACAGTATGAATTTATATTATTATAGTAAAATATTTATATTATTATATTTAACGAGTTGAAATACAAGTAGCAAAAACAAAATATGAATTTCTCTTTAATAAAGCTTGAAACATTCATACGCAGTTTTAATGGACACTGTCATCTCATGTCATTTTTGAGACGTATGTTTTTACATGATTTCATTGACTTTGTAAAACAGTTAAAACAGTGAGTAATATTGTATCTAAAATAACATTTATCTTAAACCTGAAAACAGTGACTAACTATAAAGCGCTTACACCTACAGATGTGTTCATGTTGTATAGTACAAGTAGCAATTGTAAGATTTATTTTTTTTTTTTCACAATAAAAATTAGGTTTAATATATAAAAAAAAAAATAATAAATGATCTCAGTACAATAAAAACCAAACCAGTTTCATATAAATCCATTGATTGTGCTTTAAAACGGAGATGAAATTGTCCTTAGCTACAAGTTTTTAGCTGTATAATTAAAATGTAACTAAAAACAAAAATTATTATTCAAAAACTGAAACAGCACGGGCCAATGTGTTTGTGGCTTACGGCTGTATTTGATTTGGATATTTTATACATTTATATATTTGTTCTAGATAGCTTCACACTTTCACGTCAATTGTTTTTATTTCCTTTTTTTTTTTTTTTTTTTCATTTTTTCGGTTTACAGATTTACATTTTAAATACGTTTTAACTATAGTGGGTTACAGTTGTTTTTTTAAGCCAGATTTGAAAACACAAAGACATGACAACTGAAGGTTTATCATCTGAAAATACATCTGGTGCTTCATTTAGAGAGAGGAAGAGAGTGAGAGACAGAGAGAGAGAGTGATAGAGAGACGGATAGAGAGAGACAGACAGAGAGAGAGAGACAGGGAGAGGCACAGAAAGACAGAGAGAGAGAGAGAGAGAGAGAGAGAGAGAGAGAGAAAGAAAGAGAAAGACAGAGAATGAGAGAAAGACAGAGAATGAAAGAGAGACAGACAGAGAGAGAGAGAGAGAGAGAAAGAAAGAGAAAGACAGAGAATGAGAGAAAGACAGAGAATGAGAGAAAGACAGAGAATGAGAGAGAGACAGAGAGAGAGAGAGAGTGTGTGAACGTTTATCCGTGAAAATACGTCTGGCGCTTCATTTACAGTCAAAATAAACAAACCTACATAAAGAAATAGGACTCCATGTTTTATGTTGCATTTTTCCCCCCGGCGCACACACACACACACACACACACACACACACACACACACACACACACACATCAGACGGCGAGTGAGAGAGAGAGAGAGAGAGAGAGAGAGAGAGAGAGAGATCTGCTTGTTCAGTCAGTGGGCGAATCACATGAAAGCGTTAAATGTCCAATTATTACAGTAACATGTTCTCAAGACAATAATTATATAGTTACTGCATCACGGCCCGAGGCGACGCACTCGTCTGCTCTTCCACACGAAGCCACGCCCCCGCGGGACAGACACACACCGCGCGAGAAAAACTGCACTGTGATTGGCTGCAACCCCACGTGACCCAGAGATGGAAGAGTGGATCGGTAAACAAAGCGTCTGCAGCTGCCCAGCTGATCTAGTCCCTCAACACATCAGACGTAAACACTGCTGGGGTCAAAGGTCAAGCTCAGATCAAAGCGAAGAAATGACAAAGAATAAGAGAGACAGACAGAGTGTTTGTGGGAGAGAATGAAAGACAGACAGAGAGAGAGAGAGAGAGAGAGAGAGAGAGAGAGAGAGAGAGAGACAGAGACAAGAGAGTGAGAGAAAAAGAGGCAATATAGGATCTGATCTTGACCTTTGACCCCAGCAGTGTTTACGTCTGATCTGATGAAGTCTTCGTTTTCCGATCCACCTTCTATCTTTGGGCCACATGAGTTGCAGCCAATCAGAAAGAGACAGACAGAGTGTGTGTGGGAGGGAGTGAGAGACGAGAAAGAGATGGATAGATAGATAGAGTTAGATAGATAGATAGATAGATATGAGTAGATAGAAAGATAGTAGATAGAATAGTAGATAGATAGATAGATAGATAGATAGATAGATATCGATAGATAGATAGAGTAGATAGATATAGATAGACGATAGTAGATAGATAGATAGATAGAGAGGAGGTAGAATAGATAAGATAGAGGTAGATAGATAGATAGATAGATGATCGATAGATAGACAGAGGGATGAGAGAGACAAAAGCGAGGACACTACCAGAATGAGAGAGAGAGAGAGAGAGAGAGAACGACATCGAGAGAGAGGACAGAGAGAGACATCAGAGTGAAGGCAGACAGAGAGAGAGAGAGAGACACAGACATATCAGAGAGAGAGAGAGAGAGACAGACATATCAGAGAGAGAGAGAGAGAGAGACAGACAGACATACCGGATAAAGAGAAAGAAAGAGAGAGAGAGAGCGAGCAGTGGAACAATGCGAGTCACAATGACCGTCTGAGAAAAGTGGTAAAAGTGTTTGTAAGTGTTACATGTGAATCTGAAAGCTCGTCTGATCACTAAAACGTTAAACGTGAAAACATTTTAACGCTAGCTTTTCGTACAGTTTGTTACTTTTAAATCTCTTTAGATTATGAAGAAGACTCGTTGTTAATGGGCTAAAGCGCCCAATCAGACACTACGCTTTCCGGAATACAAGGCGCATACGTACGTTTTTCATAAACATTTAATGAACTAAAAAAGGACATTAAAGACCCCGCCCCCAACAAATCCTCCCTCCCTCGCCTCATCCACACACACAAACACACAAACCAAACACACACAGAAGAGTGAGAGGGGAACGGTCTCAGACTGGTCACCTTGGCGGACTGGGAGATGTTCTGCTGGTGCTGCCTCTCCAGCTGCTTCAGTCTGCTGCTGGTCTGGAAGCAGGAGAAGGCGTGGTTAGAGAGGCTGGTGGGCGTGGCCTCGGCGATGACGACAACATCTCCATCCAAAGCGACTCTCAGAACGAGCATGAGGGGGTCCGTGCCCACCAGACCAGGACTCAAGCCTGCAAAAGTCCAGTTCTCCACCACTGGACCACAACTGCCCGTTCACTCTACGTTACGGGTAAAACACAAGGCAATCTATAGAATGCCTGGCGCTCTCCGATCATCGTACAGAACGAAGACACTTTTTCTCGCAAAGTGTGAATTGTTTGGCAAAAAAACCTTTGGTCACAAAACACGACGATCGACGTCTGGTCCCGCCCCTTTTCCGTAGCTACCAGACTCAAACAAATGAATCAAAAACGTTGCTAGTTTTTTTCGTTAAGTGTTGTCGTAATCTCGAATATTGATTTGTCTGTCGGTTCGGCACTTCTTCGTAACCTTTTCCCAACGTTTGCCATGGTAGCAGAACTTGCTTTTCATTTGCTATTTCAGACAGCGATTGCGTACAAATGCGTTTGTTTCACACTCTGCTGTTTGCCTTGTAGACATTGTATAGAATGACTAGGAAATGTGTGAAACTTGACACATTTCACGTTTTGCCGATTTCGTCCTCACTTCAGACATTCTAAACAACGCCCTATCTCACGTATTGCCGAAAACGTGTGTCGGAAAAATATAAGATGCGTAAATGAATTATGTGTATTGATTCTAGACTGAGAACTAACCTTACGTGAACGAAGGAAGCAACAAACGGAATGAAACACAGAACAACACATTCAGAAAGGAAAACGCCCTCGTACCACAGCTTTCTTTTATTCGCAATTTGCAGCGCTGATGAAGCGTTGCGTACGAATGTGTTTGTTTCACACTTTGCTGTTGGCCTTGTAGACATTGTATAGAATGACTAGGAAATGTGTGAAATCTCACATATCTCACACTTTGCCGATTTCGTCCTCGCTTGAGGCATTAAAAACAACGCCTGAATTCGCACCTCGCTGTGTGAATCTAAAATATAAGACGCGTCAATAATTTCAGTGTGTTGTGTTCTAGACAGAGATTAACTGACGTGAGGCAAACACACACACACACTGCTGTCGTCAGGGAAGCAACAAATGAAACGAAACAGCAAACAACACGTTCAGAAAGGGAAATGCTAATGGAAGCTCGGAGGGTCTGATGTGTGGTTAGATGTTACCGGAAGACCAGAGGCATCAACATCTGAGCCGCGCACACACACACACACACTCTCGCGCGCTGTCAGTCACGCCGCGGCCCCCGAGTCTCTCACGCAGTGGCGCTATAAAAAGATTCCCGCGCATGTTTCACCCGCCGCGCCGCTCAGAAGAGGCTCCTCCCATCTGCCCCGGGCAAACGCACACGTTTATATCAACTTCTGCCTCCGCGAGACTCACCTTAATGTGACGAGCGGAACAACAAATGAGGTGAAATGGGGGAAATTTGATCGGGAAGAAATCAAGCTCCAGCTGCTTTTGTTCGGGATTAATACACTGGTGCAAACGGGACTAATGAAATGATTTATACATTTATGTGTCCAAAACATCTTTCTCTCTCTCCCCCTCTCTAACTTTCTCTCTTTCTCTTTCACTCTCTAACTCTCTATTGCTCTCCCTTTATCTCTCTCTTGCTCTCTGTCTCTCGCTTCCTGTTTCTCTCTCACTCCCCCAACTCTCTCTCCCTCTCTCTCTATCGCTCTCTCTCTATCACTCTCCCTCTCTCTCTCTAACTCTCTATCACACTCTCTCTCTAATTCTCTCTCTTTCTATCGCTCTTTCTCTCTCTCCCCCTCCTCTCTAACTCTCTCGCTCCCTCTTACTTTCTCTCTCTCTCTCTCTCTCTCTCTCTCTCTCTCTCTCTCTCTCTCTCTCCTCCTCCTCTCTAACTCTCTCTCACTCTCTCCCACTCGCTCTCTCAAGATAATGAACCTAATAACAGATTATGATAACTGTTACTCGTCAGTCGATTCTAAAACGATCAATCGAAAGCTTGGTATAGCTACACAAATTAGCTTGGATAATAGATAAAAAAAATAATCTATTCCAGCGATTGGAACTACAACTCCCAGAATTCATAGTGGATCCAGAGACCCTCAAGCCGCCATTATCAGCCGTGTTTATAACAGACGCGGTGTGAAAAAGATCGTAGTAAATTTTTTTTTTCTGTGCAGTGACCCAGCGTTTTGATTGTGTCTGTTCCTTGGATTCTTTTAACTAATCGCCGATTTCGAATGCGCGTAAATATAAGCCCCAATTTTTCCATATTTCAAGTGAGGAACAATCACAAATAAACAGAAACACGTCATCTTTATGCAGCAGCGCGTACTAATCCTTCCTCTTCACACGGCGTCAGATAAACAGAGAGCTTGAAACAGACCTGAGCTTGAAACTATTGCTCTGAGCATGTGCAGAGTCTGACTGGAGAGCAAAGGATCTTGGGAAATGAAGTCCTGACCACTAGAATCGACTTTTTGTTATCTACTATTCAAGTAAAACGATATCGACACGAGTCACAAGTAGGATTAGGTAAATAAAGAAAAAATAACATTTTTAAGAGAATATTACCGTATTTGAACCGGAAACATTGTGCCTGAAACACCAGGGGGGTTGCTTATGTTCGCCTAAATACAGTATTTAGTTTAAACTCACTTCTTCCAGTGTTATTTTGTCTCTGTTAAGCGTCGGGGGCGTGTCTAATGTGTCTTTATTTCGGACGCTACGATGGTTGTGACGTGTTTCATTGGTGTTCTACGACCACACGTCTCCATCCTTTTTGTTCTTTTTATCTACTTTGTTCTACAATTTTTAAAACATTGAGGTGTTAAATTTAGTTGCTGCATTGGAAAACAAAACCTCACAAATAGTTTGTTTTCACATTTCATGGTGGTTTTTCCACCCTTAATTCAGTTCTGAGTAAAATACTTTTAAAAGTTCTTTTTTTTTTTTTTAAAGTTCTTTTACAATTTGATACTTTGCTACTTTGACTCAAGTCTTTTTGAAATTGGTGACTTGGAAATGGAGTCATTTCTACAATAACTATCTGTACTTGTACTCAAGTACGGCTGTCAGCTACTCTTTACTCCTCAGATGACACGCATGTTAATCACCGCTCCCTCGTCTCCGTTTCCCGGCAGGATGCGCTGTGCACACACACACACACACACACACACACGCATGGAACTTTTTCTTTTTTTTTCTTCTCGTGTGATTGTGACGTTCCAGTGAAGATCAAAGAGCAGCTGAAACATTACGACTCTGACACATCGACTTTAGAGCGACACACAGTTACCAGTCCAGCCACAGATTACACACTGATCATTATGATGCGCACACACACACACACACACAAACACGCACACACACACTCA
>CM051500.1:28598582-28626437 GCA_028031935.1 Paedocypris micromegethes
CCGTGTGATGGTGATGATGGTGGTGATGGTGGTGATGAAGAGTCCCCCCCCCCCGCGCTGGGGTTCGAGGGAGTGGGTGAGCGAAACTTTCATCTGGGTAGAAGAAAGAGAAGTGGAATCACCAAATCCATCCACACGCTGGCTGGTGTAAATCAGATTTTCTGCTATTAAGCTCTATTTCCTCCCCCCGATCTGCCAGTCGGAGGTGACGGAGAGGCGTCTTTGATCATTTCTCCCACTGTTTTTCGCTCGCTGTAATCCATGACCAAAAATAATGGGATTTGGTGTATCTCCAAATGGCAGAGAACACGACTGGCAAAAATTAATACGTTTGCAAGGAAACGAGTGAAGACCACAACAACAACAACAAACAACAACGAAAACAACCCAGAACACCGGAACCTTCCGTCAGGTGAGGCCAGAAGAACTCGTCAGTCCAGCATTAAACTAGCTCTCCTCGCCTCTCTAGTCTTCTACTCGCACACATCATCCTCAACTCGACTAAGCTCACGCTTTGTTCTTCTGAAAAAAGACAATTAAAAAAAATTTTATTCAATTAAAAAAATGTAAAAAAATATATTTTTGCTCTATAGACATAAACTTGAACTTGAAAGTCCTGCATAATGATTTTCATAATAATACGTTTTAAAATGATACTAGTTAATAGCAAAAGTGATAATATTAATAGTTTGAAATAATAAGTTCATAATAAGTTACGGTTGATACGGTTAATAATAACGACAAACGGTTGATAGACTTGTAGGGGGTCAATCCCATTTCAGGAAGTGTGCTGCTATTGGTTGCGGCAGCTGTCAGTCAACAGGAGTGAGTGTTAGTGAGGTAAGAGCGTCAGTAATGTGTGTCGGCTTCACATTTGTATAATGCGACTGATGGAATCAAATTAGTGCCAAAAATATTAAAGAGTAAATTTCTAAGAAACAAATGAAAATGCTTCACATTTATGTTTGTTTTTTTTTCAGTTTTTGCTCGTGATGGTCACGTTTTTGTTTGAGCTTCAGACTTCTGGCACTAGCTTCACGTGGGGGCGGGTCTTACTCTGATTGGCCGGTGAGAATGTGATTGGCAGCTGCTTGACCAGGAAGTGGAAGTAGTTTCGCGAGCGTACACACCGTATCATTCACTGTTAGTTCCCAATAAACTGTGAGCAGTGTTATTTTTGCGCAATATTGCTAAATGATTGTGGTTTGTTTTCTTTTTTTCATTTTTTCATTTTATTGTTTAGCATTTTCGTTCCTTCACATCGAAATACTATATTATGAAACTGTGTATGTGGAGAGATTCCAATAGGCGCCTTACAAATGAAATATATTATTTTTATTGTTGTTATTAATATTTTTAATGAAAATAAAAATTCCGTATTCTTATAATTTTCCGGAAGAGGAAAAAAAGTTTCAAACAAAAACGTAAAGATTGCAAGTGAAAAATAAAAAAAACGCAACGTAAATGTGAAGCAATTTTGTTCCTTTTATAGAAATGTACGTTTGATATTTTTGGCACTCGTTTGATTTTTGGGCTTGAATTGATTGTTGTTCAGAAGTCATTTAACACACCTAGAAAAAACTAAGGAAAAAAAGTGTGATGAAGATCTTCCATCCGTTCTGGTCTGATCTGGTCCAATCAGAGCAAAACAAATCACTTAATGACTAAAAAAATGTTCCGCGCTGGTAAATGCTATTGGTTAGGACTTTTTATGAACAAAAATGTCTATGTTTTCAATAATTAACAGGTGCAGCTAATATAAATCGCATTTACGCAAATATAAGCACACCTTTTATCCAATTTTTTTTCACAACGATGACCATCGTAATACGCCCGATAAAGATCTTGGTTTAAAATGGCTGACTGGAGTGCAAAGGCTCATGGGAGGTGTAGTTCTGATCACTAGAATGCACATTAGGTTTGTTAAAAGAAGAAAAGTATTTTAGCCAGAATTTTGTGCCTAAAAAAAGGATCAAGGAGGTGCTTATATTCGCTTAAAAAAGGCAAGTTAAAGCTCCTTAAATGTGCAATTCTGTGTCAATTTTAAGTCGTCTAGATTAAGAATTTATTAATTAAATTTGCATTGTAATGTTATTTCACGATTGCGCCTTGCAGTTCTAGATTCAATCATTTAAAACTTGCAAAAGTGCTTTATAGTACAACAATAAAAGCACGATTAGCATGAAGCTAATGTCATCAACATGCACAGTATACACGTATAAAAGTGAGAGTCATACACGTAAAACAAGAATTAAATGAAGTTAAAGAAATGACCAAAAACGCACAAGACAAAGATGGAACCAAAGATGGAAGATTTGATCTGATTGGTTTCCAGATCAACCGAGACATGTGGAGAACTCCAGTAAAGCCTGAAAGCAGAGGAATCCAGATCAGTTTAGTCACTGCTCCAAAGCAGAAAGAGAAGATCTGAAGATCCCCGCCATCCAGAGAAGTCAAGTTTATCTGCTCTAAAGGCTCCCAGGGCTCTCTGTGCAGGATGGAGATTGGGCTCTGCCAGATGCACAAACTCCGCACACTCGCCGCCGAGAGATAATCCTCTGTTGTTAACAGGGGCTGAAATAAATTCACTTTTATCTGCCTTTCTTTTCTCGAAATGTCTGACGCGGGAACTATCTAATACGATCTTATCGCTCCGTTTTTATTTCTATTATTTTCTCCCTCGGCTTCTCTTCAAAAGGCCCGTCTTTCATGGAAACCCATTCATGGATTTAATGGATTTCTCCTTTTCTTCAAAACTCGTGCGTTGCCATTTCAGGGGCGGCCCACTGCCGAGCACCGCGCTTCTCCCACCATCAAAAGAATATGAAATTCCGGCTCAGAAACATGACAAGCCAGTGCGGATCAAATAAAGCCTAAAAACTTTTAAATGAAGAGCTAAACTTTCCCCTCAGAAATAGAAATAAGCCGAGATTCAGTCGCGGCTTAGAGAGCGATAACACGAGACCAAACCAACCGCCGGTAGAACTACTCGCTGACGGAATATGTAATATCTGTCAAACTCTGCCTTGACCCGGAGCAGTGGGCAGTGTTGCTCTGTTTTCGCCCTCTTCTTGACCCGGAGCAGTGGGTAGTGTTGCTCTGTTTTCGCCCTCTTCTTGAGCTCTTTTCTTTGGACCAATCAGGAGAGAGATGCTGTTCCTCCAGCCTCCAGCTCACAACGATGGAGATGTTAGAACAGCCGAAGCCTTCACTTCTCCAGAGGGAAACGTTTTCTCTTTGTCTCCCTCAGTTCTAGTTCCTAGCCACTTGCTCACTGCTCCCATTGTTAAGTTCAACTCAACGTTCTGATTTGTATGGTCTGGCTTGAAGACCATCATGCGCAGGTGGAATGCCCTTTATAACCAGAACTTGCTGGTCCGGGATTCAAACCTGCAACTTTTTGGTTGCTAGTTCAAACCATCGAACCATCAGTTAGACAGTTAAAACTGTGAAAAGCGCCCTACAAATACTCATATTATCAGGCCACACCTTCCACAGACCATGAGAATCCTTGATGACCGTGCAAACCGAGTTTAAACAGACAGTAGGTCACCAGTCACCTGACAGTGTCACGACTCATATAGAGTGAAAAGTGTTTCTCAAGCAGAAAAACGGAGAGGGCTCTTGTTCAAAACGATTTAAAAACGCAAAACGATAGGCAGAAGTTGGACTTGTTGGACTTATCTTTTGTTTTTGCGGACTGCTGATCCGTGAGCTGTTGAACTGTTGGACTAGAAGAAAAGACGGTTGTTAGGGTTATTATTTGTTGAATTGACACTTAGTTTTATTTCCAGACTCATTTTGCAAAGGCTCAATGTTTGTTGCCCTGATGAGGGACTGTTCTCACTCTTTTGTTTCATTGTCTTCGCCTCACGTCTTTGATGTAGAGTGTGATCTGATAAGACCAATTGTAAAAACAGTGTTTCAGACCTCATGCTGATTTGGAAAGACACTCTCATCAATAATCTGATTGGTCAAGTGAAGAGCCTGGGTTCCAGGTCTAGGGTCAGGGTACTCTAACCCTAACCCTAACCCAAATTTGGTTTGAAACATGAATCTCTTTGTTTTGTGAATCACCATAAATAAAGTTACAGGTCAGTCTTTTCAGCAGAGTGAGCAGAGCAAGCAGAGTGTGAGTGTGAAGTGTGAGGTAGTGAGGAGTGACTTGGTCAGGAAGCTGGAACGAAACTGAGAAGAAGCACGCTGATTGACCGCCACTCTTGTTTGAAACCTGAAGAAATTGTCTCGTGTCTACTTCTTTAAGTTAGAAATTCAAATTCACTGGGAAGAACCGAGGCTAAGAGTCGTCTAGACCTGACAACGGTGGTCAAACTTCTTTTTGGAGTTGGGAAACGTATCCATACAGGAAGTGGGGGGACTGCGTACTTCCCTGAACACATCCCTGATACACGCACCTGTAGACTGTTCGAATGGACCATCAATGCTGGTGTATGTGTGTGTGAGTGTACAGTTGTTGTGGACTGCAAAGAGGTGTCAATATTCAAGTGGGTTGTGGTGCCCAAAAGTCGGGGAAAAGTGATTCGTGAAAAAGAGTCGGGGAAAAGAGTGCCGTGATCTTCTGTTGAAACCCCCGTGATATTTTCTCACATTGTCCCAGAATGGAGGCGATTGAAGCGCACACGAAGGCCAAACTTCGAGCTAATGTGCCGCAGATGCCCGGAGAAGCATGTGTTTATCGAAAGCCAACGGCTTTGATGGGCCTAGTCGGGATTAGCGCTTGATCAATACCACCTTCAGCTAGTTCCTGGCTGACCCGCGCAGGATTACCGCCGCGTCCCTGGCCTGGTTTCTGCTGGCGGAATCAAGGAATTCCAAACGCAAAGAGGATACTGGATTTCCGCGAGGATTGCGCCGAGCGCCGGAGGACTTACGCCTCTCTTTGAATCTCGACCTGCTGGCTTTCCAGAGGAATGCGATAAATACAGGTCAGCGGATGTGTTTGTGTTCGCCGAGGTGAAGAGCTGCTGGTGCCAACAAATCACCACTAACTCCTGGTGGAGGTAATGTCTTCTCCCGGTTACTGTCATCCTTACAAAACATCCCGCTGGATAGGAACGCGCTTAGGAAAAGCCCGGACTACCTTGCTAGGACCCCGTGGTAAAGCACCAACCTTCTCTTTGGTCAGCTCCGTCTCCACCTTGTGGCTCCTCTCCAGCTCCTCCCTCAGCTGATCCATCTCGGCCCGCAGACGCTTCTGCTCCTCATCACGCAGAGCGGCCGACTCCAGCGACTGCTGCTGCCGCTGACCGTGAGCCGCCAGAAGCTCCTTCCTCAGAGAATGAACCTGCTCCTCCAGCTCTCGGATGGTCTGAGAAGACACCAGGGAACCCCTTAATTGTCCCACGTGGAAATTATACAGGGAAGTGACACACACACACATAGTGGGGTCCCACCATTGACTTAAACAGCATGCCCCTCCCCCAAAACACTCCTCACCCATTTCTCAACATAAGCAAACTTTATTTTAACCTCAGACCTCCCTTAAATGTCCCACGTGGAAAATATACAGGGAAGTGACACACACACACTCACTTGCATCATAGTGGGGTCCCACCATTGACTTACCAAACATACCACGCCCCCAAACCCCACCACAAAACACCCCGCCCCCACTCTCAACATAAGCAAATGTAATTTTAACCTCCTAAAATCCCACCTTGACCCTCAAATGGGCTTCAAAGTTGTAAAGCCAAGCCAAAGGTCCCCACGAGTAACTACATGTCCCCACTTTGTCCCCACTGGAGTTTGAGGTCCAGTGGTAGAGAGAAGGATCTGCCACCCAAGCTTTGCAGGTTCAAATCCCCCTACGGCAGGTTCCTTGATCCAGACACTGACTCCCACATGCCCCCCGACACCACGGCTTTAGTCTGCCCACTGCTCCGGGGCTTGTGTGTGAACAATTTTGATACGGCCTTATGTATCAAAGGGCCATATGTCCTATGGGCCATATTGACAAACTCCCTCACTTTCACTTTCTAGTGGGCCCTCACTGTGATCTATATGCCTGTACACACACACACACACACGGTTCCGGATTCAAACCTGTCCCCTGTTGGTTGCGAGTCCAACTCGTCCCACAAGACTCATTACAAACATCATTGTCCACCGAGATTTACTGTCTTACACACATCTCTACACACAACCCCACCGACAAACACACGTTGAAACACAAAAAAACATGTAAATAATACACACACACAAACACCCATCAGCGGATGATTAAAACACTGGCAGATTCCATCAGATGTTTTCTCCATGAGCTCTCAGTGTCACTCTTCCTCTGTCGTGGATAATTTAAAGCGACTGGAGCTGAAAACAACGTGCTTTCGGAGTAAAACTGACCCCGAGGGCCAGTAACAGAGAAGGACGAGAAGCGAAAGGACCAGAAAAGGAGCAGCAGAGCATTCGGGCCAAATCTGGAGCCGGAGAAGAAAACAGACACCGCAGCCTCTGATCTCTCAGCCACTAGAGTTCAACTTCAAAGCTCCACTTTACACAAAGGTCAGCGCTTTGATTTAATGAGAAAAATTAGTGCAAATCAAAGGTCGGCCACTCACAAACTGCCATTTCTAATTTTAGAAAGACGGAGTGGAGAACAAACAAAGAAAGGCCCTTTCAAAGGAACGTTTATTTTTAACCTCAGCGTAGTGACAGAGAAGCGCCCGCCGAAAACTAGAAAGCTCTTGGAACATTGCCCTGGGTTTAGTTAGGGGTCAGAGGTTAAAGGCCGAGAATCCCGTCTGGATTTGTAAAATCGTTTTTTCTTCCCGAGTGAAGTTCAGCTTAAAACCAATCACGAAGCGTCAATCTCTGTCTCCAGTAACGCATCATCAATCGCCCTTGCTTCTATAAACGGCATTTCACACAAACCTGAACTAGTCCGTGGTTTTTGTTTTTTTCAAAATCAGACCAGTTTCACATGAATCCGCCGAGTCTTGTGAACTTTTGACTGGAAAGTTATTGACTATTGATTAACTTCCACATCTCAATTGCCGATCTCAGAGCAGTCAGAACCGCCCAAAATGACTGGTTTACTCATCAGCCAATCAGAGCAGACTCAATAATATAAAAACGATTAGATCGATATGATAAAAATCTAGAAATAAGTGGTTATTGCTGTGTGTGTCTGTTTTGGTATCTCTTTCCTCTGATTGGCTGCAGACGTACGTAAAAGCCCGAACCCCGTAACCACTGCTTGCAGCTGTATTTATACGAAGGATAAGAGACCCGTGTTTATTTAAAGGACGTTTGAGTTTCAACAGTCTCCAAGTCATTCATGCACCGCATTTAATACATTCCTGCGACTGAAATAGCCGCAGAAGAATGAGAAAAGAAAAGTTGGTAACAATAAAAACATGGCTGTGGGTTTAACAACACAATGGCTCAGTGCATCAGCGGCTCGTTTGCCAGAAAAGCATCTAAATATGTTTTGGGGGAACAGCAGCTTAACTTCAAAGCTGTTGTGGCACCACCAAGATGCCAAGAGGGCAGCGTGGGCCAAGCGAGCAGAGCTGGTTCCAATAATTCTTCTACTTTCCTCCTAAACCGGACCTTCTAATGGCAGTGTGACACCTCACGTTTTTGAACCACCGTTTGAGACAATCGATGAGTCAACATCCATCTATAGTCACCCAACTTGACTTGAAATTGACCGCGAAGTTTGAGAAGATGAGGAGGAGCTGACCACAGTCGACACAAGAGTTCTGTAGATCGGTAGACAGGTAGGTATATACTTTATTAATCCCTCAGGTAAATTCTTGAATCCCTGAGGTAAATTCTTGAATCCCTGAGGTAAATTCTTGAATTCCTGAGGAAAATTCTTGAATCCCTGAAGTAAATTCTTGAATCGCTGAGGTAAATTCTTGAATTCCTGAGGGAAATTCTTGAAATCCTGAGGGAAATTCTTGACACATTCTTCAGTGTCTCGATAAGCAGAGTAAATGAGAGTCGGTGGGTTTCTGGCTTCAGCGTTGTCTGTCTGGAGATTCAGACTCTTCATCACCGGGCCCATCTGCTGGTCAGAGACGCCTGGGCACCACCGGGTCACTACGGCTGCTGTTTGCTTTCTAGAGAAAACCGATGCAATTACACTATTTCCAAGGAAGACTGCTTATAATTAGCTGCAGTGCGGCGAGATGTTCCTGTGTTTCGGCTCTGACTCCAAAAAGATCAATTACAGGACACAGATTGAAAGCGTCGTAGTGAAATCCACTGTACATTCTCCACTGGACTTTTCTCAATACGATTCACAACGAAAAGATTAATTCATCCAGCAATTCGTTCTCTGAACCACGTTTTCCATTTCGGGGACACGGGGAGTTAAAGTCCATCACTGGGACTCGACTAGACTCCAACTTTAGACAATAGTCAACTTCGTGTTTTTGCAGGTAACAGAGTGTTCGATAAAAAAAACCCTCAAATTGCTGGTACTTTTAGCAAATGTCGATAAGAGACAACAGTCGATCAGAGAGACGACCCTAATTCTTTTCGCTATCCCGATTTACAAAAGAAAAACCACAATTGTGTATGTTCCACCAATGTTGATAAAATGTCAGAGATACACGAAACCAGCAGTCGGTATCTCAGAATACAGAGACGACTTGAGAAAAAGGTAATGCTCGTATGTATTACGCTCAAATGAACTTCATTCATTCGGTTTAGTTTTACTAACTTTATTAGTTTGAGTACTAGTTCGTTCTCAAGATTAGCGCGTCCCAAACATGGTTTTGCGTTTTCTTTTTCACTTTTAGACGCTGTGTCATCAAATATCTTCCCAATCCCAGTGGTGTAAAGTATTTGAGTAAATGGAATTTGTTATTTTACTTGAGTACTTTTTTGTACTTGTACCTCAAGTCTGTATAAAAATATACTCTGTACTTGTACAGTAGTATCTGTCTCTTTATTCCACTACATTTGAATGGGCACTCACCGTTACTCGCTACATTGTGACAAGTCAGCATCTTTTTCTACCTCGATTAATTTCTCGGGCGGACGAGGTGATATCGCCATCTGAAGCTACTGATGTTTAACGTTTAGCACATTTGAGTTTGACTGACTTGTTTTTTTTATTGTTATCTATTTTGTTCTGTCCTTTTTCACATTCGTGTGGTTCTTGTTTTTCACATTTCTTGGTGTTTTTGAGCCTAAATTCAGTACGAGTAAAACACTCAAGTTCTTTTAAAATTGGATACGTTATGTCTTTTACCTCACGTCGTCTTGGAATTGGTGACTCGCAGTGGAGTCATTTGTACTGTAAGGTATTCGCACTTAATACTCCTAATATTTAATACTTAATTACTCAAGTATTGCTTTCAGCTACTGTACTGTTCATCTCATCTTCCGGACATTTGCGAACTGCGCACGTTTATCTTCTATAACGCCTCACACTGGACCAGTCAGCGGAATCCCAACAAGACTGTCCTCAGGAAACGTGTCTGTTTACGGCGAATCAGAACGCAGGCTTGATCTGAGCTGTCATGTCCGCCTGCGTTCCGCCGGTTTCATCTCTCGCTGAAGAAGCAGGTTCTTTGAAAGTCTGACAGCATCATTAATTTGCATCAGAGCAGCGGGGTGCAGTGCTCCAAAGACTTCTCTTCCTCTCCCATGCTGTTTGAACTCAATCAAGGACCGAGCCAAAGAAAAACACATACGTGGAATTCAATGACAGGACGAAGCTCTTAATGATCTCCGTCCGCTACTGCCACCAGGAGCTCGCCGGCCTTTTTCATCGATCTGTCCATTATTTAATCATTTACGTAAACTGTGACTAAACATGTGTATCTTAGAACATCTACAGTAAAGCCACGTTTCTAAAACCATCAAAAAAAGGCATCAAATTAAAACGTCTCTGTGTTTGTTTCCAGCGACGTGTGACTTCAGCAGTGTTCCTTTAAAAAAGTAATTAGTTACAGTACGTAGTTACTTCTAACAAATAGTGACTGAGTTAGCAATTGAGTTACATTGTTATAAAAGTAACTTGTTACCTAGGAAAGTAACTATTGCGTTACTTTTTGCAACAATGTCTTTTTATTGGTCGAAAAACCAGGCTGCTGTCAATATTAAATATGTTAAATGAATGTAATGGACACTAAATAAAAAAAAATACATGTATTATTATAAAGCACTGTACATTAATCTACTCTATTTTAATATTGTTGTGGGACAATGTAGTTAGTAATTAGTATAGTGACTAATACAACAATATTATTCATAGTGTTTATTCATAAAACACAATAGATAACCTCAAATAACTTTTGATATTTATTGCACAGACCACACCTGGCCAACAAATACGTCTAAATATAAATTATGCTTCTTAAGGAATGTAACAAAAATAAATGAATACAATTCACAAAAGTTAACAGTTTCAGTCTCAATATAACACTTAACAATGCACCAAAATGGAGCTGGACACACCCCTTTAATGAACGACCAATCACAGAGCAGGACACAGATACACACACACACACACAACTACCAGAGGAAATCCACGCAAGCTTGTGGAGAACAAAAAATCCTTAAAGCCTTAACATTTAACTTGATATTTGATTCGTAACACTTTGATAGGTGCATTAAAAGTGTTTGAGGCCAACTACAGCTCTGGTATTTATATTACAATAATTTAAAATAATGATTAAAATAATGAAAGAGTCAAAATCACAGAACTGATTACAGTTGCAAAGTAAAAGTCCCACTACTAATTTACTAATAAATTACTAAAATGCATCCGATGAGCCTGTTATTTTACTTTGCCACTGTAGGGGAGAGGTGTAAAGTACTTAAGTACATTTTAGGAATTTTTTGTACATTTTGTAAATATTCTAAATATTTTTTTTTACATATTAGTATTTCGGCTACTTTGTATTGAGTATCAGAAATATATGCAACTTTTAAATTCACGCAGTCACAATAAATTCACGCAATCAACAAAGTACAAGAACAAATACAGGTGCAAATAATAAACTCAGTGTTTCAAAGTCTAAAAAATTGTTTTCAGTTTCTTTACGTGGTCGTCATACTTTTTTTTTTGTTCAATTGTATTATACCCATGTATACATCTTGTATTTACAAAATGTACAACAATTCCTAAAGTGTACTTAAGTACTTTACACCTTGTCATCACACTCGTCATCAGTCATCAAACTCCGGCCGATCTGAACGTTTCTCGCAATCTGACATAATTGGGAACAGAAACACGACACATAGGAATCGTTCTGTCCTGAAAAACCGAAGACGAGAAGACGCTCACCACTTCTTCTGGTAAAGCTTCATTCTGGGCGAAACTAACCTGCAACACATCGGCCTTATAAATATGTGGAAAGGACAATAAACTCCACACAAGTCGGCGGCTTGTCGAGTAGCTCCAGGCGACTTGTGCTTCTTCGGCTCTTTCATCCTTAAACAGACTGAAGAAGAAGAAGGAGAGCCAGAGGCCGGTGGAGACCAAAGCAACCGACACGGGAACGAGGGATTTCTCCTCCCAGATCATCATCCTTCCGATCAATACAGGCCTCGCCATCCACCCGAGAGGGAACGCGGCTGAATCGATGCGCCAGCAGAAGAGGATTCGCGGTTTACTGGAACTTTGAGACAAACTCGAAGTCTCCCGGGATGTTCGGCGAGGAGAAGGCTAACGCAAACATCTCGCAATGGGAAGACGGAAAGATGGGAATGGAGACGCCATCGGTGAGTGAGGTGATGAGAGAAACGGTTCAAAGGAAGAGTCATCACGGCCTGGTGAGATGTTCCAAAACGAGAGACTGTATTTGACGAAAAGTTATGCGGCCATTTAAAATGCTTAACTCGGACAAAACCGAATTATTGCTTATTGACTCTAACCTAAAAATAAGGGAGCCAACATTTAATCTAAATCTTAATGGACTTAAACTCTCAACCACATCAACAGTAAAAAAAACTTGGGTGTTATATTTGATATTGAACTTTTATTTGGAAACCATGTCTGTAGAACCGCATTTTTCCACCTCAGAAATATCTCAACGTTGCATCATATGCTCTCTAAGACTGATACATGCGTTTATGACCTCCGCGGTCAGATTACTGTAATGGTCTTCTGCCCGACTAATAGATAAACTTCAGTTAGTTCAGAATGTGAACCGCACGATTACTAACCAGAACAAAAAAATATAACCATATTAGTCCAGTGTTAATGTCACTACACTGGTTAGCCGTAAAATGTAGAATTCTATTTACAATTCTCTAAAATATTAACTTTGCGTTGAAATACAAAAACGCTATATAAATAAACTTAAACTTGAGCTTAAAAAACGATGGCAGAAGCTGACACGTGACGTAGAGTGTGGCACACTCCATAATGCGACAGTCAGGAAAAGTGTCCATTAGTGTGTGTGTGTGTGTGTGTGTGTGTCGCTTTGTGATTGGTTGGCCACCCAGAGTGTGTGACCTCTCTCAGAACCAGAGTTGCTGTGATTGGCTTCAGCTCCTCGTCACCCAGAAATGGAAAAAGCGGATGGATGCATGATGATGCGGTAACTGGTTTCTTCTGTGCAAAAAGCGTCAATCCAATATTGATTTTATTATTATTATTATTATTATTACTGTTGCTATTGTTTTTGCTATTATTACTAGTGGGTGTTCCGGCAATTTGATTTCCCGACTGTGGGATCAATCAAGTAAATTCCTCCATTCAAAATCGATTTTCTCTTTCAACATACACTCAAAAAAAACGTGTCGTGATGATTTGCGCAAACCTCTTTTATAATTTCAAAACTAATTTTCTAGAATCAGAGCAGTAAAAAAAAAAAAAAAGTTTGAGCAAATTGCTATGATGATTTTCCGTATTGTGAACGGCTCTGGTTTAGTCGCTGCCACCGAATGTTGTTCCCTTAATTTGTAGTTTGCACTCTTCTCCTGTATTTCCACCACTGTGCAATGACAATAAAGATTATCTATCTGTCTATCTATCTATGAATGTAAAGAACGTTTAAACCATTTAAATTCTGCAACGTCCTTAAGTGAAGAACTGCGGATGATGTGTCCTGTTCGGATCATGATGGTCAAGCCGAGCGTCTGACACACAACGGAAAGTTCCTCAGTTGGTTTCACACCTTCACTTGAGAGTAAAAATGAGACTCCCACCATTTCAAACCAGATCTCGAGAAGATGATGTTCAGACCGACATCAGCAGCATCGTTAGCTGCCGATGACTTGACTTTCGAAAGGCAAGAGCTCAGACAAGGACTGAGATGAAGAGTTCCTGTGGCTCAGTCACTAGATCCAGGGTTCGAATCCCAGGAAAAGCGACATCGGACCAAACATTGAGCTCCAGAGGACGGAGAGCAGGATTGTCATCACTGTCATGGTCACTCTGATGACATCATGTGACCACACAAACTAACAAATCTACAAGCACCTTCATAAAATCCACTATGGAGTGGCGGTGGCATGTGGCTACAACGGATAGATCAGAGCGGTCCTGGGCTCGGCTACGCTGACAGAAGATGTGAGAGCTTCACAGCTGGAGGCTGGTGGGACACTGGACTACCCGCAGGGAACAGAAGATCTGCGGGCACAGAGGAACCAGAAACCCACCGCCCACAACATGGGGGGATTAAAATCCCACGCCACCAATTTAAGACGGTGACCACCCCACTGCGATTGACCATTTCATGACCTTCACTTGGAGATTCCACAAAAAACACAGGATGACCAAAAATTCCGTTGAATCGTGGGAACCAAATAGAATTTTGGGGTTGCGCTGTAGATACGAAACTTTTCTTCCAAGTCTACTCTCTCCCGAATCATTTAGCCACACTAGCAGACTTGCTTTCTACGGTTCTGAAAGATCTCCACAGTTTTACCGGCCAAACAAAATGGTGGTGAAAGCCGCGGCGGAGCGGAAGACCCCCTACCTGAGCGTCGCGCCTCCGCCGCTCCTGCTGCTGGACCATGGCGGCCCGTCTCTGCTGGTCCAAACCCTGGACTTGGCGCTGGTGGTCCTGGACCAGGCTGTCCTTCTCGGCACTGTGAGCGTGCAGTAGGTGCGTCCGCTCCTGCTCGTGCTGCAGCTTCAGCTCCACCATCTGATTGGACAAGGAGGAGTAGAGACTTCATCAGCCGAACATCCCTGTCGTCATGACAACTTGCATACTGGAAATTGGCGCGGAAGTTTGGTTCGCCTCACGACGTTCGCCGGCTGCCGAGCGAGTTTTATTTCATGACATCACAGGCCGGGCTCCTCCCATTTTATCGGCCAGCGAGTCCGTCAGAAATCTCCACTTTAAGGTCGAGCGACGACTTTCGAAACGACGCCGTGGCAAAACGAGCCTGAATAAGTACCGCTAACTCTGAATCGGGAAAGCGTCCCAACCAGCATTTTTGACCCGACGGCTCTCAAAAACGAAAGCGTCTAGGCGTTTGAAAGCAGGAAAGAAAAGGGTAAAAGCAGACAAAAGGGCGTCTATCCCCCGCGGGCTGATGCCTGCTGTGAGCCGGAGCTCTGCTGGGACAGAAGACCTGACCCCGGCTGTGAGGGGCCTGGAGCCTCCTGGAGAGTCGGGCTAATCCCTGGACACCCTACCTGAGCCACGCCATCGCGGCCAATCAGCGAGGAGACAAACCCAGACGCTTCTTTGTCCAGGAGGAAAACTGAAAGCGTCTTCTCTTGAACTTGCTCCACGCAGGGAGAGAAAGCGTTTCATCGGAACTCGAAAGCTGAGTGGGACGAAGCTGAGAAGAGTCTGGAGTGTTTTCCAGCTCCAAACTCGCTTTGCAAAGTCCATGCTAACTCTTTATCGCTTTCCAGTCCAAGTTTTCGCTTCCCAGTCCGCGCTAACTCATTAGCTCTACGTGCTAATTTGAAACGTGACGTTGGGTTCGATTACAAATCACTGGGTGTAAATCTGAGGCAAGTGGCACAAAAAAAAAAATCACCCGACAGTTTCACTATGTAATAATTATGATATTCTTCGTCCGGATTGTTTTTGACGGAGGCCAACGATGTCGTAGGATCAAGCTGTCGTTCGACGTGCAAAAGTTGTTTTTTTTGTGCAAGATGTCGTTCGAATGTGCAAAAGTTGCAAACGTTTCGCTGTTGGTGAAAGCTTTCGAGCATTTCATTGCTTCGGAATGGTCGTCGGAGAAGAAGAAACACTGGTGGAGGGAGATTATCATTAGCGTCACGCTAGCCGCTAGCGTCGCGGCCCGGGCTGAACGCCTCTGTCACTTGCTCAATGCGATTATAACTCCACGTCACCATCAGACGGCTTCTCCACTGCGTCACGAGCAACAGACATCCAGCTGAAAATACCAGTTCTGGCTTCTCAAGCTTTGTGGTAATTAAACGCTTGGCCAGAATTGTCGGCGGGATTGTGTTGAGATTCCCCGACAGTCATTTAGCAGACTTGACCATTTACTCAAGTACTTTACACCTCTGCCAGTAATAGAGTAACTTGTGAGTGACAGGATGCAGGAAGTGGGAATGATTCCAAAAGCCGGTACACTTTTGAGAGAGCAGGTTTATTTTGGCTCAGCAGAGGTGTAGAGTACTTGAGTAAATGTGTTTGAGTGATAAAAATATGTGAGTAATAAAATTACTTTAAGTATGCTTTTGCCGGTTTTTGTTTTTATTTCTCACTCACACTCTCTCTCTCTCTCTCTCTCTCTCACACACACACCCACACACTCTCTCTCTCTCTCTCTCTCTCTCATAAACACACACAAAACACACACACTCTCTCTCTCTCTCTCTCTCTCACACACACTTGTGCGTGACCTGCTGCTGGTGTTTGTGCTGCTGCTCCACTATCTGACGGCTGAACTCTTCAGACTGATGCTCTCGCAGAGACTTAGATCGGAGAAGATCACACTCCACTTTCTCCATCTGAAACGCACAAGAGGCGTCGCCATCACATCACACACATCTAAACACACACTTGCATTTATATCGTAGTGGGGTCACACTACTGAGATACACTTACACACAAAGCCCCTCCCCACTCACAATAGCCCCACCCATCACAATAGCCCCTCCCCCACACACTCATTCTAATCTTAACAACATCAAACACCCTCTTCAAAAATGTGGGGCCCTGACAAATGTCCCCACAAGTGACCATCGGGCCAACACACACACCACACACACACACACACACACACACACACACACACACACACACAAACGTATGTTCTATCTGGATGATCGGATGTTCCCGATAACACATGTTCTGTTTGAACTAGTGAATAATTAACTAAACAGTGTCAGGCTCAATTAAAAAAAAAAAAAAAAAAAACTATGAGTTAAGTACAGAGAGAAAAAAAATTGAAAAAAAAAAAAAAAAAGGCGAAAGAACTAATGAAATAATGAAAAGAAATAATGATATATAATAACATAAAATATCACAATATATAAATCTGCAGCTAATTAAAACTAAACAGTGTCTGACTCAAAAAAAAAAAACAAACAAAAAAAACTGAGTAAAGAGAGTAAAGTGAGGAAAAAAAAATTAATAAATAAAAAATAAAGAAAAAAGAACATGAGAAACGGTCAGAATATTGTTCCATCACGCCAATTCAAGTGAAGAATCAGAATGAAAGTCTCGTGTTGTTCATTCTGAAGCAGATCCTGTTAGCAGCTACGCTAACGCTAGAACCAATTTGTCATGTTAAATCTAGCGACTGGAAGCTCAAACGTATACTTAGCTTATAACTTTTAATATAACGTATTCTATAACTTATAATATCATACTTGTGCGATTCCTCGAAACCGAAACCCCTCTTTCAGCCTCCAAGCTCCACATTTAGCACAAAACGGGCTCTAGAGTTAGCATAGGCGCTAATAGCATTTCTTAGCAAGTGAACGCAAAGATGAGATCTATGATTCGTGCAAATAAAACAGGACCTACAGGACAACTGTCAGCAGTTAGCGAACGTACAAACAATTTTCGGAAAGTTTTTTTTCTTTCCATGTTGTGCACACACAATAACAAAATGACGTTGCTGAAATTCTGGGTTCGAGATTTTATGAGCTAAAAATGTCGTGAATCGCGCAATTAGCATGTTCGCTAATCTTCCGACATACGCTACCGTTTGTGGGTCACTTGAAATGTCCTTATTTTTGAGAGAAAAGCACAGTTTTTGTCAATGATAATTGATAATAAGAAACACACTCCATACATTGCTAATGTGGAAAATAACTATCCTAGCTGTAAACGTCTGGTTTTTGGTGCAATATCTGCAGTGTGATGAGGAACATTTCCAGCAACTGTCACTGCAGTGTTTTAATGCTTTTACTTTGACAGTCATTTAGCACACACTTTTATCCAAAGCGACTTACATTTCATTACAACTTTCACAATTCAACAAATTCTTGCTTTCCCTGGGAATCGAACCCATGATCCGGTGTTTCAAACACCAGCGCTCTACAGACTGAGCTTCACATTTGTCGAGTCAATCGGACGCTCAAAATGACCAGAAATAGAGGACGTTGTCCTTGTCCTTGTTCCCAGTCTGTCCTTGTTCTTAGAAAAGGAGAAAAGGCCAAGAAACTTTTGATTTGACCGCAAACTTTCACCTACTTGAGTATATCCAGAGGTGTAAAGTACTTGAGTAAATGGACTTCATTACTTAAGTATGTTTTTCTAACTTTGTACTTGGACAGAGTATTAAAAAAAGCATTACTCTCTACTTGATGTTTATCAGCTAATATGCATGAACGTGAATTAGCGGCGTGAATGTATTTTACTCATTTTATTCTATCATATATAATTGACTAGTCAGAATTTTTGTTTTGCTACTTTTTTTTCTTTGCACACTTCAGTTTGACCGAGTTTTATTGCTCTTTTTCTATTGCACCTTTGTTCTACCATTTTTAAAACCTTAGGGTGTTGAATTCCGTTTCTGCATTCGAAAACAAAACCTCACGAATAGAGTTTGTTTTCACGTTTCTTCACTTTTTTTAGGGTCTAAATTCAGTGCGAGTAAAATACTCTTGATCAAGAATCTTGACCCCTGTGACCTGTGTGGGCGTGGCCTGTGCAGTCACCTGCAGCTTCATCTGGGCGTAGGTCTTCTCTGAGCTTAGCTCCGCCTGCTTCTTCATCTTCTCCAGGGCAAGCTCCGCCTCCTGCACCTGCTGCCGGCGACTGTCTGCGGCGCGGCTCAGCTGCTCCTCGCGCTCCCTGCGGGGCCACACGGATAGAGCCGCGTCACAGGGGGAGGGGCTTGTCTCGGGAGGCGGGGTTTGTCACAGGAGGAGGGGCTTTCACGTGCCGGCTGACGACGATAGATGGACCGATAGATTGGATGGATGGATGGATGGATGGATGGATAGATAGATAAGCAAATAGATAGACAGACAGACAGACAGACATGAAGACAAACAGACAAATAAATATAGAATGATAAAACAATAGACAGAGAGACAGACAAACAGACAAACAGACATTAGGCAGGTAGATAGATAGATAGACGGATAGAAAGATAGACAGATTGATAGATAGATAGATAGATAGATAGATAGATAGATAGATAGATAGATAGATAGATAGATAGATAGATAGATAGATAGATAGTAGGGGTGGGACGAGACACTTTTCCCACGAGACGAGACGAGACGAGACGAGACACTAGGTTCACGAGATCGAGACGAGACGAGATTTAGATTTTTTTTTTAAATAAAAAAAACCTTCGATATAATATAGGAGAGCCATATTTTATCTGTATTTTATTTAACTAAAACATTCAAAACTGTTGATGCAACATATTTTCACCAATTGCATGCAGTCATAACCAGATAACCAACATAATATTGATCATACAAAATATGATGCCATAAATTGCCAGGCAAGTAATTTCACAAAATGTTTTAACTGTCAATAGTATAGAAAATCCATCAAGCGCAGTCTTAAACACTATTTAAAACAAAGACAAGTCTTCCAGTAAATTGTAAAGAATGGTAGAATCATTTTGGCATCAAGTTCAACTCAACATCAATCTACTGCATTATGATTAAATTCACTGTGTTAATTTTAGCTCTAAAAAACAATGTATTGAAAGTGTCACTGGCCAGTCAATTATAGAGAGAGGAGAGAGAGAGAGAGAGAGAGAGAGAGGCGAGAGAGAGAGAGAGAGAGAGAGAGAGAGAGAGAGGAGAGAGAGAGAGAGAGAGAGAGAGAGAGAGAGCGAGAGGGCGAGCGAGAGAGAGAGAGAGCGAGCGAGCGAGAGAGAGACAGAGAGAGAGAGCAGGACAGAGAGCGGGAGGAGAGAGAAAAGCGGCTTCCTACTTTAGCTTTGTTTCGGGTATTCGTCGCTTTTCTTGCCGATTTCTTCTTTCTTTTTTTACGTGAAACCATGATTTCCAACCGAAAACAGACTTTGTTCAAAATAAAACAAGCAGATTTTCTCGCGCGCGTCATACGTTCTCTTAAAGGCACAGCGCAGAAAACGAGCAGCGCATATGCGCGTCGCGGGTGTGATCGATTAATTCAGTCTGTTACACTGCTTTCTGTGTTCGATTAGCAATGTCGTGCCGTCATTGATAGTTGTAAGTTACAACTTGTAACGAAACGAACGTGTTATACTGTATTAAAGGGTTTATATACTTGTATAAATATCAAATCCATTAATTATCACGGTATCCACGGTATTGCAAATATATCAAAAATGGCGCCAAATTCTCGCGATATCACGAGACTCAATTGGATCTCGCGAGAAGCCACGAGATCTCGTCACACCCCTAATAGATAGATAGGTAGATAGATAGATAGATAGATATAGATAGATAGACAGGCAGATAGAGACTGACAGACTGAGATAGGAGGACAGACAGATAAATAATGAATGATAAAACAATAGACAAAGCAAGACAAAGAGATGGTAGGTAGATAGATTGACCGATAAATAGACAGACAGACAGACACAGATAATAAGACAAACAAACAGATAGAGAGACAGACAGACAGGAAGACAAACCGACAAATAAATATAAAATGATAAAACCATAGACAGAGAGACAGACAAACAGACAGCAGGTAGATAGATAGATAGATAGACAGAGAGAAAGAGAGATATACAGAGAGACAGACAGACAGACTCTAGTCTACCGTTGCTCTTAGTTTTCTTCTCACTTTGTTCATATGTACGATGCATTTTCAAAAATATATACTATTAGTTCCATATTAAACGGGGGGGGGCAAAGATGACGAATCCTCATTCGTCTGTGCATCAAAAGATGGCGAATTGTTTCTCCTGGACTGTTGCAGCTTCTAATCATCAGTGCGTCTTGCAGCGTGGATGTCTTCAGGGCACGGAACACTAAAGAGCTTCTGCTCCAGCCCCAGATGGAGAAACCCCCCACAACGCCGCAAAAATAGACCCGTTTGAACATTCTGATGAAAGACTAGCAACAAGATCCCGCTCGCAACCGCGCCAGCCAACCAGATCAACGCATCGGCTTCACTCTGTCGCCACACAACAGCCATTGTGCTTGCAAAGTCACTGATGATGATGATGATGATGATGATGAATACAGCCACAGACTTTCAAGAAAGTGCTTAAACGTCACCAAACTGAGAAGATCAAGGATGGAGAAGGCGGGTTCCTTCAGCACAGCAGCTCCTTCTCCACTATTCAAATCATTTTGCCGAACGTTTTACATGAAACACGAGTATCGACGGTAAATCCGTTGAGTGATTGTGCGACTTTTTTACGGCTTCCGATCAATGACAACAGCCTGGGGAATGTGACCGTTGCATTGAACCATCCAGTGAAGACAAGCCCGGAGCAGTGGGCAGCCTGTGGAGGTCCGTGTCTTGCTCGAGAACCCACCAGACTGGGATTGGAACCTGCTATGCTTGGGTGGCCGGTCCAATTTCCGAACGCTAGACTGAATATTGTATGGAAACTTGAATCGACAATCTCAGTGTTTGGCCACAACCCGATCACAAGCCATTTTCAACACCCTGACTGAGGGAAGAAAGTTCTCATCTTTTTTGAAGAAGGTTGTTACAGTCTGGTTTTGATGGCTCCTCTCATCCCATCTATGACGCCGCCTTCTCAGAAAGACTAACGGACAAAACAAAAACAGCCCCACAGCATGATGTTTCCACCACCATTGTTGACAATGTGGACAGTGATTTTGGAGTCAGAGGCGGCGTTCTTTCTCCTTCCTCAAACATGGATGGCATGGAGCTCAGCTTTGATTCGATGACTGTGCTGACTATGGTCCCAGCTTACGATCATTGACACGTGTCTTCACGAACCCTCCTCATTATCACTGGCCAGATCTTGTGTAGAGTGGAGAGATCCAGACCGAGGCAGTTGATTTATGCGTCTTCCCATTGTGAAAGATCACACCCAACTGCTGGCAGATGTTCTGGTGCAGGCCCGCAATCTGGTTCCCGAGAAGCTGGGAATGCTCCATAGCTTCGACCATGATGTTGTTCACGCTTTTCGGAGTTCCAAACAAGAACCGAGCCAAAACAAAACCGGGAGGAAAAAGTCCAAAAATGTGTTCAGCGCCCGAGTGCAGGAATGATGATGTGTTGCATGTGCCACGTCATGGGAATGAGAACTGACAGCACATCTGCGAAGCCTCTCGCCACGTGTGTTTCCAGACTCTACACACCTCACAACCGATCAAACCTGCAGAGATGTTCTGCTCCATCTGAGCTTCATCTTAACCAAACAAACTCGAAAGATGATGGTGGCGGTTAGGGTTAGGGTTAGGGTAAGCAGTGCTAGTTTCCCACACAGTTGGGACCAACCGGCTGGAGTTTGTTGAGAAACAGTGAACAGTGAAAGAGTGAGAGAGTGAGAGAAGAAGAGATAGGAGAGAAACAGTAAAAGAGAGAGAAAGCGGGGGTGGGTAGAGAGAAAGAGACAGAGAGACAGAAAGATATACAGAGGGAGAGAGAGACAGAGAGAGAGAGAGAGAGAGAGAGAGAGAGAGAGAGAGAGAGAGACAGAGAGAGAGCGATAAAGAGACAGCGAGAGAGACATAGAAAGAGAGAGAGAGAGAGGGACAGACAGACAGAGAGACAGAGAAAGAGAGACAGACATAGAAAGAGAGACAGAGATACAGAAAGAGAGAGAGGGACAGACAGACAGACAGACGGACAAACGGAGATAGAGAGAGAGAGAGAGACAGCGAGAGAGACATAGAAAGAGAGACAGAGAGTGAGAGAGAGATACAGAAAGAGAGAGCGCTAGTGGAATTTGATGTTAATAATCAATTAACAATAGAACCGATGTTGCCCATGATTATACTCCATCAGAGTTCGATCAAGTTTGACTGAGATGCTGAAGAAATATTTCACATCATAGTTATGTCACTTCACTCTCTCTCAGAGCAAAAAAGAGAGAAAAAGGAGGGACTGGGAGATAGAGAGGAAGAGCACATGGGGGGGGGGTAGAAGATGAGAGAGAAGCAGATAGAGAGAGATGGAAGGAGTGTTAGAGAGAAAGGGAGAAAGAGAAAGGAAGAGAAAGGATAGTGAAAATAAGAGAAATAAAGAGAGAAAGAGAAGGAGAGAAACAGTGAAAGAGGGAGAGAGTGAAAAAAGAAGAGATAGGAGAGAAAGACAGGAAAGAGGGGGGGGGAGAGAGAAGAAAAGAGAGAGAGAGACAGAAAGAGAGACAGAGGAAGAGAGAGAGAAGACAGAGAGAGAGAAGAGACAGAAAGATGAAGAGAAGAGAGAGAGAGAGAGAGAGAGAGAGAGAGAGAGAGAGAGAGAGAGAGAGTTACCAGACTTTATACAAAAAGTCAAACAATATGACAGCAAACTGAAAAACAATAATAAGTGAAACAAACTAAAGTTTCTGTACAGACTAAAAAAAAGTTAAATAAAAAAATAATGATAATCAATGAACAACGGAACACAAAGAGGCTCAGGTTGAACCGTCCTCAAGTCGTATAACATCATTTGCTTTGTTGAGAGAGTGAGAGAGAGACAGAGAAAAGACAGAGAGAGAGAGAGAGAGAGATAGAGACAGAGATTTAACAAAACTTTATTATGCAACTTTAAAAAAACGATTTTTTCTTAATAGAACCAAAAACAGACAGTTCTCAAAACTGTGCAATAAATACATTAACATAAACCTCAATACTTTAACACTGAAACACTCAAAATCAAACAGAAATCAAACACATCAGTCTCTAACCGTCTCCAGTCCGCAGACGGTCAGTCACTTTTTTACAAGCTTTTTTAAGCCGGAAAACTTCAGTGTCCTCGAAAAGATTTTTTGCCATCAAGTCTTTGCACTTCGAACAAAAACCATCTCATCGGTAAAGTAGTCGAATATTTCGACTCCTCTTTGGTTCTTGGTGACCTTGAGGAACAGTTTAATGTCCTCCACTGAGTATCAGGAATCGGTGGGTCGCTGTCACTGTCGCTCTCAGCAGCACTTCTCTCCTCCTCCTCCTGCTCTTCCTCTTCTCTGGAGCCTGATGCTCCACCTTCTCCACCGGAGTCTCGCTGCAGGTCGGTTCCTCAGAGGGTTCCTGATGTTTGGCCTTCCTCTTCGCTGGGACCTTCCTCCTGCAGGTGGACTCCTGCTCAGCCACACGCTCCACCGTCTCCATCGGCTCCTCAGTGACGTCACTGTGGGTCACAGGCTGAGGTCTGGTCTCCTCCTGCTGCACCTTCTCCACCAGCTCCTCCACCGCTGTTCCCACAGCCTCCTTCATCTCCCCGCAGACTCTCCGCGGGCTTCAGCTGGTGTCACGACGCTCTTGTCACTTTTCTGTCTATTTTGAGGACATTTCCGGACCAGATGAGTCGTTTTTCCCATCGGAAGCACCTCATCTTCCCCGTCGTCACATACACGTTATAGTCGATACCGTCCTCTTTGTATCTCCGCGTCAGCTCCAGCTCGCCGTTGTTCGGCACGATCATCTGGACCGACCGGCGGAACGACTTCACGTGCTTGATCAGAGGAGAGCTGGATCTGATCGGTATCTTCTCGATCGGCGACACGATCTCTCCGTATCGCGCCAGCACCCGCGACAGATCCGCGTTCTTCAGGTACGGCGGCGCGTTAGACACCGTGACCCGCTTAGTGGGAGTCGAGAGCGGAGACACGGCGAGCGCCTCCCGTCGATCACGACCCCCTTCAGTGTCTGTCAGCTCCTTGACCTTCACCAGACTGTCCACGAAACCCACGCACCCTTGTCCATCCTGGACGCGGACAGGACGCTCTGATGCCCGACGACCTCGCCGAGAGCCAAGACAAAGTCTTCAGTGCGGGCGTTTGTTACCGCTCTCACGCCGTGGCGCCGGATAACTCCTCCACCTCTCTAACGGGCTGAATCCGACATTCCGAACCCCCGAAAACATTCTCCAAAAAACCAAAAATGTTAAACACAGTTTTGGACCGTGAAAAACACATCTCCACACTCGCTTCTCCCTCGAGGCACGTCCGCCGGAACCGGAAGAGAGAGAGAGAGAGAGAGAGATAGAGAGAAGAGAGAGAGAGAGAGAGAGAAGAGAAGAGAGAGAGAGCGAGAGAGAGAGGAGAGAGAGAGAGAGAGAAGAGATGAGAGAAGAAAAGAGAGGAGAGGGAGAGAGAAGAGAAGACAAGAGAGAGATGAGAGGAGAGAAGAGAGAGAAGCGAGAGAGAGGCAGACAGAGGAGAGAGAAAGAGAGAGAGAGAGAGGAGAGACAGAGAGACGAGGAGAGAAGGGAGAGACGGAGAGAGAGAGAGAGAGAGAGAGAGAGAGATAGAGACAGACAAGAAGAGGAGAGGGATAGAGAGAGAGACAGAGGGAGTAGAACGGGACAGAGAGAGAGAGAGAGAGAGAGAGAGAGAGAGAGAGACAGAGGGAGAGACAGACAGTGAGAGAGAGAGAGAGAGAGAGAGAGAGAGAGAGTCATATGGGCTCCAGGTGGATGGCATCTCTCTTCTTCAGTCTGCAGCTAAACTCATGAGCTCATCGTGAGGGAATGAAGCAGCAAAGTGCAGCTACAGATCAAAGCTGAGGCCCGAGGAGGAGGCGGAGACCTGAGGTTAAGCTCCGCCTTCCTGTCCCGCTCAGAACCCGCGAGTGCTTCTCTCCAGTAGGGCTTACTTTAGGAGTGACGCGTGCTTCCTGATGGACACGCCCCCTGGCGACGGTTCAAAGACGCGGTTTACAAAAAAACAACATCTGGATCCGTTTAAAACTCCCAGAGGAAATTCCAAACGGGAGGAATTTGTTTCCAGGATGAGAGCTTCCGCGGCGCCCCCTGCAGGAGGAGCCACAGGCCACGCCCCTCGCTGCCACCACGCCCACAATGCACCAATCACGGCTTTTAACTTTATTCCAAGTACTACTGGATTTTAACACAAATACACACACACACACACACACACACACACTGGAACTAAAATATATTTTAAAGCTTTTAACAAAAAAATATAATAACAGCAATAATAAGAATGACTAATAGAGTAAAACTTTACTCTTAAAGGGCCATTTTTAATATGCAGCAAATTATTTTAAATAAATCAAAATAATAAAACTACTCTAACTTTTACACATATTTTATAATATTTTTCAAGATTGTGTAAGACATTTCACACGATTTAATAAGATATATCACGCGATTTCGTAAGATATTTCACGCATTAATATTGTTAGAACCATTAGAACAATGACTAATACAATAAAACTTTACTCTTAAAGGGCAATTTTCAACACAGGGCAATTTACTTTAAATAAATCTAAATAATACAACTAACCAACGTATTACACATATTTTATAATATTTTACATGATTTCGTAAGATACCTCACGCGATTTCGTAAGCTATTTCACGCTATTTCGTAAGATATTTCACGCATTACTATTGTAAAGGACAATGACTAATACAGTAAAACTTTACTCTTAAAGGGCCATTTTTACTATAGGTCAATTAATTAAAAAAAAATCTAAATAATGCAACTACTCAAATTTTACACATTTTATAATATTTTACACAATTTCGTAAGATATTTCACGCATTAATATTGTTAGAACCATTAGAACAATGACTGATACAGTAAAACTTTACTCTTAAAGGGCCATTTTTAACATAGGGCAATTAATTAAAAAAAAAAACACGATTTCATAAGCTATTTCACGCGATTTCATAAGATATTTCACGCATTAATAATCAAAACAAAATCTAAACTAAAAAATAAAACTACTCAAACCATAACACATATTTTATAATTTGCTTCAAGATTATGCTTCACGCATTACTATTGTGATAAATAACGAATCACAAAGCAGCTATAGCTTCCCGCTGAGAAACACAACAGGAAATACAGCCGCGGGCAGCAGCTGCGGGACTAAAGCCGCGCGTCACTCAAACTGGCGTTGTTCTCACGCCAATTTCCAGTTAGCGGCTAAACGAGGCGCAACAGCTGACGCAAACATTCCGATCGTCGTTAGCGGCGGGGGAGGGGCGGGGCGATTGCGTAATTAGCCAGACATGGGAAATGTGGTGATTGTGCGCGGATAAGCGGGTTTGTTTTCTGGCGGTGATCAGGCCGTTTGAAGTCGACCTCTGATTCCCGCGGGACGCGAACCCTTCCCGAGACGCTCCAGCTGCCCAGCACACGCCCCGCCGATAGCCACGCCCCCTCTGACAACAAACAGACGGTGCTGTCACTGGCCATGACGCGGACAAGCGACGCGTGGGAACAACACAAGTTGAGTTAAACGCTGCAAACCAGCGAATCTGCGTCTCACGAGCGGCGATAATGATAAACGTGAGCAACGGCAGCAGCGGCGGAGAGGTTTGGAGCATCCGAAGACAGAGAGAGAGAGAAAGAGAGAGAGAGAGAGAGAGATACAGAGAGATGGTAATGGGTAGAGAGAGGGGGGTGGGAGAGAGAGATTGAAGGAGAAAGAGAAAAAGAGTGAGAGAGAGTGTAAGAAAGAGAGAAAGTGGGAGACAGACAGAGAGAGACAGAGAGAGAAAGAGAGAAATAGTGATGCAGAGATAGAGTGAGAGATAGTGATGGAAAGAGAGTGATCGATAGAGAGATAGTGATAGAGAGAAAGAGAGAGTGATGAATATAGAGAGAGAAAAGGGAAGAGAGAGAGAGTGTAAGAGAGAGTGAGAGAGAAAGAGAGAAAGGAAAAGAAAGAGAGAAAGATAGAGAGAAAGAGAGAGAGAAGGAAAGAGAGAGAGAGAGAGAGAGAGAGAGAGAGAAAAGGGAAGATTGACAGAAAGCGAAAGATAGAAAGAGAGTGAAAGAGAGAGAGACAGAGAGATGATAGAGAGTGTGTGATAAATAGAGAGAGATAGTGATGGAGAGAGAGAGTGAGAGATAGTGATGGAGAGAGAGTGAGAGATAGTGATGGAGAGATAGTGATGGATAAAGAGAGATAGTGATAGAGAAAGAGAGTGATGGATAGAGAGAGAGAAAAGGGAAGAGAGAGAGAGAGAGAGAGAGAGAGAGAGAAAGTGTAAGAGAGAGTGAGAGAGATAGAGAGAGCAAGGGATAGAAAGAGAGAAAGAGAGAGAGAGAGAGGATAAAGAGAAGAGAGAGAGAGAGGAGAAAGAGAGAGAGAAAAGGGAAGATTGAGAGAAAGCAAAAGATAGAGAGAAAGAGAGTGAGAGAGTGAGAGAGAGAGAAGGGGAAGAGAGAGAGAGAGAGACAAAGAGAGAAAGAAAGAGAGAGAGACAGAGAGAAAAAGGAGACGAGAGAGATGGGAGAGAAAGAGAGAGAAAGAGAGGGGAAGATAGAGAGAAAGCGAAAGATAGAGAGAGAGAAAGTGAAAGAGAGAGAGAGGGAGAGAGAGAGAATGGGAAAGAGAGAGCGAGAAAGAGAAGGGGAAGAGAGAGAGAGAGAGAGAGAGAGAAGAGAGAGTAAGAGAGAGAGAGAGAG
>CM051500.1:28627319-28645503 GCA_028031935.1 Paedocypris micromegethes
ATTAGCGACAGAGCTACAGATAGAGCGTGGCAGAAATTTGACCTTTCATCTGCTCAGTGGAAAATCTTTATGGATGGATAGAGAGACAAAGAAACAGAGAGAGAAAGAGGGAGAGAGAGAGATAGACAAACAGAGATGAAGAGAGAGACAAAGAGATATAGTGATGTAGAGAGAGAGAGAGAGAGGGAGAGAGAGAGAGAGATAGAGAGAGAGAGAGAGAGAAAGAGGGAGAGACAGTGGGAGTGGGAGAGGGAGAGAGTAAGAGATACAGAGAGAGAGATTAATAGAGAGAGAGGGACAGAGAGAGTGGGAGAAACACAGAGAGAGAGATAGTGATGGATAGAGAGAAAGAGACAAAGGGAGGGAGAGAGAGACAGAGATAGTGATGGATAGAGAGAGAGAGAGAGAGAGAGAGAGGGAGAGAGTGATGGATAGATAGAGAAATATAGAGAGGGAAAGAGAGAGAGAGAGTGATGGATAGAGAGAGAGAAATAGAGAGGGAAAGAGAGGGAGTGAAAGAGAGAGAGAGATGATAGTGATCTATCTATCTATCTATCTATCTATCTATCTATCTATCTATCTATCTATCTATCTATCTATCTATCTATCTATCTATCTATCTAACTGTCTGTCTGTCTGTCTGTCTGTCTTTCTCATCTACTGTCCATCAATTTTCTGTCAGTGTGTCTTTCTTTTTGTTATTTGTCTGTCTGCCTGTCTTTTCGTCTGTCTGTCTCTCTATCTGTCTATCTATTCATCTCTTCATCTCTCTATTTGTCAAGCTCTCTGTCTGTTTATCTGTCTATTGAGCTCTTTATCTGTCTGTCTGTCTGTTTGTCTATCCCAACATCTCACCAGCAACCATCGAGCAAACCCTCTGAAACAACAACCCAGTATGTCTGTCTGATCCACCCATCAGTCTCTCTCTCTCTCTCTCTCTCTCTCTCTCTCTCTCTCACTCTCTAAATCTGTCTGTCTGTCAATCTCAACAGCAACCAGTGACCAACCCTCAATGCAACGGACCTAACGAAATGCAAACCGTAAAAAACAAAGAGTCATCGCTTCCAGACGCTGGAGAGGTTGAGAAGAGAAGAGAAGAGAAGAGAAGAGGTACCTGAGGCACTCCTCCATCTTGCTGATCTTCCTCCTGCCGTGGGCGCGCTCCGTCTCCAGCTCGGCCTGCAGCGTCTGCAGCTGCCACAGGAGAACACACGCAGTAAATGAGTAATGAGTAAATGGTCCAGTCTGCTAAATGACTGTAAAGTAAGTAAGTAAAGTAAATGTACTTGGTTTCTTTACCTAAGTATGTTTTTGGCTACTTTGTACTTGTACTGAGTATCAAAAATATAAGCAACTTTTACTCTCTACTCCACTGCATTTGTGGTTGAGTAGCTGTACTTTTCACTCCACTACATTTGAATTTACACCTACTGTTGCTCGTTACATTTTGTGCGTGACAAACCATGATCAATTTTTTTTGTTCATTTCTTGGGTGAACGAGGTGATTTTGCCATCAGTCGTCTGCTGAAGATACTGGAAGATAATTGTGAATTAGAAACGACATGAACGCGACTTAGAGACGTGAATATTTCCCAGGATTTTATTGTATAGGGTTTTTTTTAGCTACTTTGCACATTCGAGTCCGACTTTTTGTTCTTTAATTAATTAGTTTGACCATTTTTGAAACATGGATTAGTTTCTGTATTTGGAAATCAAACTTCATGAAGAGACATTTTTCACATTTCTGTGTATTTTTTTTTTGTTGCCTAAATTCAGTATGAGTAACATACTCAAGTTCTTTTAAAATTCAACACTTTGCTACTTTGACTCAAATCTTCTTTACAGTGGTGACTTTTTACTTGCATTGGAGTAACTTACACAGTACGTATCTGTACTTTTACTTAAGTATGGTGGTCTGGTACTCTTTACACCTCTGCTCAGGGGTCAGAGGTCAGAGGTCGCGCAGGTGTGTGTGCAGATGTGCCCTCGCGCCAGGTGTGCGGGGTCGCTGCTTAAACTCATCTGCTCTTGATTGCCTCGGCCCGATGATTAAAACGCCGCCGCGAGCTCTTTGAAGACGGTTGAAAGGAGCGTGTGTCGCGCGATCACACCGCGTCTGGAGCGGCGGAAGCCACCGGTGATCAGGACGCGCTTTACCGCCGGAGATATCGCCGCCATCAAAGCGGGAGCTCGTTACGCGTCCGCCGACACGCTAGCACAAAGAGACAATCCGCTAGCTAGGGTGAGCAGGTGTCCTCTTCTTACCTCGTGTCCGGACGGGTTTCATAAACTCACGAAAATGTCCGAGTTTCACGCTTCTTCAAAAGACCGTGACACGTTCGCCACCCGTGTTTTAAATTATTTGAGTATGAAATTATTATTATATGAAATTATTGAGAATGAAATTGCGCGTTTTGAAACGGTACCGAACGGTATTTTTTGTTTTATATATACGTTTTTTATCTAATGTTTTATATATAAGATTGTATATATTATATATTGTTTGATATATAATTTTTTAGCATCTCATGCGAATCATCTCACGCGCTTTTTATGAAGACGTCACCTTTTCCACTTTTGATTGGGTGATAGACGATGTCATCGTTAGTTTGATTGGTCTTTGTAACTGTCAGTGAGGAGGGCGGGGCTTAAAGAGAGAGAGAGAGAATTCAAATGGCTGATGCTTCTCCAGGTCTTATCGTTTCAGAGCTTGTTTATTAGGTCAGACACACAAATATTAATTTACTACCTGACACGTTATAGTTAATATATTAATAAACAACATAATACCCATGTTACAAAAACGAGCTAATACATTTGAAACTTTCTATATTATTAAATTATCTGTCGTAGAAGAACTTCCCACTAATATTGCTCACTAATAGAGATATTACAGTTATTATTAATATATTGTTGAAGCTGGATTTTATAACAGAAGAGCTGATATGTAGAACACAATTTCATATTAATAATTAATTAATCAAATTATTTATTCATTGGATAAGAGTCTAGGACTATTATTTTGTCACAGATATACGTTTTTACAGATTAAATTGTTTTTATTACAGAAGTTCGTTGTGCATTATTGAAGCATTTGACCTTTTCCTGACATGTTCTGACATTGAAGCCTGTCAGAATTCGTCTCGAGGTCGCGTCGGTTCTCCTCCGTTTTGGAAATCAAAATATGGCCACCCTAAATTAGCGTGAAATAGCGTGAAAGAAGCGTCACACCTGTTTCTCCGAGGCGTTGTGCAGGTCGGCGAGCTCCTGTTGCGTCTTCTTCGTATGTTCCTGACGGACGAGACGAACAAACACACGTCAGTAATAAACACAGCCGCCAGCCGCAATTACAGGGAACAAGCTTCTTCAAGTCCATTATTGGCGTTTGACCCGGCTTGAGTTGCGACATTTGCTTTTGATCTGTTTGTTCCAAATAGTTGTACAGTACACAATGTGTGTGATTTTTGATCTTGACGTGTCTTTTATTACCTGCTGTTTCGTATATAACATTCTGTTGTATATTATATATTTTTTATTCTATCTTACTGTACAGCCCTTTGTAACAATTTCTATTGTGTAAAAGGGCTTCATTAAAGTACATTACACTACATTACAATTTGAACACAGTGGCGCCCAGACTCACGAAATCCAGCGTAATGAAATGCGTCGCCGCGAAAATGTCGTTCCGCGTCTTTTTCTTACCGCTAGCGTGCAGGGAGACGAGAGTCCAGACGTGTGTGAAATAATCGTTTAATCTTCTTTACACATCAACTAAACAACAACTAAAACAACTTGGTTTCAGAGATCTTGCTTCCGGAATACAAAATAATCTTGTATGTGATTTTATTCCCTTCGTCAAATAAAATCAAACTTATATGACAATATATAAGCAAATAACGGTGGTAAACCTTTTTTCGGTGGTATACGGCGGTAAACAGTGGTATACTGTGCTTTCGCTTTGTTTATTTCTCTGCATGGTCGTTGAAATAAAGTTTTTCAAAAAAAAAAAGATATTTTGAGTAAAGATTAAACAAATCTCAGGGATTTGCACGACATCATTTAAAGACGGCGGTAATCATTCATGCGAGGAAAACTCAACAACTGCTACTTAACATGTTTTTTGTTCCATTTATTACCAATATTTGATCATTTATAAAAAAAACAATGTCTGTATTAACAAAGTACGGATTAGACAGATTACTGTACATGTAAAATGCGGCTCAGCTAACGGAATTTTCGCCAAATCAGGAAATTTTACTCATCAGGAGCGAGTAAGTTCCCATTAAAAACGACAATAAATAAATACATAACTATATAAACAATGTCCCCTTTAAATCTGGCTCATGACATCATCAGTCCCCAACAAACAACAGTATCAACTGTATTACACTACATTTTTATAAGTAGTATTAACTGTAAAACAATATTAATAATGATACAATCCCTATAATAATGTACTCGTCTTCCCGGGCCTATGTTATTGCGCTATGCAAATGCTACGTGTTACTGTCCTACACATCCATTCGCAGTGTTTACTGTACGCACAGTAGCGGCGTCTGTAACTAGCCAAGTTTCCTTTTCATGCACATGCAAATTGTTGTTTTTTCTTTGTGTTCCGTTCAATGTGCCGGTTTAAACTCCCAGATTGCTTCCCTGTGAATATTTCATATTTTCTGCGTCATGAATATTTAACGTACGGTTTCTGGCATTTCTTCACAATGCACTTTTGTTCCGCGTGTATGGACCTTATAGTGTCGTTTGTGAACAATTTGAATCTTTCGAACAATTCGAATCAACAAATCTTTTATATGACTCGGAATGAGCGCGTTCCACTTTGTTCGTTATTTGTTCAAACGCATCATTTGTTTGTTTGTTCAAACCGCGATCAAGTCACGTGACAACATATGACTGTCGTGCTGTTAAAACAACGAAGGCGGGGCAGATGCAGGACGTAGATCAAACTTTGCTCAATTTTCGCACGACTTGAATGATTTTGTGGCAAATTACGGTATGTGTTACATCAGGGGTGCGCAAACTTTCTGATTGGCGGGCCACATTGGGTTGTAACATTTGACAAAAAGACTGGATCGGGCTTCCTGGTCAAGCAGCTGTCAATCACATTCTCACCAGCCAATCAGAGTGAGGTGGCTTAGTGCCAGAAGTTCAACGGGAAAAAAAACGAAACAAAAAAATCTGAAGCAAAAAAAAAAACGTTTCAAAGCAAAACGTGAAAATTGCAAGCGGAAATAAAAAAAAACCAAACGTAAATGTGACGCATTTTCTGTTCGTTTCTTAGAAATGTACGTTTGATATTTTTGTGGCGTCTGATTCCCTAGACTGACAGTGTAAAAATAAGCGTCAAAAAAACACTAGTGCAATTCCTTTACGTACATTTTGTGTTTGTGGTTTCACTTCTTAAAATGTGTTATATAAAAAAAATGTATTAACTTCATAACGGATTAACCGGATTTACATAAAAAAAATTCTGACTTTCATTTAATTTTTGCAAGTTCGACGGGCCGAATTAAAACATTTAAAGGGCCACCCCTGTGTTATATGTCGTCATTGGTATATATTGATTTAGACTCGAAATGATTCGTTCACTTGATTCTCATGATTCAGAATCAAAAATTTGAATCACTTAAAAGAATCAAACTTCTCATCACTATCTTGCTGAGCTTTGTGTGTGTGTGTGTGTGTGTGTGTGTATGTGTGAGTGTGAGAGTGTGTGTGTGTGTGTGTGAGTGTGTGTGTGTGCGCAGTAAGTGTGTGTTTCAGAGTGTGTGTGTGTGTGTGTGTGTGTCTGACCCTGATCTCGCTCAGTCTTCGGCTCTCACTGTCCTGCAGCTGCTGTCGGAGGTGAAGTGTCGTCTGCTCCAGATCCTCCATCTGCTCGGAAGCCTGGAAGGAACAAGTTCAAGTTCAAGTTTATTTAGATAGCGTTTTTCTTTGTCCGTCACAAACACAAGCAAGGTCGGACGAAACTCTGGCCTGTAAACGTGTTCCCTCATCTATTTTCACATTTAAATCAGACAATTTTTCGGATTTCTGTATTCATGCGAACATAAGCACCCCCCCCCGATTTTCCAGGCACAAAATAAAATGTACAAAAAAAAAAACTTTGTAGTAAGATATGTTTTTTACATTAATGGCTCACTTGCTTTCATTTGCTCTGGAAAATGCTAGTGTTTTCTTTATTTAACTATCCTATCTTATGACTCGTATCATTTTGATAACGTTTTGTTGAATTACAGATAAAATCATTACTATTGTTATTATAATTGGTAAAATGTTCTGATCATTTTAGAACCTCTCTTTTTAACGAGACCTTTTTTTTTTCTCGAACTTAAACGAGAAAATGTGAAAAATGCAAACGAAAACAAAAAAAAATAAAAAAAAATGCGAAGAATGCAAATGAGAACAAAAAACCCCGAAGAGAAAATGTGAAAAACATTAAAAAATAAAAATAAACGAAAATGTGATGAATGCAAACAAAAACGTTAGGGATGCAAACGAAAACAAAACTAGATGGACGAGTGAAGAATGCAAATGAGAACAAAAATAGACTAAATGAAAAATGTGAAGAATGCAAACAAAAATAAAAAAAAAGTTAAGTGAAAATGTGAAGAATGTAAATGAAAAAAAAAATGCTAAATGAAAACATGAAGAATGCAAACGAAAACAAAACAAAAAAAAGCTAAATGGAAATGTGAAGAATGCAGACAAAAAAGTGAAAAATGCAAACTAAAATAAAAAAATAAGCATGAGAAGAATGCAAGCAAAAACGTTAAGAAAAGCAAACTAAAATGACAAAAAAATATATATGTAAATGTGAAGAATGAAATGACCCCTCAAAAGGTCACTTTACTTTTGAGGTCACTTTACTTTTGAAATGTCAATATATTTTTCTTTCTTTCTTTATTTCTGTACACTATATGTTCACCATTTTCCCTTTATTTTGTCATTGCTACTAGTGGCTGTTCCGGCAATTGAATTTCCCCACTGTGGGATCAATAAAATACATTCATTCATTCAAAAATGTTAAGAAGCAAACAAAACTAAACCAAAAAACAGAAACTAAATTTAAATGAGCGAAAAGTGCGAAAAAGAAAAAAATAAACCGAAATGAAAATATTTTGGAACCAATGTGATCTAATCTGGACTAAAGCACGAGCCTTGGCTGCAGAGACGACCATCTCCTGCCTCATGCAGACCATGTCCGACTCCTGCTTGAGCTGAAGCTTCTTCACAGCGTCCTCGTGCTCCTCTCGGACCCGCCGCATCTCCTTCTGCAGCGCCGCCTTCCTGCAGCAGACACACCTGCAGCTTGACTCTGACTGACCGATGCTCCACTGACCAGCGTGTTGTACCGGTGCTCGGCCTCCTGCAGCTCGGAGCTGATGGAGGTGATGCTGATCTCCAGCTCCGCTTTCTCCTGCAAGACCTTCATCCGCAGCAGGTTCCCCGTCTCCACCTCTACAGAGAGCTGCTGAACCCGCGTCTCCAGCTCGTGGACCAACTGCTCCTGCAGGGACGGGTCGGAAGAAGACGCGGTCACCCAAAGAGCCAAAGAATATACATCAAATAAAATCCGAAATAAAGACAGTGAGAGATATTGTCGGTGTGGCCACTAGGGGCAGTATCGAAATGTGCTCTGCATTTACCCGGAGCAGTGGGCAGTGTTGGCGTCGGGGGCATATGGGCATCAGTGTCTGGATCGAGGACACTCAGTTGTGAAACAGTCAGGGATTCGAACCGGCAAACCTTGAACCTTTTAAAGTCTAAGTGTCTAACCACTAGGCCACAGGTGAGGCAAATAGATAGTGAAGAAAACAAATCAAATGAATAGAACTAGCGGCAGAACAAGATTGACAATGAATTGAAGACGAGAAGATCAGATCTCAGAGTGAATCTGGTTGTTTCAACTAACCCTATCCCTAACCTAACCCAACTAACCCTAAACCTAACCTAACCCAACAAACCCTAACCCCTAAACCCTAACCCCTAAACCATAACCCTAACCCAACTAATCCTAAACCCTAACCCAACTAACCCTTACCCCTAAACCCTAACCCAACTAACCCTAAATCCTCACCTAACCTAACCCAACTAACCCTAAACCCTCACCTAACCCAACTAACCCTAAACCCTCACCTAACCTAACCCAACTAACCCTAAACCCTCACCTAACCTAACCCAACTAACCCTAACCCCTAAACCATAACCCTATTCCAACTAACCCTTACCCCTAACCCAACTAACCCTAACCCAACTAACCCTAAACCCTCACCTAACCTAACCTAACCCAACTAACCCTAACCCCTAAACGATAACCCTATTCCAACTAACCCTTACCCCTAACCCAACTAACCCTAACCCAACTAACCCTAAACCCTCACCTAACCTAACCTAACCCAACTAACCCTAACCCCTAAACCCTAACCTAAACCAACTAACCCTAAACCCTGACCCATTGAAACCCTAAACCTAACCCTAAACCCTAACCTGATAGTTTAAAAAAAAGTTTTATATTTATTTATCATATTTCAGCTCTTGAACCCAAAATAAGTTTTTTTCAGATGGCCTGTGCCCGTGAACCGACTCTTTGGAGTATTTTAACCGGTTTTACCTAACCATAACCCTAACCCTCTAAAGTTTTAAAAATCATAATTTACCTAACCCTAAATCTTAACCCTAAGCCAAAACTTAACCCTCTAGAGAGCTTTCTTATATCATAACTTACCCTAATCCTAACCCCTAACCCTAAACCATACGCCCAAAGCCTAACCCTCTAGAGAGCTTTTACATCAAAACTTACCCTAACTCCTAACCCTAAACCTAAACCATAAGCCTAAACCTAAACCATAAGCCTTAACCAAAAGCCTAAACCATACTTACCCTAGCCCCTAACACTAAACCCTAACCCCTAACCCTCTGGAGATTTAAAAAAAAAAATAAATTCGCCTAACCCCTAACCCAAAACCCTAAACCGAACCCACCAGAAAAATACAAAAGATTGAAAAAAAAGGAAAGGAAGGAGAAGCAGGAGCCTTGGCCTATTTTCTGCCATCGGAGGCATTTGCATAGAGCTTTATATAGAGAGATTCCTCCTGCCTTTAATGTAGTAAGCAGCGGGTTTGTTTTTGAACTCCAGCGCTTGAAAGAAGAAGAGAAAAAGTCTGAACTATTTCATTTGAATCTCAACAAACAGTTTGTCGGCGGCGTCTCCCGCGCTGATTTCCACTATAAAGCGTCTGCGAGCGGGGGAGTCCTGTGTAGACCATCACACCGTCAGCCGTGTTCTTCAGCACGCAACATGAAACAGACGTGTGCGGGAGAACACGCAGGATCTGGGATGGTCTTCGTTGGAAAAGTAGACAAGCGTATCTGATGGACGGGAAGGAGGGATGAAAACTTTCTTAGCCGCTAACCAACACCAGACCGACTCACACACTCACACACACACACACACACACGCACAGCAGATGGAATGCAGGCTGATAGGCCGATGACAGATTATTGATTGAAGATACTCGTCTCTGATGATGAAAGTGAGCGGTGTTGAAAAGCGCAGAGTCAAAATGCCGGAAAATGGGCCTTTGTTACTCACAGTGTGACACGTGGCCTGATCTGATGGCGTGACGCACAACGCCCGAGTGAGCGTGTGGAGATCAGGACAGTCATCTATTCTTTACTCAACTACTTACTCCATTTCTGGGTGACGCGCAAGGTGTCAAGTAATAAAGTATTGACACTTAGTCACTTAAGTAGATTTGGTGCTACTTGAGTAATTATTGTTTCGCCTACTTTTTACGTCTACTCCTTACATTTTTATGCCATGTGTACTTTCGACTCCTTACATTTTTTAAATGGCCACGTTACTACTATGTCAATTCGGTTAGTTTTAATTTTGTGTTGTCAACGATCTAAAAAAAAAAAAAGAAGCAAGAAAAATTGCGCCCTCCGGTTACGGTAAACGAGATGCAATTAATCACTTTTGAAGATTTTTTTTAAAAATGGTTGGTCGTAAAACAAAACTTCTTTTCGCACTTGAATTAAGATGCTATGACTTTCAATATAATTACATACGACTACACACTAAACACATATACAAATATAGTCCTATACCCGTAAAAATTGCATTTCCTTCCATCACTTCAAGTAGTTGTCAAACCAGTACTTTTACTTGAGTAATAGGGTTGAGTTGATACTTTGAATTCCACAGAAGTTTTTTTATTACTCTACTATCAATACTTCTACTTGAGAAGTGATAGTGACGACTTCTGGAGCCAATCACAGCAGCTCTGGGCCTGAGGCTCTGACCAATCACAGAGGTGGACACACCCACATTCAATCTCACTCACACCTATAAACGACTTTCCAGATTCTCCTGCAAGTTTCTGAACAGTGGGAGAAACTGGAGACCCAGAGGAAACCCTCGTAAGCAAGAAAGACCCCAACAGACTCGAACTGGAACCTCAAAAGCATAGTTCTCACGAACCAAAAATGAAAAATGTCCAGAAAATAACTGTCCAGCGCTAACGCTAGGAATACCAGCCAGAAGTCGCCCGGCCACCAGACGCTGGGAAGAGTGGCAGATTCGCCTTGCGGGAGCTTTTGGAGGAGTTTGCCACACAAAGGAACGATGAAAGAAGCCCGGACAAACAAAGACTTTCAAAGCCCGAGATATTGAGACATCAAACACAAAGCAGAAGAAACAACACGCGGCGTCTCACCTCGGCTGACATGTTGACGAGGAGAGGCCGGCGAGAGGGATGAAGGGGTCGGCGAGGTCAGACTAAACCAACACGACGCGAGAACCTCATTCCCAATGACAGGAGCGCCTTTCATCCGAGCGCCGGCCTGGAAATGCGCCGCGTTTAATTATTAAAGAAGGGTCTTACTCCGCGGGCTCGGCGCGCATTTGAAGTCTCCGTTAGATTCAGGTGCGCTGACAGATTGCGCGCGGCCTGCCCTTGCCTTTATGACAGGCACTGAATGTTAATTTGTAACGAGCAAAACTCATTAAGCATTACACAGCCGCCCCGCCACTGACAGACGCGCCCGTCCCAGCGCTACAAGGCCAGCTTTGTTTCCCGCGCGGCCTGAATGCTAAGCAAGAACCGTTTTGTACGCGGCACTAGCGGACTAGCGGATGACGACTGACTGAAAGACAAGCACCAGGGACACAGAAGCTACAGAAGATCCTCCAGACGCCTGGCAACTAGGGGCAACTAGGGGCCCTATCAAGAAGACAAACCCAGAGCAGTGGGCAGCGCTAAGCCCGGGAGTCGTGGGCATGCGGTGGTTCCAGTCTTGATCTAGGACACTCAATCGTAGAACCAGCCGGACCCCTAGGAACTTGCAACTAGGGATGCACCGAATATTCGGCCACCGAAAAAAGTGCATTTTCGGTTTTTTGGCCGAAACACTTTTATCACCGAAACAACACGGCTGAAAGTTGATGACGTAAGCAGAGACCGCGAGAGCTGCACGCGAGCATTGGCGGCATATAGCGCAGCGCAGATCCCCGCGACATTCACTTAATAGAGAACATTCTCTCTCTTCTTACTCCGTTTGAGCAGCAAACTTTTATCGCAGCTCTAAAGCGCCCAAAGCGGTTAATACGGACCACGGTAAAAACTATGAAAAGTCCGCGCTTAGAGTCTGTCAGCGCACGATTCGCAGATATATATTGGAATCCTCTGCACTTCATCGCGACTGTACTTGATCCGCGTTATGAAGAGCAGTTTTTTGAGGAGGAGTTAAAGCAGCGCGCGCGAGAAATGGCAACGATGGACGCACAGAACTGACCCTGTCTGATGTGTTCAGTGAAATCCTGCAAGAAAGTACTTCTAATAATACTAATACGTAGGCTATTTTGTTTTAGGCTACTTGATATGTGACAGATAATTGTATATTTCTGAAAAATGTATATTTTTTTATCCACGGGCCTTATTTGAATACAGTCCCAAATCTTTCTCAAATGTCAGTCAGATGAAAAGCTCAACAGAAACATGTTTATACTATTATTAAGACCTGCAGAGAAAATGTTGTGTCTTTTGCACTTGTTCTGAATGCACTTTAAACTTAAATGCAATTTTTAATGGAGGAACATTTAATTTTACAACATTTCAGCAGGCCAGCAGGTCAAGTTAAACATTTTAGTTTGAATTATATTTTATACTCTTGGGTGTTGCAACATGCTTGATAAATATTTGCATATTTGTAACACATTTTGTTTCATTTATTCTTTGAAACTTCATTATTAATGTATGCAATTGCAATGCCTTGGTTTTAGTAAAGTTAGTACACCATCGTAGCAACAAATGCAATTCTTTCGCTGTTTCGGTTTTCGGCCAGGCTTTCCTCTTTTTCGGTTTCGGCCACGAATTTTCATTTCGGTGCATCACTACTTGCAACACCTTTTGGTGGCAGGTCCAACTCCTGAGCGCTGGACCACTTTGGCGCTTAATGGGAGGTGTTCAAGTTCAAGTTCAAGTTTAGATTAGTAGGGCTCTTTTCACAGCAATTTTAGACACAATGCATATGAATCTAAATTACGATTTTTGAGATGAATCTATAATAATTCCAAAATTATAATGAGATGAATGTTAATTTTAGGCTAAATTTATATGAATTTAAATTCCGATGTTTTAGCTGAATTGTTATTCATTCCAAAACGATAGTGAGATGAATCTAGATTTCTAAAAAAAATCCCCATCCCCCTACAGTATATATACATTTAAATGCATTAATTAAAGATTTGTTTATTGATCCGTTTATAGATTAATTTAGAATCTTAACTCGTTGAAATTGAAGTGAAATTGAGTGTTTTGGAGACAGTTCTTTGATACATACTTAATTGACTTCATTTTTTCATAAAATTTAACTCAACATAATCTGAAACAAAAACCAAAACCAACGGTCTCAACGCGCCCAGGTGCGTGTGTGCTGCACTAACGGTGGTCCGGGTCTGGCCGCTGTACTCGCTCTCCATCTTGCTGAGGCGTTGGTTGGTGTCCTCCAGCAGCTCCTGGATGTTCTCGGTGTGCTTCTTCTGCAGGGCAAACTTCTCCTGCTCCATCCCGGACACCACCGCATGCAGCTGAGAAGACAAGCCGGAAATCGTTTTGGCTGAGAGAGCCATGAAAAAAAACGACTTCTGTGAGAGCCAAACCATATGACGAAATTGCATGTAAAACCAACCTACAATGCAGTAACACGAGTGTCCAATTCGTTTCGATAACGCTGGTACTAAGCGATCGCTGAACTCACTTGCAACCACGCCCGGAGAGCAACAGCGCTATACAGGTCAGCGAATGAACTGCAATAGAATTACAGTAATCCCTCGTTTATCGCGGTAGAAACGTTCCAAGCCCGACCGCGATAGGTGAATTTCCACGAAGTGGAGGAACAACATTTACATATTTTTTTAACACTTATTCAGACTTTTAAAACACTTTTTTCAAGTAGTATTCTTTATAAAAGTAATGTTAACAAACATCTCCCCGCCGCACGCGTCGTCCCTGCAGAGATATTCATTTTCAAAGTGTGTGAACGGGAGGAGCGTTTTCCACAGCTGGCGGCCCGGTGGAGGTCGCGGGGAGACGTCAGACATAGCGATTCGCTTCTCCGCGGTGAGACGCGTCTGGCGGCGGTCCGTCTCGAGGCACTGACACCATCCTCCGCCGAGAAAAAATGAATCCGCGATAGTCGAACCGCAAAGTAGCGAGGGATTACTGTATAGCAAACATCTCTCGTTCACGGTGAGAGCGCGTATTTAGAGGTGAGGAGGACTATTGGTGCACACGCCCCCTTACCAACCAATGGCAAACCCCGACGTCACGACAACATTAAGCTTTATCCAATAAAAATGTGCTGTTGTCTGGAGGACAGCTGTGATTGGCTCCAAGAATCCAAGAGATTGAAAGACAAGAGAATGTTTTAGATTTGTACCGTGTGAAATGTGATTAAAGCTTTGTCTACCATCAGAAGAGCCCTATACGGCCCGCGAGCCACAGGTTCCCGACCCAACTGAACTTGCATCCACAATCTCCTGCGCCTCCTAAAAACTAGCGAGAGCTCGGCAGCATCCGGTTCGGAGAAGGCGGCCTGTAAACACCAGTGATCGGGCCTCTGGAAACCTGAGCCTCTTCAACCCTTCCTTACCTTCTTTTCCCATTCGTTTTTCAGAGACTCGGCGCTTTGATCAGACATTTTCTTCAGCTCGCTGATCTGTTTCTCTTTGGTCTGCTGGATGACCTGGGACTCTCGCAGGAGGCTTTGAACTGCAGGGGAGAGAAAGAGCAGCAGACACCCATTACAACAAACACACTCCTAGACACAGGCAACTCCTGTTAATTGGGACACGACTGTCTAGACCCAAAAAGCGGCTCAAATTTTGCACGGACGTCAAAAAACGAAAAGAAAAACACTTGTTGGTTACAATTGTGCGGGAACGGGTGACTTGACAGTTCCGTTACCTCAGACATGTTAAAAAATAAAAGGTAAATGAAATTAATTTTTATTCATTGCTTCGAGTACTCAGTTTTATGTTTTTCAATAACTGTTAAGCAACATGCTTCTAATTACAGTTATTTCCAATATTTTAACATCCATTCAAAAAAAAACAAAACATTTTCTTCCTCTTATGTATTGTGTTGTGTAACTTATTCATTTATTTTGGTTTGGTTAAAAGTCAATGTTTTTTTTTCTTTACTCTTGGTCATGTGTATAACTGGTTCTATTGGGGCTATTTGGGGGGATGGGGCCTATTTCCCAATACAAACTGTGGAATCATGAAAGAAAGAAAGAAAAAAAATCTTGTCTGAATTTAGAGTAAGGCATTTAGTGTAAAATACATTTCTACTTACAAAATTTTCGCCAAACAAAATGACTTTCAGGACAAAGTATTATTATTATTCACAAGTAGAGTACCACAGTATTTGGGAGAAAATTCCCAAGGGGGAATTCGTAAACGAAGCCAGAAGTCGCTATGTACAGTGGGTGTTAATTTTGTGGCCGTTGCGATTGTTGCTGGAAATGCAGCGGAACATGTGATGCCTCGGAAGAGCGGGAAATCCTTCCCACATTGGATATTGTGAAGAATTTAAAACATGTTTAGAAATGTAATTTGATGTGAAGAAAGTCAGCTTGTTGTAAAATTGACTGAGTGAGAGTGTGAATGCGTCTCGTGCTGTGATTGGTTGGCCACCGCATTCTGGCCCAGAGTTGCTGTGATTGGCTCCAGCTCCTCGTGACCCAGAAATGGACTAAGCGGATGTGTCTGACTACCCGGAGTCGAGTGTTTATGTAGATTAGGGTGGAGAACAGAACAGATGAGGGCGCTCAGAACCAGGGAATAAACGTGTTCTTCACCTCTTTTCTCCAGCCGCCGCACCGTGTCCTCCATCTCCTTCTGCTTGGCGTCATACGTGCTCTTCAGCGCCTCCATCTCGCTGTTCTTGCGCTCCAGAATCTGGCCAAACAAGCGGTTTTACATGATTGGATGACGGACCGCGTGGAAGCGATGACGCCATCACAAGGCGTTTGACAAAAGACGTTTGAATAGGTTCCTAACATCAATTTCAATCAATTACACACACAACAATTACCGTTTTTACTTGAATATAAGCACACCACGAATATAGGCACCCCCCTGATTTTGCAGGCACAAAATAAAAATAAATAAATAAATAAATATGTCTGTATTAATATGTTAAGTATTTAATTATCTTCCACTGGACAACTCGACAAGATCAAAGTTATTTGCACCTTGACGTAAAAAGAGTACAGTAAAAGTACAGATACCTTGCTGTAAATATTACTCCATTACATGTTACAAGTCACCAAGTACCAAGTTCAGTTCCAAGAAGACTTGAGTAAAATACGTAAAGTATCCAATTTTAATTTGCTTGTTTCAAGACAATAGGTCTTGTTTTCGAGCGACTTACCAAGTAAAATGCTCTCCCCATTGGCAGATAATTTTACTTGATTTAAGTTGTTTTTTACTTTTTTTACAATGTAACGAGTAACAGTAAGTGTTCATTCAAATGTAGTGGAGTAAAGAGACAGATACTCATTTACTAGTGTAGTTAAGTAGATAGTAAAAGTGGCTTATATTTTTGAGACTTGGTACTAGTACAACGTAGCGAAAAATACTCAAGTAAAGTACAAAAGTCCATTTACTCAAGTCCTTTACACTAGAATGTCGAGTTCTTTCAGTTGCAGTCAAACACAAAGCATCACTTAGCTCATGCGGGAAATGCCTATTTGCTACAATTAGATTTTAATTTACAGTGTAATCTACATAAGAAACGACTCTATGCCAACCACTAGTATATACGTAGTAGTACTATAGAGAATTCTACAATTACTGTCAATTTGATTTTTCTATAATTGACCCAATGCAGCACATTTTCAGGATATTGGTGAAAGCACGTGATTGGTGAGATCAACTTGACAAAACAAGAGCAAAACCAAGAACAAGTCTGAGAATGTCGGAACGCAAACTCTACATCACACACACTGACGTCACCGGTCAGTAGAGACACACGGTAGGCGTTGGTGACGTTTGAGTTCCAGACTTTCGCGAGCATCTACATCCATAAATGCATCTCAGTGGGAACAAGAGTTTCCATATGACACGCTAACGCTGGCGGCGGATAATGTTCTCATTCACAAGCGTGACCGTGAAGGCACTCGCCCTCTGTCCTGCGTCACCCACTGGAGGAATGTGTGGCTTTGAAGCCGACGTTGGAAAGGGGAGGCTGGTGGGCGGGGCAACGTCATCGTTTCTGACCCTTTCTTCCGCTCAAGAACATGATCTGAAACAGCAAGTTTGGAGTGATTCCGTACTGAGTTACGCCAGAGTTGTAGAGGAGAAAGAAGTAGAGTAGAGTACCGGAGAGTAGGGTAAAGTAGAGTAGAGTAGAGTAGAGCAGGGTAGAGGAGAGGAGAATGAAGTAGAGTAGAGTAGAGAGAGAGTAGAGTAGAGAGTAGAGTAGAGTGAGTGAGAGGGTAGAGTAGAGTAGAGGAGAGGGAGGAGAGGAGAGAGAGTAGAGTAGAGTAGGGTAGGGTAAGAGTGAGAGTAGAGTAGAGCAGGGTAGAGGAGAGGAGAATGAAGTAGAGTAGAGTAGAAGAGAGGAGAGGAGGAGAGTAGAGTAGAGTAGAGTAGAGTAGAGTAGAGTAGAGTGAGATAGTAGAGAAGAAGTGTAGAGTAGAGGAGAGTAGAGTAGAGAAGAACAGAGTAGAGAGAATAGTGTAGAGTAGAGGAGAGAGAGTAGAGAAGAGAGGGGAGAGTAGATAGTGTAAGTAGTAGGAGAGGAGAGTAGAGTAGAGTAGAGTAGGGTAGCGTAGAGTAGAGTAGAGTAGGGTAGTGTAGAGTAGAGTAGTAGGTAGAGTAGAGTAGAGTAGGGTAGAGTAGAGTAGGGTAGTGTAGAGTAGAGTGAGTAGAGTAGAGTAGGGTAGAGTAGAGGTAGAGTAGGGTAGGGTAGAGTAGAGTAGAGTAGAGTAGGGTAGTGTAGAGTAGAGAGTAGAGTAGGGTAGAGTAGAGTAGGGTAGAGTAGAGTAGAGTAGAGTAGAGTAGAGTAGAGTAGAGTAGTAGTAGGGTAGAGTAGGGTAGAGTAGAGTAGGAGTAAGGAGTGAAAAGCTCCTTACAAATGCTTAGAACTTGAACTTGAACGATCGTTTTCACACACACACACACACACACACACACACAACACACACACCACACACACACACACACACACACACAATACTACACAATATATATATATATTCGTGTTCTAAATTGTATATCCACAATGTGCAACATTTTTCCATTCATATTCTTATATCTTTATTTATTGTTTACCATTGTGGCTGCGGCAAAATGTAAATTTCTCATTGTTGCGACAAATAAAGGTTTTCTTCCTCTACTTAAGTAAAACAATATCAAAAGTAACACGATCACTTTTCCAATCTGCCGTGATTATAGACGTAGCCACGCCTCCATGGGTTACAAAAAATTTGACGTGCAACACACGCCAGATCAGATCGTCTCGAAAAAGACGAGCGGCACATTTTGACCTCGCCCCTCCTCCACCGCAGGATCCCAGACTCTTCCTCAATCTTCCCATTGTGCCACGCAAGACAGGCTTTGACGAGGTGAAGGAATTGGGAGGTGAAGGAGGTGAAG
>CM051500.1:28645522-28656067 GCA_028031935.1 Paedocypris micromegethes
GGGGGGGGGGGGGGTGGCCGTGAAAACCCGTGTTTATAGACACGCCCGGCCGTGTTCTCCCAGATCGCCTGAGCGGGCATTTCAGAAATGCGTCTTATCTGATGCAACTGTTGCTCCACAGCGAGGCGTTTGTTCGGGACTTCTTTGATGGGCCGACCCCCTGCGAGTCACTTGTGTCCGAGTGGGAGTTCAAAGTCCAGCTCATTGTCTCCGTTGTGTTGGAAACGGGAGTCTGTGAATGTCCCGGGACCCTACGCCAGCCTGGACGCCCATGGACTCAGACCGGTGGGCACGAGGGAGGAAAGACCTGCGAGGCCAAACCACCACCGTCCCGAAAGGAAACGCCGTCAATGGGAATGTCGTAATAGGGGAAAAAAGTATCGTATTAACGGACGCTCCATCTCGACGGGAAGCATATGAGGGGGGCATGCGAGAGCCTTCATGCCATCAAAGGAGCGCAGTAAAAGCAGGGGGGGCGGGGGGGGAGCTAATGAAAACATTTACACGCTGGAAACAGAGATGCGACTTCACACGAGACAAACGCGCTCTGGGAAAGTTGTTTTCTCCCCTCCATCGGCGGATTATTCCTCCGGCTCTCCGTCCATCAGAAGTGCACTCTGCCGCTAAGCTCATCATTCCACGAGCCGCTGACCCGCGCCAGATGAAAGCGCGTGATGGGGAGCGGGGCGGAAGGTTCCGCGAGGTTAAGGGAGGCGCAATTTTCCCGCCGTCTCCTTTAAGAGCTTTTAGCCAACAGGCAGCACAGTCGCGGCCGAGGTGCAGAGGCCGAGAAGCTTTTAACGCCAAAAAACCCCTGGACTTTATGGAAACATCTGTAGACTTTGTTTACGGATTAAAAGTGCGGATTCTGTACGAGCACAAGCAGATGCTTACACTAAATCTCGGGAAGACCAGACCCCCCCCCCCTCTTTCTTTCTCTCTCTCTCTCACTGTTTTTCTTTCCCGTTTTTTGTCTCTCCTTTACCCCATGTTTTTCTGACTCTCTCTACCCCCGTTTCTTTTTCTCCCTCTTTTGCTGTCTCTCTTTCTCTCCTCCCTTTTCTGTCTCTCTTTCTCTCCCTCTTTCTCTCTCTCCCCTCTTTTCCATCTCTCTCTCCTTCTTTTACTGTCTATTTACCTCCCTCTTTCTCTCTCTCCCTTTTTTCTTTCTCCCCCGGTTTATCAGTCTCACCTTTTGCCCATTTTTCTGACACTCTCTCCCCCTTTTCTTTCTCTCTCTCCCCCTCTTTTTCTCTCTCTCTCTCTCTCTCTCTCTCTCTCCTCGCTTTCCCTTTTTTCTTTCTCTCCCTCTTTTCTGTCTCTCTTTCTCCCCCAATTTTTCTGTCCCCATTACTTTTGCCACCCCCCACCCCCTTTTCTTTCTCTCTTTCTCTCCTTCTTTTTCTGTCTCACTTTCTCCCCAGGTTTTTCTGTCTTTCCTTTTGCCCATGTTTCTCTGACTCTCTCTCTCTCCCCCCCTTTTCTTTCTCTCTCCCTACTGTCTCTTTCTCTCCCTCTTTTTCTGTTTCTCTCTCCTACTTTTTTTCTGTCTCTCTTTCTCTTTTTTTCTCTCTCTCATCTCCAGCTCCCCGTGATCCAGAAATTAAAAAGTGGTTTGCATGGTGTGCTTTGAAAATATATTGTACTAAAATAGTCTTGTAAAGTAAAGAGAAAGTAAAGCTATAATTAATAAACAGCAATACAGTTGTAAGCGTTCTACATGTTCCATGGAAACATCTGTAGACTTTGTTTACGGATTAGAAGTGCGGATTCTGTACGAGCACAAGCAGATGCAAACACTAAATCTCAGGAAGACCCGATCTGACCCGGGGACAGTAAATTCGAAATTAGATGATTTAGAATTATGCAAGTGTGCAATTTTACTCTGATAGGGGGAAAAAAGACCCAGCCAACGTACAGTAAAGTGAGTAGTTGGTGGGCGTGGCCTCTAGGGCCCGTATCAAATTTGCGATCTGCCTTTAACCGTCCTGTCAAGTGACTGTCAAGGGAGCAGTGGGCAGTCTTAAGCCATGATGTCGGGGGTCAAGTTCAAGTTCAAGCGCTTTTGTTAGTCCAAGACCAACCAGCGTTCAGACGCTATTTTTTTTTTTTGACTGCATCACACTTTTAATCAAAAATGCAACATTTCTAGATACGTTTTGCCATTTGAAGATCTGTAATATATTATTATTATAAACTGTGAGACACAGAATGTTTCTGAAACAAAGAACTGCTGAATCACAACTATTACACGACCAAATCCAGACTTTGTTTCTATTTATCTTTTTAAATAAATAAATAAATGTGGGTGTCTTGATCGAGGAACGGGATTCAAACCTTGGGTCGCAAATCAACTCTCGACCACCATCACACACTCATTCCAACTCATTGTTCACCGCCCGAACTTGACTGATGGCTTAGGGCAGGGGTGTCAAACTCATTTACACATCAGCATAATGTCTGTCCTTAAAGGGCCGGATGTAACTTATAAATGTAAAACCCTTTAATGTCAAACGACTGTGTCATTGCCTTCACTGTCCCTGGTCCTGAAATGGCCCGGTGTCCCACACAACTCATTATTTATCATAACTTAATCAAGTGAAAATTTAGAAAACATTTAGAAACATAGAAATTTAAAAACATAGAAAACCTATGTTTGCTTATCACTCTAACATAAATCTTTTAACATTTGTCAGCTCGTGAAAACACACGTAACTCCATTAATGAATGAAGTCCAAATGAATGAAGAAAAATAACATAAAAATGTGGAAACACTGCCACGGCTACTGTAGTCAAAAGGCATTGTGGCAAAATGTAGCTTTTGGTCAATACACGCTCTTATTTCATTTTTTGTCATTTATTTTTAGACACTCAAAACATTTAAGCTCTCGCGGGCCACATAAAATGACCTAGCGGGCCACATCTGGCCCCCGGGCCTTGGGTTTGACACATGTGGCTCAGGGCGATGAAGAACATCTATCTCACCTTCTCCGTCTCAGCATCGTGTTTCTGCTGCATCCTCAGCGTCTCCTCCTGATGCCTGGCCTCCAGACTTTTCATTCTCAACTGCAAAACAAGGACGGATATCACATACGTGTCTAACTTTACTGCAGGAGAAGAAAAAGAAAACTAATGATATCAGTTAGAAAAGTAATTATTTGTAAATATTTACAAAAACAACGTACAAGGCCCCGTTTCTTAAGTAACTATTACAACAATTATTCATTCAAGTCCTTCACAGGTTTGTCTCTTTCTCTCTCTCACTCTGCCTCACCCTCTTTTTCGGTATCTCTATCGTTCCCTCTTTTTACTGTCTCTCTTTCTCCCCTGTCTTTCTTTCTCTCCCTCTTCATATGTCTTTCGTTCTCCCTCTGCTTTTCTGTTTCTCTTTTCCCTAAGCTTATCTGCCCACCCTCGTTCTCTCTCTCTAGTTCTTTATTTGTCTCACCTTCTCTCCCTCTTTTTCTCTCTCCTTTTGTTCACACTTTTCCGTATCTTTCTTCCCACTTTTCTTTCTCACTCTCCCTCTTTTTCAGTCTCTCTATCTTTCCCTGTTTTTACTCTCTTTCTCCCCCAGTTTTCCTGTCTCTCCTTTTCACCATGTTTTTATGTCTCTCTCTCTCTCTCTCTCTCCATTTTTTTTTTTGTCTCACCCCCTTTTTTAACCCCTTTTTGCCCCCCCCCCCACATTTACTCTCTCTTTCTCTCTCTCTCTTTCTCACTCACTCTCGTTCTCCCATCACTCTTTCTGCCTCTCTCTCTCTGTTAATCTCACTCTCCATCAGTTCCACTCTTTCCCCATCACACACGTCTGTTTTCCATCACTAGCAGTGTTGTTCTCCTCTCAGTAAGTCCTCGTGGCTTCAGACGGAATCCGTGGCAGATGTTCTCACACCTTCTCATGCAACATTTCTTACATCTCTCACACTTCCATTGTTCCTTTGCTTAAATGATGCATGTCCTATTAGTATTTGAACTCGTCCTTTTTGTAAAAGTCCAGATCTTTAACAATGTGTTTCCCAGCCTTCATTAGAAAGCGCTGGCGATCTCATGGAACATGTAGAACACTTCCAACAGTATTTCAGCTTATTAATTACAGCTTTACTTTACAATACAATTTTACTACAATATATTTTCAAATTACACCACCAAAACCATTTTTTTTTATTTCTGGGTCACAAGGAGCGGGAGCCAATCCCAGGGCCTAAAGGCAGGACACACCCTTGAAAGGTGACCAACCAATCACAGAGCAGGACACACATTCACACTTTCAATCACGCTTAAAAACATTTTAACCCTTCCAACCAGTGAAGAGAACCACACACACACACAGGAATATGTCGGAGTCAAGGTCTTGTTAAATGACTCGGTTCCTGGCGGTCTGGGATTCAAACCTGCGACCTTCTACTCGTAAGCCTCCTCAAGCCAGTCAGGGATTCATACCTGTGACCTTATACTATTAAGACTCTTCTGGGATTCAAACCTGCGACCTTCGACTCGTAAGGCTCCTCAAGCCGGTCTGGGGTTCAAACATGTAACCTTCTACTCACAAGGCTCCTCAAGCCGGTCTGGGGTTCAAACATGTAACCTACTCACAAGGCTCCTCAAGCCGGTCTGGGGTTCAAACATGTGACAAACTACTCGAAAGGCTCTTTGGAACAATCTTGGATTCAAAGTTCTGACCTTTTACTTACGAGCTTCTCTAGCTGGTCTGGGATTCAAACATGTGACCTTCTACGTACTTTACAAAGCTTCTCTAGCTGGTCTAGGATTGAAACATGTGACCTTCTACCTACAAGGCTTCTCTAGCTGGTCCAGGATTGAAACATGTGACCTTCAACCTACAAGGCTTATCTAGCTGGTCTAGGATTGAAACATGTGACCTTCAACCTACAAGGCTTCTCTAGCTGGTCCAGGATTGAAACATGTGACCTTCAACCTACAAGGCTTCTCTAGCTGGTCTAGGATTGAAACATGTGACCTTCAACCTACAAGGCTTCTCTAGCTGGTCTGAGACTCAAACATGTGACCTTCTACTCACAAGGCATGGGATTCAAACCTGTGACCTACCAACAATGATTTTCTAGATGGTCTGGGACTCAAACTTGTACATTTTTACCCACAAAGCTTCACTAGCTGTTCTGGAATTCAAACCTGTGACCTTCTACACCAAAGCCTCCTCAAGCCAGTCAGGGATTCAAAACTGTGTCCCTACACTGGCAAGGGACTCAAACCTGTGACCTTCAAGTTAAAAGGTTCCCGGGGCAACAATGAGTGGCAAAGTCCGTCCTCCTGATTGTAGATGCTTTGCTCGCCGTGTCCTGCAATAGTTTAAACGTCTCAAACGTGTTTGGCTGTGAACAAAAGCGTCTGCCGGAGGGTTTCTAAACTCTCTGTCCCTCAGAGCTGGTGAATGTGACTCCTAACACGCATCTCGGGGACGTGGGGCTCACATCAAAACAAGAATGGCCGTCCAGACGCCTGAAGCCTTCTCACTATCTCACTCGGCCTCTTTCTTCTGGTGTATTTCGGGAAGCGTGACACGAGGAGGATTTGTGTGAGGGTCTGCGGGGTCTCTGGCCAACAGGGTGGAGGGTTTCAGAAGCTACTGGACGGACAAAGCCACGGATAACAGACGCAGACACGGAATCTGGAAGGATCTGCGAGGATGAAAGGACTCGAGTGGAAGTGCGTTATTTATGGTCGAGCCATCAGCAGAAGAAAGCTGCAGCCATTGTGGGGTTTGAGCCTTTGTTGTGATATCTGAGAGCAATCAAATTAACATATAATAATACTGTGATTAATTTAGCCTTGTAATATTAATTTGTTTGTGATTAGTGTTATTTGTTTTTTTTTTGAGTAGGGTTGGACACTTGAATTTCTCCTTTAGGTTTATCTGTCTGTCTATCTATCTCTATATACTCATCTGTCTATCTCTCTGTCTCTTTGTCTATCCATCTGTCCGTTCTTCCTTTCATTTATCTATCTATCTATCTATCTATCTATCTATCTATCTATCTATCTATCTATCTATCTATCTATCTATCTATCTATCTATCTATCCATCCATCCATCCATCCATCCATCCATCCATCCATCCATCCATCCATCCATCCATCCATCCATCCATCCATCCATCCATCCTTCCCATCTACAGTAAGACACTGACGCCGCAGTTTCTTATTCACTTAGATGTTGGTGACCCTACGGAAGACTCGAGGTGCCTTTACAACGCAGGCGAAGACTGTTACAGACCCTGGCTTAAAGCCTTTATTTTGAAGTTCTCTTGACTCTTATTTTGAAGTTTTACGTCTCCGTTTGTTGCTGCTTCATGTTCCTTGTCCCAGGTGTCTTGTGTTAATCGTTATTCTCTGTATTTAAGTCTGTGTTGCATGTAGTCTTTGCCAGTTTGTTCGTTAATTTTTGTCCTGTCACTCTCGCCTCTCGTCTCATCTCGTTACGTTCTATGCCTTTGGATTTTCCCGGATTAAATCTTTATTTGAACTGACGTAACCCCTTGTGCTCCTCCTGGCTGTTGCACGTGAATCCAACCCTGCCTTTTGTCTTGGTGACAGTCGACGTATGACAAAGACGTTCTTCAGGCCCTGAGACGACTCGTGTGAGTAGTACAAGACGAACTTGGGAACGTTGAGAACGTCTACACAGCAACTTGGGACTCTCAGACTTTTAGGTCACAACTTAGCTTTTCCTTCGTGTGATTTGTTTCTTTCGTTGCTCTCTGTCCGGCTTCTTCTAATCGGTGACTTTGCTGCAACAACGAGTCTAGTTCCTCAGAGTTTGACCTTCATGTTCATCTGAAGGTCGTCCCCTCCATTTCTAATATTAGCGCGCAGTCGTGACCTCTTCGTTTAAAAGGTCACGACTTTAAACGACTTTAAACTGCATTCGGTTCTTTGTGACTATTGCACATTTTGGGGAACTCTGTACTAGTACTTGTATTTTGCACATTTTTGGTACTTTTTGTAAATTGCAAATTTCTATCTGTAATCACAAATCGCACAACAGTTTTTGTACTTGTACTTGAAAATTTGCTCATTTTGTACTATTTGCATTTTTGTAAAAATGCGTGTCTACCTGTATAGAGCGTGGATGAGTAGAGAAAGCTATTTCGACCCTCTGCACGCCCAGTACGTACAGCACAGTTGACAATAAAGCTGACTTTGACTTTAAAGAATAGTCTGTGAATATAGAAACAACACCTTCAGGGGCCGGCTCTGGCCCGCGGGCCGCTAGTTGGTTATCACCATGCATGTTCTCCTAGTTATTGCGTGGGTTTCCTCCAGGTCACTGGCTTCCTCACACCGTCCAACGACAACGTGTTTTATGTGAATTGAGTTGGTAAATTGCCCATAAATGTGAATGAGACTGTTATGGTGTGTTTCCCGCTCTGTGATTGGTTGGTCACTAATCCAGGTGGGTGTGTCCTGCCCTCAGGCCCAGAGTTGCTGTGATTGGCTCCAGCTCCCCGTGACCCAGAAACGGAGCAAGCGGGAGAAAAAGGATGGATGGCACAGATCACAGAGGTCGGAGGGTTTATTATCGCTGGCCAAAAAAATTTTTTTATGACTTTAATGTTTTAGTGTTTTATGATTTCTGTGTTCCAGTACAGTTCTGTGAAAAACATCTTAACTAGAAAAAAAAAACATAATAATTGATGATAATAATAATAATAATAATAATAATAATAAAAATAAGCAACAAAAGATGACCTTTTGTGAAAAATAAAACAACGGGTTTATCCCGACTTGCGAAATTAATCCGCTGGAAGAGTCGCTTTGTTCTCACTTAGAACAGTGACCAAGTGTTTTAATTAGTGCTGTAAAACGATTCAATAATTTAACTAGTTATAGCACTTCCCTGACCAAATTAATCGCTATTAAAAGGTTGTAATTGGATATTGAAGTGTAATATGTAAATTAATGTAAACTCAGCACTAAATAAACACTCATTTAAATACTGTAAAATATTTTAGTATCATTTTTCTTCAATTTGCAATGTATTGTCTTTGTTGTTTAACCCTCGCAATTTTTCCAGATAAAACACACAAAAACAGTAAATTTCAGTAAAGATCATAGAGCGTGGGCAAATGTTTTCTAACACGCTTCCGTCTAATCCGGCAACTTTCTCAGCAGTGGGAATAAAAGCGAAGAGGGTACAGTGGGATTATCTGTGCTGGATGAGGATACCGCGGTAAAAGAGAATGGTTATTGACAGCGGTGTGAGCGCGCGGTAACAGAACGCGGGATTAAGCGCTGGCCGCTTGAGCGAGACGTTCTTCAAAAAGATCCGCGCGAGTGGAATAAACCCTCGGACCGTTTGATCTGCCGCCAGTGTCATGATAAACAGTTCATTGACAGGCAACGCAGGAGCTGCCCAAATCTTCAGGCTCTTTTAACGCTTGTGCAACACACACACACACACACACACACACACACACACACAAAGAGTCTTTCTATTTCGATAATCCATTTCGATTCAAGTTGATTTCCTTTTTCATTTTTTCGCTCATTATTTTTTCAAATAACATCACAGATGAACACTGACAATGTTTGAGAACCAACCGGTGACAACTATTTGTATGTTTGTATACAATTAAAAGTATATAAATATATATTTCCAGAAATTATATATCAGTTTAGTATCTATTTCAGTACAGTATATATCCATTTAGTATCTATTTCAGTAAAGTGTATATCCGTGTCTTTAAAGTATAATATTCGTTTTAATACAGTATAGTCTCCATTTCAGTACAGTATATATTCGTTTAGTATCTCTTTCAGTACAGTATATACGTTTACCAATGAAAAAAAAATATTTCCAGAAATTATATATACATTTAGTATCCGTTTCAGTACAGTATATATATATATATATATCTGTTTATTATCTGTTTCAGTACAGTATATATGTTTACCAATGAAAATAAAATAAAAATATTTCCAGAAATTATACATTCGTTTAGTATCTGTTTCAGTACAGTATATATTTGTTTAGTCTCCATTTCAGTACAGTATATATCCGCTTCTATACTATATACGCTTCATACAGTATTGTACTGTAATAATTCGTTAAATGAATGGGATAAATGAAAGTGGCAAAAGAATAAATTATCACCCATGTCAAATATTAATTTCATTAAATCCACACACACACACACACACACACACACACACACACACACACACACACACATCTGCTCTGTGATGTCACTCTCCTTCAGTTGGATTCTCATCTTCATTCCTGGATTATCGTGGCTAAACACACGTGGAGTTAGAGAAACCACTGATTGTGGGTTAGTTCCCTCGGGATTTATCTGAATCGGAATCAAAAAAAGAGTTTTTGCTTTTATTGTGGTGCATTTGCATGAAATCTGTAACTACACAATGCACTACGAGACACACACTACACAATACTAGCGGGCTTCAGCAATTATAGGACGAGACGAGAAGACTTTAACTAGTCCTAGTTAGTAATTTAGTCATTTTAAAATAGTTGGTAATTTTTTTATCGAAGCAAAAAAAAAAAAAAACATTTTCAAATGCTGTGTTATCACTCTCCTCATCAGAACCGGTCCAAATTATTATTCTAATCACCGGCCAAAAAAAAAATAGTGTTTTATGACTTTAATGTTTTAGTGATTTATGATTTCTGTGTTCCAGTACAGTTCTGTGAAAAACATCGTAGCTTGAAAAAAATAACATAATAATTTATGATGATAATAATAATAATAATAAAAATTATTTTATTTATTTATTTTAAAAATAAAACTAAAACGTGTTTTGGCTTCTCTTTGTCAGCTGAAAACGAAGAACTGTAACTTAATAAATACTTGTCACTCTAACATGAAACATACGTTTAAATAAAGCTTAGAATGTCTGTTTTTAAGAATACGTTTAATTAAATACAGTGTTGTCTGTTTACCGCATTAACCTAAAGCTTCGGCTTTTTGAACAGAGCAAGTTATTTGCAGTTGTAAAGTAACTGTGTCTGTGTTGCTGCTGAGAGGGGAAAAGTAGGTCAGTGTCAAAACACCTTCGCCTAAATGACAACACCTGAACTCAATGACTGTGAGCTGGTGATCTTAATGAGCCGCACCTGGAGACAGCGCGCGGCTCTCTTCATTGCCGAAAGTAAAAAAAAAAGCAACTTGTGATTAATGGCGTTAAACATAATTGACGCGATAAAGCACTTAAAATTAACCACGTGCGTTAACGCGTTAACTTTGACAGCACTCGTTTTTCTACACGTCTGGACTCTCGTCTCCCTGCACGCTAGCGGTAAGAACACGTCTCTACAGTAAAAGTATCTATCTATACTGGAAATCCACTATAACCCGGACGGATCCCGCGAGCGCAGACGCTCATGTGGGCGGCTGGTTTTTCTCTCTTTTTTTTATCTCGCTGGCTTTTTGAAGCTTCAATTGGAGCTTTTAGAAAAGTTGGTGAAGGCAGATGAGTGGAGCGGTGGAACTCTGCGGAGACGAGCAGGAGAAGAAACGGAAGGGTGGGTGGAGGAGAGATGAAA
>CM051500.1:28656092-28674256 GCA_028031935.1 Paedocypris micromegethes
TTTTTCTGAATTCACATTCAGCACATCAATAGAATTAACATTACCCAGTGTGATCTTTCCATTGTAGTCCAATGGAAATTAAGATTGCCTCGGAATTGCTGCTTGAGGCCCTCCATCTTCCTCCCGTTCTTCCTATGGTTCCGATGGTGAAGTATATTTCTCGCAAGAAATATATGTGCCGCTGGTCTTAAACAATTTAAGAAGTAATTGTTTTTTTTTACTTCTGAAAATAGTTGCTCTGCGCACTGACTGTTGATCTTTCCAGCCAGCTCTGGTACAAGACCAATCGTGCGCAGCACATCTCGCGGATCCTTGCTGTTGCTTTGATGGAACACATCCCACAAGCAGTAGTGCTCTGAGGAACCAGTGAGAGGGTGGCAGTCAGGGTCCTCTGGTATCTTCATGTGTGCCAGCCAGGGAAGGTGGACCTTTAACTTCCCTTCTTTTGCCTTCTCTATATTTTCTGGGGTTGGGTCTTGTACTCTGCCCTCAAATGGATGGTAAGGTGGGTGGAGTGGTTTTCTTTTGTTTGTGTGTGCCACCAGACCCCTTGGGTAGTCATATACCGTTATATTTGGAAAATGTTTCCATGACAAAAGAAGATCCGCAAAGTCACGGGGACTCTGCTCTCAAGTTGAATTTTAGAGAATACACAATGCCACATGGACACATGATTACTCCAACACCACCTAAAAGTACATAAAACATTTAATTGAAAATGCTAAAGTACTTTGTAGTGTTAGAATGAGTTCACTTTTTCTTCATAGGGTGAGGGGAACAGAACTCACCTGAAGCACCCCACACCTGTTCAAACACCTTGTTGTATGTTACTCTGGTAGCCATTTTACCTCGAAGTCTGAGGATGAGATCCATTTTGGATCCAACTGGATCAACCCCACACTTCCTACAGAGCCTTTTTAAATCTGCAATCTGATCATGTATGCAAATCTGTAAGTGGCATAATCATGTTTCTGATTGCATGCATACATGCACGCATAAATCGATACACACTTTTGTGCTATACACTCATATGTGTTAAAAAACATCATGTGGCAAACAAAAAAAACTTTAAACAAACACTTACCTTAAGGTGGAGCAGCTCATCTCCAAGCCTTTCCTCTGTAAAAGGCAGATCGATATCACTCTCTCCTTCTGGACAGTGTATCTTTTCACTTTCGGTGTTCAGGACCATGGCTGATTGCCTTGTTTCTGGACCTATCCATGGGGACCAGTTGTGATAGCTTGGTGAAACTATAAAAGGGTTTTCTCTACCACCTTGAGGAAGAAAAATATTGCAATGTAATACACCAATTGTTAGAACATTTTTAATATTTAATAACTTACATTTTATTTTATCTTATTAATATTAAAAGCTTATTATATTTTAGCCTGCGTCAACGCAGCATAACCGGGCCAAGGCTAAAGGCCGTTGAATTGTTTCATACTTGTGTCCCCATAAGAGATACAGATTAGTAACTAAATTAGTTTAGATTAGTAATCTAAAAGTTGTTTTGACTTATTCTTCTTTGAATAGGTGCGCTGAAGATTCTTATTCAAGATATTCTGATCCTGACGTAAATCCTAATTTCAATAAACTGCCACGTCTCCAGGTCTCTGCCAGTCTCTCAAGGACACTGGAGCCTCACCGAGCTAAATCTGTGTCAAAGATTAAGAAACTTTTAAACTAAGAAATCCTGACATTTGTTTAACTATTTGTAATTTTTATTAATACTTTCTTGTTATAATCATAGTAATTCAATTAACACCTTAACCTGACAATCAAAAAAACAGAAAGTGATAATTTTTTTAACAGATTTACATAATGTGCTTTGAGACAGTTAATACTGTGTAAAGCTTCTTAATAATAACTCAGAACTGATATTAACTTATGATGGACCAAAATAATATTCAGGACATAAAAAACTTATAAAAAGTGTTTTATAATGTTATTCTCATTTCAACTCTATGTTGAGACCCTGAAGGCCGAATGGAGACCTGATTACGTATCACCATAGCAACGTCTATCTTTTGTTATTGATCAGAGACCACGTGTGTAAGTCAGTCCTCTGACAAATCTCACATCCTGATCTCACATCCATGATTATCATGTGATATCTGACGTCATTTAGGGTATAGAGGATCCGCATTTCCTGACTGTTATTGAGTAATGCATTGAACGGCAAAATAAACACGTGTTAACCTCTAACACGGTGTCGGCTCAATCATTATTCCTGGATCCAGCTTCTGAACAACTGCCTTCGACAGAGACCTGCAATCTCGGCCATGATGAAACACCTCACTGATGTAGAATTATTATGCAGCCTCCAAGAAAGATTAAAATCTTTCACCAAACATAATATAACCAAAATAAGTAAAAACTTAGATCAATAATTAAATGTGTTAATATGATGCATAAAATGATTATAACAACTACAATGCAGAATGCTAAAATAATTTGTCAGATCTTTTAGCTTAAACATTCAATTTTTTACTTCAAGATAAATCTGCTAGAAAACAATGACAGAAAACATTTAAATCTTGTTTTTGATTTAAAAAAAATATACATCATATGTACTGTTTATGTTAATGAAAAAAATGTGGGCAAAGAAGAACAAATAATTTTTCTTTTTCCGGAAAAAAAAAAAATAAATTACCAAAAGTAAGCCTTAGGCTAAAAACAGAAAGAAAAAATCCTAGGCTGCCTGTGTTTTTTTTTTGTTTTTTTTTTCAAAATCTGCCTGCTTAATTTCAAAATCTGTTCACACTCGAAATCCAAGATTTGTCTTATTTAAAATAATTTGGACAGCAATGCAAAACAAAGTAAACGCATCAAATAATTGAGCAAAAACTAGAAATGAGAAAGATTAACCCTTGCAATGTGAACATAACTCGAGAATGTAGTGTAAGGAAAACATACAAACTATTCAGAGCGCCAAGTTCCTAAAGTATATCAGCATTTTAGTGACGCAATCATGCAGCCATTATGAAACAAAAAACATTATCAAAACTTACTTGGGTAAAACCCTCTGCTCAGTATATCCATTGCCACTACGTCCCAAAATTTCTCTATGTCTACATGACCGTTGTAATTTGCAGGTGGAGATGGTATTTCACTCACTGTAATAAAAAAAAAAATCTGAAATCAAAGCTTTATATGTGCCTTAGTTTACACAGCAACAGAACACAAACAGAAATAAGAAACCTATGCAACTACAATTACTTTATTCTTACTTGGAATGCTGAACACTCCTTTTTTATGAACACTCTTCTCTTTCGGACTCCGACACGAGCAGACGTGTCTTTCACTCTCTCCTGCTCTGCTATCTTTTGCTCAAGGCTTTTGTCTTTTTTTCCGAAGCTCTGCTGATTTTGCTTTCAAAGGAATATGAAGTTTTTAAATTGGTCACTGAGCGCTTTTGGAAAAATTTTTCCCCAAAGAAGGAACCTCACGGGGAACCGACCTGACCTCACGGGACACTCGCTGCTGGGTGCGTCCGAGTCTCAGCGCTCGAGCTGCCTGGAATCGTTGTCCCTTGAGGACGCGGAAGATCGATTTATATTTTGGCTTTTCATCGGACTGATACAGATTGGCGGAGGTATCTCTCTGGTGTATCAGAAGATTGGGAAAAGCCGTGGAAGGCATTATTGGCTGCCCGGCCGAACACGGATCTAAAGAAGACCCTGGAGGTGCTGATTGTGCGGACATCGGGATGACATCAGCAGTTTGGCTCGGTTCGATGGACTAAACAGTAACATCTTAGCCACGCCGAGGAAGGACGGAGACGTATGGACAACATCAGGAAGCAGAGTGACCGTCTGCTGGCTCTGACGGTTGGACTTTTCTGCAGGACTACAGGAGATGTCCACACTTCTCCACATTGTCAGGAGTGATTGCCCTCGGTGACTCTCATGATTGATTATGATTCTGAAATTAACCATGAATCTGAAATTGTTTTTATTGGCTTTGAATTGTCTGTAACCCACCCCCACCCTCACCCCAACCGTGGCTGGAGAACGCAGGATCAGCTCGGGCTTCTCTTCCAAGGCCATCCTGACAGTCTGTTATGTCTGTTGGGAGACTGACTGCAACATTTAACAAATACTGATAAGTGCACTCACACGGCTGCTCACATCTTTCCCTTTTCTGTCAAATTCCTCATGTGTCTCAAGAAAAAGTTTCCAGCGCACGTGACCTGTGCGTAACGTAGTCAAATGTAACCTTGTATGTCTGCAACTGTTTGTTTGTAATGCTCTGCAAATGCTAACTTATTTCATAGAAGAATGGCGGCGCTCTGGTACATGTGCTGCGGCCCTCTCTTGTGAAATTTCCCCACTGCGGGACTAATAAAGGCTATATTCATTCATTCATTCATTCATTTATGAAGGTCCATAATAACGATACTTGGATTGTACCCACACGACACACAAGAGTACATGTAGTCCAAATCACATAACGATTCGAAATGCAGATAGGCTTGCATGATCAGGTCTCCTTTGGGCAACGACTCTCCCACTGTGGCCTCAATGATCTGCACAACCCGATGAACCGCTGTGTGATTCTGAAAGAAAGAAGAGAAGAAAGGTTAAAAACTAAAATTAGGAAATTATTACAAAAAATGCACTTGTAGTAATTTAAGACCCAAACCGGAATAAAACGTTAAACCCGAGCTATTAGCAAAACTAAAAAGTAGTTTATGAACTAGTCATAGTCACAAATTCTATTATAAGTACATAACAGCAGGAATTACTGTTAATATTGTACCTGTAGAGAATTTCTCAACACTACACACAGATGCAGTGTGAGGACAACGTGGTCATTAAAGTTGTGCAATCCATCCCTCCATTCCTGGTATCTGTATGATAGATTGCATTTGTGGCACAGCTTATAATAAGTAGATACACCTGAAAAAAAAAGTGTTTACTGAAATGTAATGTCTATCAAAACAATAACATAAATATAACAAAATAATTATTCAAGCCATATGGTGGGCGGGGGGGGGGGGGCATACCCTGGATCACTCCTTGAAAAGTGACTATCTTTGCCCGGCAAGTTATAAGCACTGGCTCACCCAAAACCCCCTTGCACAATTGGCACTCAACTTCCTCAGGCACAAGGTGCTTCGGAAAACTGTGTTTTGGATGTTGAAAGAGGTCTTGTGAAATGTCCAGTGGAATCTTTTTGCTTGCGAGCAAATATTCCATCATCTTTTTAGCACAAGAAGCATTTGGGGGATATGACATGTCCTGACCGTTGGTCTCATCGGATTCATGGACAGTAATGACAACCTCTGAACTCCTTACTCTCTTGAAGAGCTGTTCCATTGTCTGAAAAAGGTGCCATTTTGCTGCTGCTTTATGAATGCACGATTGCCGTGGTCGAGCACAAGGACAATGCCAGTTATTTTTCTTTTTGTCGTACGCCACCATCACCCTGCCCATTCTGCTATAGTATGACACAGTTGGCTCAAAAATTGAAATAAAATATTTTGTGGATGAACTTCCACAAGTGACCTGGAAAGACAAGGGTGTCTCCGCAGTGTTTGCCTCTTTTTGCAACAGTAGAAGTTGGGATTTTCTTGCCTCGCCAAACCACTTCTCCTGCACCAGCTGCGAGAGACAGTCTTCTTTCAGTGCAAATTTGTTTGGTCAACCCGTTTGCAGAAAGCCAATGATTGTAAATGGCAGCACTCAAAAGGTAAAATCCCTGCATTGTGCGCAAACTCAGAATTTAAAGCACACTGGTCATTTTCACAGGATGAATTATAGTTTGGCCCCCAAGTATTTTTTATAACATGAATTGGTGTTGCTTGGCCATGGAAAGCCTTTTCAACGGCAAAGAGCCCAATTCTTGCATCAATGCACTGAGAATTTAAGTGTCTCTCTGGTCGAATCGTATTTTGTTTTTCGGTATGACGCCGACTTATATGTGTACGCAGATTTTTAGCCAGCATGGTTATACTGCATTGGCTGCATGTTACAGTCCTTCTGGCTGAATATTTTGGATATTGAATGGATGGTACTTGAGGCTGAGTCTCTTGGATGGATGGTACTTGAGGCTGAGTCTCTTGGATGGATGGTACTTGAGGCTGAGTCTCTTGTGCGAACGGTGACTGGGAATGGGGATGTAGGGAAGAATGCCTGGCAAGGTGCTGAAGTAAATTTTGCCGGCTTGACATAGTAATTGGACAATAGCAGCAGTGAAAGTGGGGGTTTGCCCTACATTTCAGGCTGCATTTTAAGATGATGAAATCTGAAAAAATAATATAACAAAAGAAAGTCATTACTTTATATTTGTAGACAATTGCCAAACTAAACTTTCAGTATTTAAAAATAAATAGAAATATTCAGTATTTCACCCAGGCCTGTAAACAGTCAAATAACATGCTATTTTATTTGCAATTTAATGAAATTAAAGATAAAATAAACACTGCATTAGAAACTAAGACATTTTTAAAAGTCATGCACAGAGCATTACTGGCCGGTTTGACACCATAGTAAATAAACTAGAGAGAGACAAAAGTAGCTCACCATCATGGCGCACTGCCAACTGGAAATGGTTCTTTAAGTGATAATACATCAACGTGGCATGCTGCTGTATGAGCAGAAAGAGCATTTTCTGCTGCAGTCTTTTAAAAACTTCTCACACTGCTCCTCTCTTAAAACCGTTCTGTGCATGTTTGCACAGAAATGGCTCTTAAAAGAGCCGTTGTGTTATTTTAAGAAAACTTAGGGGTAACTTAAGGAATGAGAAAAACTAGGTATAATGTGGTTCAACAGGGAACATCAACGTCAAGGATCTGCAAATAGAATAGAACAGAGGTTTTAGTTACAAATTATATAAATTGTTCAAATATGCACCAATATGGAACATCACCAGTGGCACATGCCACTGTATTCCCTCTGTGCAATTAGAAAAGTTTGCTTTTCTATATTACTGTTTACTCTGTTGATTGTTTACTCTGTTTATATGTCTATTTGAAACATATTACAGTATTTGTTTTATTGAAAACGTTTGCTCTAATTGTATATTTTATATACTTTATACCAGATATATTATTTATATTTTATCTTACACAATGCACATTTTTATTTTGTGTTTTTCTTATATTGCACAAAACGGAGTACGCAATGACAATAAAGGCATTCTATTCTATTCTAAATATAAAAGTTGCACCATAGTGAACAAGCCCTTGTTTCATGCACCTTGAGCTGAAAGATCTTTTTTTAAAGAAACAAATCCCAACATTTTATAGCTCTTTTCAAGTACATATTAGATTGATTACATTAAAAATGTAACAATTTAAGAAAATGTACTTGTGGAAAAAAATATAGGGTGACCATATTTTGATTTCCAAAAAAAAAGGTTCCCTTAAGAGAATGAACATCCAGCTACTTCATTAGAAAAAGTCTTGAAAACATGGTGTACAGTCCAAGCTCAGATAGCCTCGTACACCGGACATTTTCGTCAATATATAAAACCCGCACGGACGCCACGTGTCCGAGAAGAAACAAAACAAAAGAGGACGCTTGGTCAAACTGAAAAATACATTTAACGAACGCAGTAATGTAAATCCTTTTACAGTTACTAATGTAAATTTTTTTTACAAAGACAGTTATTACTTCGAGGCTAGTTTAAAGTAAAACAACCAATGAAAATATGCATGATTTATATTTAAAGATAGATAGTATATCCATGACACATAACGCATGCACTGGGAAAAACAAAAATCTCAAATGCATTAAAAACACACAAAACACTTGCGCACTAATATCTAGACTCATTATAGACTTTAAATAACAAATTGCACATAAAATAAAGCGGATGCACAAACTCACCATGCAGCAAAAACTCTTAGTCTTCACTTTTCCACCAGATTTGATGCGCGTCAACGTCATTTTTACTTAAAACCAATAAGAATGTATGTGGGCGGGGCGGGACGTTACGCTCCGCCCTACAGATAAGTTGATGGAGGAACGTTGGCGCGACCTCATTATTTGACTCACATCCAATAGGAATCGACGTGGACGGGGCTGAACGTTTCGCCCCGCCTTATTATTCAACTCCTCCTCGATCTGCGGGATGCAGTTGGTGGCTTCTCGTTATTGGGGAGCACGGGTCCACGTCAAGACGTCTTAACGCGAGGGCACGCCTCTCTTTTTTAGGCAGATCGTTCTTCCCCAATTCTCCAAAAGCCAATGTCGTTGTCCCTGGAGATCGAGCAAGATATTTGGTGAGTAGATTAATTCGATTTTAAACCAGTTTTCACCATTGGCCATATTCATTTTGTCGTTTTTGCCCGCTCTATCCACTTTGTTTGCTGACGAGCGACAGATCACGGCGCGAGAATCGGTTGAGCGAATAACGAGCTTAAAACATTCTAAACACGAACGTAAAGTTCGATAGCAGTAAACATTCTTTATTTTCCGCGTTTGTCCGCCGCGCAGAGTTTATTCGCCGTGTTTCACTGTTTTATTCGTTGATTTCGGCTCGTCACGGCGCGGCGACGTTTAAATATGTATAAATCTGAGCTAATAACGAGTCTGTAACAAGGAGAACACGCTAAAATACGATATTAATCGTGGCATGCAGTAAACATTACGCACAGAGTTTATTCGACGTGTTTTAATGTTTTATTCGTTGGTTTCAGCTCATCCGCGTGGCGAAGGTTTTCATGTCTGCAAGTCTGACCGAATAACAAGCTTCGAATATTAAAACGCCTGTTTAATCTACAATTAATTTTTTAAAAGCCGTACATGTTATGTAGAGACTGTATTCGTCGTTTTCAGTGCTTTATTCGTTCACTTTAGCTCGACTTCGCGATAACATGCCCTTGTATTGTGTGTGTGTGTGTGTGTGTGTGTGTGTGTGTGGGGTGTGAGGCTGAAGCGCGTCCTGCAGTGTGTGGTGTGTGTGTGTGTGTGGTGTGTGTGTTGTGAGCTGAAGCGTCGTGCATGTTGGGGTGTGTTTGGTGAGCTGAACGCTTCAGTGTGTGTGTGTGTGTGTGTGTGTGTGTGTGTGTGTGAGGCTGAAGCGCGTCCTGCAGTGGTTGTGTGTGTGTGTGTGTGTGTGTGAGTGTGTGTGTGAGGCTGAAGCGCGTCCTGCAGTGTGTGCAGACAACAATCACGTGCGCACCTGGACCGTGACGTGCTTCAGAGGGATGATCTCCACTGGATCCACACCGCTCACCTCCTTTAAGATCCTCTCGCTGGACGACATCGACGCTCACGGAGGCTGCGCTGGTGGGACGGAGATCGGTCAGAACCTTCCAGGAATAGTTACTCTGACGCATCACACGGCCTTTAAATTAAAAAGACTACAAATACAATGGAAGTAATGCTTAGTTTTTCTAAAAAACATTGAAATTTTAATAGACTGTAAATAGAAGGCTTCACACAACCATTCTAACAGGGTTTTTATTTTCTAAAAAGTAGAACTTTTATAGACTTAATAAAAAATTTGAATTTCCTTGGAAAATAATTCTAGGCTTTTTAATTATATCAAAAAATATATTCTAATTAAATAATTCAGATCATTTTAGATATTATGTAAATATTTTTTTATATTATAAAACAATTAATTAAATATTATTCTTATTAATTAATATATATATAATATAATAATACATTATATTTCTTTTAAATGTCATTTTATCATGTTTCTCTCCTCGTCCGGTGGTGTGAGACCACTGATCTTCACTCACGTTGATGCTCAGCTTTACGTCTAATAGACTAGATTCTGAACCGTGTGTGTGTGTGTGTGTGTGTGTGTGTGTCTGTGTGTCTGTCAGGTCCGTACGGGGAGAGAGATGAACAGCAGGTGTTTATTCAGCGTGTGGTTCCGGACACAGCGAAACTCTACGTCAGACTCTCCTCTAATGGAAAAAGGTCAGTCTGTGTTTAAAACCTTCTGTATGTCCAACATTCTCTCTGTCTCTCTATATATATAACTGTCTGTCTCTCTCTATATATATATAACTCTCTCTCTCTCTCTCTCTCTCTCTCTCTCTCTCTCTGTGACTTGGCACTGTTCAGCCAAGTCATAGCTGAATCCTCCAGCAAGCTTGGCCCCTTTCCAGCCTATTACCAGAGGAGTCTGCTCAGATGATTGACCAGAGCCAATGACCATCACCTGCCGACAGTGGCGGTTCTACATTGACTGGCGCCCTGGGCGAGCCTGTCTCGTGGCACCCCCCCCCAACACTTTTTTATAAAATCAGTATTCCACTCATTCTAACCATAGAATAATAACTCTGAATGTAATAACACATTCATTATTAATTTAAATTATTAGAATACCGCATAAAAACAAAAACTTATTTTTTACAATATGTTAAGAACATGTTTAAAATTGTCCCATATATTGGATGTATGTATTTTGAAAAAAAAATGTACTCACTTAAATAATATATTAGTACAATGTTTCACGGATACATTTGTTCACCGTGTATGGAACACTATACTGTCCTTTATTGATGATGACAGGGGCACAGAGAATGCTGTTGCACACCTTTACATTTTACTCGTTTTCCCTATATCTCTTTTTTTCTAAATTGTGTACCCGATAGTTTTAAAGATTCGAATCAACAGATTATCCCCCTCGGGCGCGCCGCAGACTTTGTTTAGTGCGGCCGCCGGCTTCTATTTTTGAGAAACGTGAATTTCCGTGTGCGCCGCTGCTCCGCCTCCGTTTTTCCACTTCTCTCCCATTTCTGTGCACGACTCTTTCAGTAAACTCAAACAGGGGCGCCGCGAATATATAATAGAAAATCGCTTAGCGGACTCGCTCGTGCCGCCCCCCACGTGGACATGAAAAATGCCGCCCTGGGCGACTGCCCCGTTCGCCCATGCCTAGAACCGCCACTGCCTGCCGAGGCAAATCAGCACGCCGAGCAACACTGCAGTCAGACGGAGGTGGCGTCGGAGAAAGAACCGTCCACTCTTTGCTCCACGGAAAATGCAACTTTAAGGTGCTTTTAGACGAAACCATCGACAAGCGAAAGGTCATTTTAAACGCCCGTTGCGAGTCAGGATGGCGGTGGGCGTCGAAAAATCCTCTTTGCTCCACGGAAAAATTCAACTTTAAGCTGCTTCCAGACGAACCGTCGACAAGCGAAAGGTAATTTGCACTCTGTGCGATGCGGAGTTCGCTTACTGCCGGAGCTCTAACCAGTCTGAAATACCACCGAGGGCCAAGCACCAGACTGCGCCAGCGGACGAGGAGAGGCAAAGCACTAGTGTTCACCCGCCGCCTTCAGAAAACAATCCCCGAGTGCGCTCAAGCGAGGCCGGTCAGGGCAGCTCTTTCCTGCCCAGCTAACGGAGCTTTTGGCCCGGTGGATATCCACCACCAGCTGCCGGCCCATAAGCGTGGTGGAAGACGGCTGCCTCCAGCGTCTTGTCCAGGTGGCCACGGGCGACCCCACTTACAAGCTACCGGCCAGGCGGACCATCATGAGGAGAATTCACGACCAGCATGCGGCCGAGAGAGTCACCAAAGCCGCAACGCTTGCGGGAACATGTTGGGTAGCGCTTTCTGGCGACCACTGGACCTCCATAAGCAGTCCAATTATCACCGATTGTCTGTTCATTAGGCGTGATGAAGACCGAGGAGCGTCACTTTTGCTGAAGCGTGCGCCAAACAGTTCATGGACGTGGCAAAAGACTGGGACATCGTTTGAAAAAATCAGCACCATTGGCACGGACAGCGCTCCGAGTATGTAGCCGCGGGGAGCTTCTGCCCTTCCAGCACATCCCCTGCGTTGCGCACGTCGTGCAGAGGCTGGTCGTCATCTCCCTCCGGGACGGTGGGATTCGAGGCTGCACTGACTAGAGTCCGTAAAGTTGTGGGGCATTTCAGGCACATCCGGCCAACTCGGATGAGCTGAACCTCCAGCAAGCCTCGCTCGGGCAGGACCAGGAGTCCCTCGTTCAGACGTTGCAACGCGGTGGAACTCGACGCTAGAGATGATAAGGCGAGTGCTCCGTAACAGGGAAGCGCTCCATGCAACACTAGCCCTTTCACACATACTGACATTTCCGGAAAAATTCCGGTATTTATCCTGCACGCACGTATGTGTGAACAGACAAAGGCCGGAAAATTCGTTCCGGAAATCTTCCGGAACATTTTAGTAGTAACGTACCCGGTAACTATCGCGTATTCTCCTCTGTGTGAAAGCGAAACGGAACATTTCCGGAAAAGCGGCGCCCGAAGTTCCGAGCGCGCTGACGTCACCCACTGCTCTCAGCCAATCAGAACATTCTGGCGTGGGTCACGTGTTCGTATTTTCGCGCGGTCATTTCGCGCTTTCCGCGGGTCTAGCCGTTCAAAAGTTTCCGCCGGTTGATGATGTCACAAAACATTCACTCGTTGCTGTTTACAGAAATCACAGTCGGAAAAGTCCTCTAACTGAAATGACAACGAAATCAAAGCACCTATAATAATTCGGGCGGATGAAGACATTTGTCACACATTAAAGGAACAGTTAGTGACGCCGTCTCTTATGAAACAATTACCGCCGTTATTCATGTTTACAAAGGCGCAGCTGTTTGAAAGCGTGTCGCCAGTTGATGATGTCACCCGAAAGTACCGGGCTTTTGAAACCGCCGTGTGAAAGCTTGTTATCCGTAAAAATGCAGGAATTGCAACGCTTGTGTGAACAGTCGTTTGCAGGAAAAAAAGCAGAACGACTTTACCGGTATTTTACCGGCATTTCTGTCTGTGTGAAAGGGCCTACTGTCTCAACAGAAGCACTGCCTGACCCTCCCGACGAGTGCCGACTACGAGAGACTGTCCAGGCTGGAAGCAGTGTTGGAGCCTTGCAGGTATGCTCAGCATAAAAGCCACGCGGACCAGCGGGTCATTAACCAGGCTCTGCTTCTGTCTGCCTCTAGGTACGTCACTGAGCTCCTCGGTGGAGATAAGTACGTCTCCTGCTCTGTGGCACTACCCACTCTGTGCCACCTTCAGCGCACCATGGAAACTCGGACGACGATCCCGCCTACAACATCGGTCGGTTTCAAGCTGCCTTCCTCAAGGACCTGACCGAGCGGTGAGAACTTGAACCTGGAGTGGCTCAAGGTTCTTAGAAACGGACCAGTGCATCCATTGAAGATTGTACTTTTCTCACTTTTCCTCACTTCTCGTTTATTCACCCAAGGTTGCGACGGCTTTGGATCCACGTTTCAAAGACCTAAGATGCCTGAGCGGGCAGAGAGGAAGCCAGTGTGGGCGAGGCTAAGAGAGCTAGTGAAGGAGAAAGAACCAGCTCCGCCAACACCCGTGGAGAAGCTCCCCGAGTCCAGGCACAATTAGCCCTGCTGCTCACAAGACGTCAGACTCGGACTCGGAGTCAGAAGACATCCCGGAGGACAATACTCTGGAGCGATACCGTCTAGAGCTGCTGCTGATCTGGATCAGTGTCCTCTGAAATGGTGGCTTTCAAACGCGGCCGCATTCGTCGCGTGGCCGAAGTCGCCCGCAAGTACCCCGTCGAAACTCCTGCCACAAACGTCCCGTGCGAGAGACTTTTTTCTCTGGCGGGCCATATTGTTCAGAGAAGGAGAGCCATTTGTTACCGAAAACGTAAACAGATTGGTCCTGCCTGAGTGACTGGTGGAAGGACACGAAGTGACTGTTTGACAATAATAAAAAAGATATATAAATCCGTGTGCAAAAAATACGAGATTTGTTCGTCATTTAAAAAAAAAAATGAAAACAAATAAATATTAAGTATAGATTAATGCAGATAAATTCTTAGAGAACAGTGAGATTAATCTAGATCAAGACTTTTGATCTTTGCCCATCCCTAACTGCACTGTGTATATATATATACGAGATCAGATGCTTCTCGCGAGATGCGATTGGATCTCGTGATAATCGCGAGATTTGCCGCCATTTTTTTTTTCACATGTGGATCAAACATTTTTAAAGGATTTGGTGCACGAGCGTCCCGATGTTCGCGCCGGCATGCGCGGATCCTTGCGCTCGCGTTTTCAATAACTGTGGCTCAAAATACCGCGGACTAACTGAGTAACTCCTCCCGCGGAGAGAGCGCGGATCTCCGCCATTGCCCCGCCCGCCCCGCCCCCGCGACAGGTCAGACTCACTACTAGATTGTTTGTGAATGAACTTTAATAAAGTGGTTTGTAAAATAAACCGATTATTTCAAACAGTCATTAGTTGCACATTTGAGTTTAATCTAATGTGTCTAATACACGGGTATTACATTACTATCCAAACGATTCACTCTGCAGTAGAGCAGAAATATGAGAGTAAACCAGCTGATTACTGCTGTAAAACTCCTTCAGATGATGTGAGTCCACCAGCGACAAGCGTGAAGGGAAAGAACGTCACGTCCCCTGTACAAGACCCGTTGTTTTAGTCAGTAATTGATTGGACACCTTTCAATAAATATGGTTTTTATTCTACATGTTATGTTATGCATTGCATAATATGCTGCATTGCAACATGTAATACAATATGTGGGGTCTTTAGAGCTAAAATGAACACAGTAATTTAATCATAATAAAGTACATTGATGTTGAGTTGAACTTGATGCCAAAATGATTCTACCATTCTTTGCAAGTTACTGGAAGACTTGTAATTGTCTATAAATAGTGTGTTTAACGTCTGCGCTTAATGGGTTTTTTATACTATTGACAGTTAAACATTTTTTGTGAAATTACTTGACTGGCAATTTATGGGCATCATATTTTGTATGATCAATATTACGTTGGTTATTTGGTTATCACTGCATGCAATTGATGAAAATAGAAAGTGAAATGCATCAACAGTTTTGAACATTTTAGTTAAAATAAATACAGATAAAATCTTGCTCTCCTTATATTATTTGTCAAAGATTTATTTTTATTTTAAAAAAATCCAATCTCGTCTCGTCTCGATCTCGTGAGCCTAGTGTCTCGTCTCGTCTCGTGGAAAAGTGTCTCGTCCCACCCCTAATATATATATATATATATATATATATAATAATATATATATATATATATATATATATATATATATTTGGAGCCCAAATGGGTCCTTACTGTGTTCAAATTCAGCTCAAGACTTAGATGCTAATAAATCAAATGTTTTATTGCAAAGAATTTACAAAAGCTGGTTGAACGAGACCGAAATGCAGCGCTGGAGAGAGAGCAGTGAGGGTCTGGTCATCTCTGAAGAACGTTCATCCGCGTGGCTCCCTTTATAACACCTTTTACAGGAAGCTAGTGTCCTTTGTGGTCTCTTCTTACCGGTCTTCTGGTCCCGGAGGGCAATCGGTGTCGCCATTATCTCTTTTTTGGGCAGAAGGACCATCCTTTGTGAATCAATATCAACACATATTTGGCCACTTGGCTAATGGATTCTACCCTGACCCCCCCCCTGACCAGGTTTTCATATTTCACTGACTTCACCATGTCCAGACCATGAGAACATGCCTCGGGCATACGACTCATCCAGCCAGCCGATCTACTATATGCAACGAAGAGAAACAATAAGAAACAAAACTCCTACAACCCCCTGTTGTGACATTGATGTCACACATATCAAAAAACAACAACAGCCCAATTATGTGCAGACCGGGCCAGGTCGAAAAACCTCTTTGTTGAGGAAAAGACAACTGTGGCCGACTCCCTATTTAGCGTATGAGCATCACTACAAGTCAACTTGCATAGCATATTGGGGGTGAAAAAACAAAGAACAGCTAACTAACAGCATGTCCTATCAGGATTGAGCCGAAAACCCTAGTTGGGCTTAATCAATTATCAATGATTTTTTCTTAGGGAAAGACGTTCAAAACCCCCTAATTAGCTTTTGGGCGGGTTACAAGCATGTCTGATAGAATATAATCATGCTGCATACAAATATTAACTATAACATTTCCGTAAATCGCAACAAGTGATTCTAACATGCAAATGAATATATATGAACAAAAGCATCCCGAACACGGTCATAATTCAAAGTTACTATTAGATCATTTAACAGTTCTATCAATGAAATATTTTATTAGCTATTGATAAGTTGAAAAATCTGAAAAACAGAACACAATTAAATCCATTTAAACAGAGGAAACCTCATCAGAATCTTTAAGGAGAGGCATAGGTAAGCAGGTGGTGGACCTGGGAGAGTGTCTAGCTTTTCAATGTCATAACTATCATCAAAAGATCATCGCTTTGTATTTATCAATCAAATTCATTAGTGAACCATTTATCGAGGGGATTGTTAACTCCAGAATATTCTGCTATAGTTTTAGATCATTTAAATTTTACTTTTCTTTGTAAAATTTAGCTTCAATTCCTCCAAACCTGGAGAAACACCAGTCTGCAGGAAGTTGGCTTAATCAGACGACACGATCTGGTTTGATTTGTGTGGAAGTATGAACATTCCATCATGAAGCAAATGTTATAACAATGATTCCAATTACTAAATACGCTAAAAAGAACTTTTTCTTTTTCGAAAGCTTCACCATTTTTTGTGATTGGAAATGAGAAGTGGATGAACTAATACTCCCACCCTAAGATTAATAGGAAGCAATATAACCAAGAATAGAAAATTAATCAAATTTAGCAATCTTACAGTAAACATTTAACAAGTGGTTGCAATGATGCACAGAGAGTCCCTGTTTTCTGAGACAAAGGATGCAATTCACAAACATACATTGTAATCACTACATCATCATTCTTGAAAATTTGCAAATGGTCTGCATCTTTATTCATATTCCAATTTGTCTAGTCCACAGCCCAGCCGGGGCAGGGACACACTTTTTGATGAGTTTGCATTACATCAATCTCATAGCAGTTAAGGTGCTCTCTAGGTCTTCATAAGTTGGCAGGTCTCTGAGAACAAATTTGGTGATTAAGTGGGAAGACTATCCTAAGTCTTCTTCTGTGTTACTGGACCCTCGCCTTTCAATTTAGCTTGAATTAGGATTTTGTACAGTCCGTAGCGCTCTTTAAAAAAATTTTTCGCTATGGCAGCGCCATGTGCACAATCAGTACTGACACAATGAGCTACTGCTTCACCTTTGGGTGGCAGAAAACATCTTCATTCTAAATGTCCATTCTTCATATTACTGATTTGTTGTCTTACTGATGTTTCATTATTAAACTTTGTTTGTGTATTTGTTTTTACCGGTTGGATCAGACTTAACCTCAGGCACAGCTCCTCCCTCTCTTAGACCTGACTCGAGTCAGGTTCACTTTGGTTCCCAGCGTCCAGTGTTTTGACGCAGAAGCTGGCAAAGTGTGAGACCACCGTCTCCACGGATCTTTTAAATTCCAGCGGGAGTACATCTGTTGGAACGATTAAATTTTTATACAACACTTTTTGAAGCCTGAATACAGTGAATAGAGAAGGCCAGGGGAAACCAACATCCAGCAATTCGAGGCATCTAATCAGTGTGCCTCTGGACACATCTTTCCATACCCGCTGCTCTGGCGCTATTAGCCACCCATTCGAGCCACAAATTATTTTATCCATACCCTGTAAGCTTGTTTCACTAATTTTGTCAGGGGTCATTTTGGTGTAATCCATTTCTATTATAATTTTAAATCGCCATCTTTCTGAATACTAAAATCTTCTACATGGGGTTTTGTTGGGTGGTCGACCATTCTTATTTTTTACTAGACCTTGGGGGTCTTTTTCGTTTACATCCACCCTAAGGATAGAGTATGGTATTGTTTGGTTCTTTATAAGCTTTTCACCCATTTATCTATGGAGAATGTTATAGGATTCCCACTGATGGAGTGATCCCTTTGAAGAGCTATTCGAGTCCATGGTTTCCAATCTAATTTCATAACCTTACTATGGATTTAAGGCATTTATCCTCTGGTGCACTAATCTACGTGTTCTGTTATTGTTTAGAAAGATGTTTAAATTGCCTCTCTCTGGAGGGATTCCATCATTGTTAGTCCTACAGTAGGAATCGATCCTGTAACTATTATTGAAATTATCACTAGGAAAATCATTAGAGGCCAATTTTTCCAAAGTTGAACTTGCATTCTGGCCATTGTTATGCAAAAGTAACCTGGGATGTATATTCTTATGAAATTGTTAGAAGTTTTTCAATTCCGATTGTAACTTCTTCAATTAAAGCCAAAAACGTTTCTTCTTGCTGTTTAATCTGATGACATCAACAATTCTATTTCCTTATTCTAATATAAGT
>CM051500.1:28674281-28684352 GCA_028031935.1 Paedocypris micromegethes
TAGAGAGAGAGAGAGAGAGAGAGAGAGAGAGAGACAGAGAGCAGAGAGAGAGAGAGAGAGAGAAGGATGAGAGAGAGAGAGAGAGAGAGGAGAGAGAGAGAGAGAGACCAGACAGAGAGAGAGGAGAGAGGAGAGAGGAGAGAGACAGAGAGGAGAGAGAGAGAGAGAGAGAGAGAAGAGAGAGAGTAGAGGGAGTACAGGGAGAGAGACAGAGACAGGACAGAGACATACCAGAGAGAGAGAGAGGAGAGAGAGAGAGAGAGAGAGAGAGAGAGAGAAAGAGGCTGGAATATCTGAGACAAGTACCTGAGTAAATAAGAACCGACTAGAAAGTCGACTCTAGAGCAAGTCACCAATTCAAGAAGTTTTTGTGCCTGAAAAAAATCAGGGTGGTGCTTATAATCCGTAAATACGGTAGATAAAAATAGAACAAAACGTCAGTCTCAGTCAAAACTCAAGATGCCCAAAAAGGTTGACGTGATTCTGGTGATAAACACATCAGTAGCTTCAGCATCCTGCAGATGCGACATCACCCTCGTCCGAATTAACCGCGTAGAAAAAGATGCGACTTTTCGCGCACAATCACAATTTAACAAGTAACGGTAAGTGTCCAATCAAATGTAGTGGAGTAAAGATACAGATACTCAATCACTAATGTAGTCAAGTACAGAGGAAAAGTTGCGTATATTGTTGAAACATAATACAAGTAGAAAGCAGCCAAAAATACATAACAAAGTCCATTTACTCAAGTGCTTTACTCAAGTAAAACAGCGTCCTACCTCAGTATCCGCCTCCAGGGGGTCGCTGTCATCGTGAAGACCACCGCTTCGCCCCGGGCTCCACCAGCTGGAAACCTGCTCAAGAAAAGGACAATAAAACGCTGAGAGAAAGAAACGTGCGAGATACCGCGATTCATCACAGTAAAATGCTGTGTACTATCTATACTCTACATCAGGGGTGTGCAAACTTTATGATTCGCCGGCCACATTGGGTTCTAAGATCTGGCAAAGGGGCGGGACCGAGCTTCCTGGTCAAGCGGCTGTCAATCACATTCTCACCAGCCAATCAGAGTAAGCTCCGCCCCCACGTGAAGCTAGTGCCAGAAGTCCAAACGAAAAAACAAATTAAACGAACCGAGAAAAATAAAAAATTGTACGCGGAAACTTGTGTGTAAAACAATCAAAGATTTGACCTTGACGAGCATCATCACTTACGCTGGAATTTAAATCTATTTGGAGCCGTTTGATTGGCTGGAGAATCAGATTATTGCCAAAAATATCAAACGTAAAGAAATTTATTGAAGAAAAAAAACAAGAGGAAATGATTCACATTTTTGTTTCGCAATCGCAATTATATTCATTCGCAATCGTCACATTTTTGTGAGACTTTGACCAGTAAGGGCTGCTTTTTCGTTCTTGTTATATGAATAAATATAACATATATAAGACTCGTGTTGTATGAATTTTTATTTTTGCACTGTTAAGTGCAATGAAAACTGACGCTTTTTATAGCGGTTATTTTCTCTGAATGTAAAGTTCAATAAAACACTACGCTTGGGCTGTTACTTTCTCTAAATTGAGTACGTATTTAAGTGTTTAAGCAAATGTATCATGAATATAGTAGAAATGCTTTATTGTGAGTCAGTGAAAGAATGAAGCGTCTCAGCACATTACATTGCTGGAACACTGAGCGCCGTAATAACAGAATCAGGAGCGCAACAAAATAAAAAAAACCAGGCGTCTGCTTGAGAGGCTTTTTCGGAAACATCTCGGCACATTTACATACTTTTTCTTGTCCATATTGATGCTACTAATGATTGTTGTTATTCCGGGTGACGAGCACACACGCGAAGAAGAGACGCTTCTGACTTTGAGAACAAAATGTTCTTCTAACACTAAACTGTAGAACTTTCTTTGTTCAAGATCAAGTTCAAGTTGCTTTATATAGTGCTTTACCTTGTCCAAGACTTTCCAACACGCAAAGTCACCGTGCAAATTAGGGAAAAAACGTCTTTAATAAGAAAAACGTCCATGATTTATCTCTGTTCAAAGTAAAAACGAGAAAATGTAATCAAGTCTATTTTTTAAAAGGTGACTGACTATTCAAAACAAAAAGCAAATATACCGTAAAACCTCTATTAGAACGCCATGGTGGTTTTTTTTTTTTCAACTCTTCTGTCAGGGGGGAGGCGTTCAATATGAGGTTCTACGGTAGATTTTTTGCTTTTACAATTTGGATATAAAATAAAAACTTCAAATGCCACAAAGTAAGTACTGTACCATAGTTAAAAATGTGAAATCACTTTTCAAATCTTTTCACTTTTCACATGCTAAATCATCTTTAGGTATAACTGATTATTAGTTGTTTTTTTTTTTTTTTTACTATATGTTAAATAAAAACAAAATTCAATTAAAAAGTGAAATCTGAAAAATTACCCCCTCCTGGGCCGCGGCATATTGTGAATTTATAGCATTTACTCACAAGCACATTTTTAATTGTTTCATGCATTTTTTTGTATTCACGTACTTAAAACGGATATTGTTTTTTTTATTTGTTTTTTCTTGTCTTAGTTTCGGTGGGTTTTTTTGAGGGTTGATGTGAGTGAAGGTACCTCAGAGGTCTGCTGAGAGACTCTGTGATGACCAGGAGAAGGTGGAGAAGCTGGAGACGCCGAGACGGAGCGTTCACGTAGATACCGGGGATTCTCTATCTGTGCAACGTGAAGAACGACACAACTTCACTCTCACAGCGAGAGAGAGTGAGAGAGAGAGAGAGAGAGAGAGGAGGAGAGAGAGAGCGAGAAGAGCAGAGAAGAGCAGGAGAAGAGCAGATGAAGAGCAGGAGAAGAGCAGATGAAGAGCAGAGAAGAGCAGATGAAGAGCAGGAGAAGAGCAGATGAAGAGCAGATAGAAGAGCAGATGGAGAGACGTTAGGAGAAGAGGCAGGAGAAGAGCAGATGAAGAGCAGGAGAAGAGCAGAGAAGAGCAGGAGAAGAGCAGATGAAGAGCAGGAGAAGAGCAGATGAGCAGCGAAGAGCAGAGAGAGAGAGAAGCAGATGAAGAGCAGGAGAAGAGCAGATGAAGAGCAGGAGAAGAGCAGGGAAGAGCAGGAGAAGAGTAGATGAAGAGCAGGGACGACAGAGCAGATAGTGGAGAGTGAGAGCAGGAGAAGAGCAGATGAAGAGCGGAGAACGAGCAGAGAAGAGCAGGAGAAGAGCAGAGACGATAGGAAGAGCAGATGAAGAGCAGGAAGAGCAGGAAGAGCAGGAGAAGCAGATGAAGAGCAGGAGAAGAGCAGATGAAGAGCAGGAGAAGAGCAGATGAAGAGTAGGAGAAGAGCAGTTACCCCGAGGTTCAGCTGTTGAAGCGAGTCTCAAAGTCCCTGTCATCAGAGACGAGCTTCATCCCACGAGCCTGAAGAGGACACACCGTACTGTACAGTGCCCACTTAAACGCACGCACACACACACACACCACACACACACACACACACTGGCACTAGTGATGGTGTGTTGTTGTTTATTCTCTCAAAAAGAAGAGAAGGATGGGGAGAGAGAGAGAGAGAAAGAGAGAGAACAAAGAGATGTAGAGATCAAAAAAAAGAGATGAGCAGAGAGAAAGAGAAGGATCTAGTGAAAAGAACTTAGAGAGAGAAGAGAAAAAAGGAGTGAAAAAGATCTAATGGTAAATGAAGAGAGGCCCAGAGAGAAAACATTAAGAGAGAGAAAGACGTGTGGAGATAAATGGAGAGAGGTGCAGAGAGAGAGAGAGAACGATAGAGAGAGAGAAAGGGCGAGGGGGAGAGGAAGAGAGAAAGAAAGAAAGAGAGAATGACAGAGTAAGAGACAGAAAGAGAGACAGTGAGAGTGGGGAAGAGAGAGACAGAGAACAATAGAGAAAGAAAGAAGAGGGGAAAATGGGGGAGAGAGAGAAAGAGAGAGAGAGTGAGAGAGTGAGCGAGTGAGAAGGGGGGGGGGTGTGCAGCAGATGTTGGACTGTTTCACATCACTTCTGCTTCTTCCTTCAGCTGGAGAACATTCCAGTGATGGTCACGTGACCAGCTGCTCGTCTCCATCTACACGCCTTCCACAGCTCAAGGCCCTTCACTCCACTTCAGACCACCAGCCAGGGGCAGCGAGGAGACCTTACCATCTTCTCATCGCGTGGGCTGCTCTGCTTGACGGGACTGGAGGCTGAAGGTCTGGCTGGAGACGAGGAGCTGGAGAAACTCGTCCTCCTGTCAGAGACAAAGGGATTGATGCTCGTGTCACACCAGGCCAGAGCTTAGTGAGCAGTGGTCTCGCTATTCCAGTAGCTCCATCTGCAGAGCGCTGGTGTTTGAAACATCGGATCATGGGTTCATATCGGAAAGCGTCTGCTATGTGACAAAGTAAAGTAAAGTAAAGTAAAAAGTAAAGTAAAGTTAAAGTAAAGTAAAGTTTCGGAAAGCGTCTGCTATATGACAAAGTAAAGTAAAGTAAAGTAAAGTAAAGTAAAGTTAAAGTAAAGTAAAAGTTAAAGTAATATAAAGTATCGGAAAGCGTCTGCTATATGACAAAGTAAAGTAAAGTAAAAAGTAAAAGTAAAAGTAAAGTAAAGTAAAGTAAAGTAAAAAGTAAAGTAAAGTAAAGTAAAAGTAAAAGTAAAGTAAAGTAAAGAAAATGTAAAGTAAAGTAAAGTAAAGTGATGCACTGGTAGCAATATCAGCCTCGATAGCACATTTTTCAAACCGAATACCGTATTTTCAAACCAATTTACCGTATTTTTCGCTGTATGAGACATAAGAAAAGTTGGTGCGTCTTATACGGCGAATGCAGAGATCCACGGAGCGCGCTCACCGCCATCTTAGTGTGCAATACCGCGGTTGTCTCATTGTCTCGCTTTCTTTCTCGCGCAGAATCGTGTGAAACAATGAAACCATGATTTCCAAACGAAAACAGACTTTGATCAAAATAAAACAAGCAGATTTTCTCGCGCGCGTCTTTAAAACCAAAGCAGCCGCTCTTCTCTTAAAGGCACAGCGGAGAAAACAGAGCGGCACGTGTATGCGTGTGAAGTACAAACTGTGTTCGATTAGTAATGTCTGTGCCGTCATTGGTAGTTGTAAGTTACAACTTGTAACGAAACTAATGTGTAATACTGTATTAAGGTGTTTATATACTTATATAAAAATCTAATTCATGAATTATCACGGTATCCACGGTATTGCAAAATCCATATCGTGGCACACCTCAATCATCGTAATACCATCGTTAACATCATCGTTAATACCACTATAGCGCTTAGCTCTACTTTCACTGTTTACTGACTTTACTGTCTGTTCATGTTACATGTTTGGCATACACTTGTTCTTAAACTGCTGTTCACTTTTATACAGTTGATATAAAATATTTTACTACAGTATTTGGTTCAGAATCTTTTTTTTTTCTAGATTTTCCTCCTTTAAAATTGGGTGCGTCTTATATGCCGGTGCGTCTTATATGGCGAAAAATACGGTACCCGTGCTCGTCAAAAGTCCACCGACACCACAGTCTGAGAAGTATCTATGAGCGGCGTGTAATCCTAACCCAAAAATAACCTTTGCTTTTTTTGTTAAACTATATGACAAAACTGTAACACCCAACAAACCCTAAACCCCAAAAAATTCTTGCTTTTTGTTAAACTATATGACTAAAACTGGTCCCCAACACCAACACAACCCCCTAACCCTAAACCCAAAAAATTCTTGCTTTTTTTGTTAAACTTGACTAAAACGGTTATCCCCAACCCCTACCCACTAAACCAAAACCCCAAAAAACTTGCTTTCAAACTATATGACTAAAACTGTTATCCCTATCTTCTAACCCTAACCCCAACCCAACCCCCAAACCCAACCCAACCCCCGAACCCCAACCCCTTAACCTCAACCCAACACCCGAACCCCAACCCCAACCCAACGCCCTAACCCCAACCACAAACCAACCCAACAACCTCAACCCAACCCCCGAAACCCAACCCAACCCCTGAATCCTAACCTAACCCAACCCCCTAACCTCAACTCAACGCCCTAACCCCAGCCCCAACCCAACCCCTTAACCCCAACCCAACCCAACCCAACGCCCTAACCCCAGCCCCAACCCAACCCCCGAACCCCAATCCAACCCAAACCCCTGAACCCCAACCCAACCCCTGAATCTTAACCTAACCCAACGCCCTAACCCCAGCCCCAACCCAACCCCCTAACCCAACCCAACCCAACAACCCCAACCCCTTAACCTCAACCCAACACCCGAACCCAACCCAACCCAACGCCCTAAACCCAACCACAACCCAACCCAACAACCTCAACCCAACCCCCGAAAACCAACCCAACCCAACCCCTGAATCCTAACCTAACCCAACCCCCTAACAACTCAACGCCCTAACCCCAGCCCCAACCCAACCCTTAACCCCAACCCAACCAACCCAACGCCCTAACCCACCCAACCCAACCCCCAACCCCAATCCAACCCAAACCCTGAACCCAACCCAACCCTGAATCCTAACCTAACCCAACCCCCTAACCTCAACTCAACGCCCTAACCCCAGCCCCACCCAACCCCTTAACCCCACCCAACCAACCCTTACCCCACCCAACCCAACCCAACCCTAACTCCAGCCCCAACCCAACCCCGAACCCCAATCCAACCCAACCCCCTAACCCCAACCCAACCCAACAACCCCAACCAACCCCAACGCCCTAACCCTAACCCCAGCCCCAACCCCAGCCCCAACCCAACCCTCTAACCCAACCCAACCGCCTAACCCTAACCCAAAAAACCTTCGCTTTTTTGTTAAACTATATGACTAAAACGGTATCCTCAAACCCAACCCAACCCCCTAACCCTTAACCCCAAAAAAAAAAACTTTTTTTATGACTAAAGCTGTTACCTGTAAATTTAAATTATGTTTTTATTAAGTACTCGGCATCGGGCGAGTTCTGAAAAGCAAGTACTCGTTTTCCGAAAAAGTGGTATCGATGCATTACTAGCATTATTCACACCCGCTCCACTAGGTGGCTCTGGTGGTCACAGTGATCCAGATGACGTTTCGATGACAATTACAGTTGATTTTAGAAAATTCCGTTTCGCTTTTTACCCATTAACCTTCAGAAGATACGGTAACGGTGAGAGAATAAAGAAAGAGAAGGTGCTTTTATCCATTCCCCGGCTTCCCTCATCGGGCTGGGCTGCTCGCGGAACGGAAAGCTGTGTGTGTTTTCCAGTCTGCTGCTATTTGCTGGTCCAGCTACCCACAGCATCTTCAAAGGCCACGGCTCATCCGAGTGGACGGGCGTGACACGCTCGTCTCATGAGGAAATGTGTTCTCCAGATAATTACCGACGCTTAACGCAAATCTCGACTAATTAAACTAATCCCCCCGTACGGCCGCAATGAAGAGCGCGCGGATGTGATGAATAAATAGGCCTGGACAAGTATCAGACTAGGAGTTTTCATTCTCTGTGGCTTCGTTTGAACTCACTATTAAGCCAGGGCCTAAAAATAAACATCAAAGCCGCTTCAGAAGCATGCCAGTGTTGCGCTTTCCCATCAATCACATGACTGCACAGATTGGGCTTATTTATCTGCTCGCAACACGTCGAGCGGCTTCGTCTTTACGCCACGGCATAAAAATACTTGGCACGGACTCGTTTTTCACGACCTTTGAAATTGCTCCATTGGTACACTCGTCCGGGGCGGAGACATTTAAATTTGCATTCGATTATTTTTGCATTGACTCGCGAGTCGCATCAATTTCCTATCAATTGCGTTTGACCCAAATCTGATCAGGCTGTGGTTTTTGTTCTTTGCAAAACCAAACTAGTTTTATATGAATCTATCGAGTTTCTTAATACAAAACATGAACAAAACAGAGATTGTAAGCGCAAATAAAGGCTTAGTAGATTTGTAAACGGGAGACTGTGTTGTTTGATCAACCGTCTATAACGTTTGACTCGTAAGTCGTGAACAAACTTCCACAGCGGATAGATACTTCTGTCGCATATAACGACGCGCTTTACTATTGTGAAATAAACATTTGAAAACAATACTTTGTTTAACCCTTTATTGCTGGCTCCCTGTTGGAAAGCTTAAAAAGTTTTTATTTTACATGATAGTTCTAATAAAAAAACGAAGAAAAAAAATATTATTTTATTAAACGTAGTTCCAGACATAAGAGATTATTAAAAGGAAGGGGCTAAAATTTCAATCACAAAATTTTACCACGCCACAATTCAAGCAACCCACCAGACAACCCCTCGCTGTGAAAGAAGTTTGAGTAGAAATTTTACTGCTCTCCAGAACTATTAATGAAAATAAGATAAAAACAGCTTTTTCAAAATTTGCAGCAGCTCCCCTAGTGGTCACTGCAATACAAAAGCCATGTAGCAGTTAATTGCTGCCACCTGGTGGTCAAATTATGTTCTACAAGTGTGTTCTTTCAATTCAATTCAATTCAATCAAAAAAACTTCATTCATCATGGGGAAATTGCTTTTTCGATTATAGTTGCTCACACAAAAGAGAAATATAATGATAATAATAAAAAAAAAATAGAGAAAAAATTAAAAAATCTTCAATTGATTATCACCAGTGTATCACACAGGGGGCGGAGACATTTAAATTTGCATTAGATTATTTTTGCATTGACTCGCGAGTCGCACCAATTTCCTATCAATTGCGTTTGACCCAAATCTGATCAGGCTGTGGTTTTTGTTCTTTGCAAATCCAAACTAGAAAAATAGAGAAAAAATAAAAAAATCTTCAATTGATTATCACCAGTGTATCACTAGTGATGCAAAACTAAAGTAAAGTGCGTTGTTATTTCACGGTGGTCGCGTTATCTAAAGAGCCGCGTTAGCATCATAATTCAAAGAAGCTTAAACAAACTTTTTTTTTACAATTATTGGCAAGCAACTGGCATCTATTTTGTCTCTCGATGCTTCTTTATTTAATCATGTTTTTCGTTTTTGAATCCCAGATTTAACGACAGTTTTGCACAAGGAATTTGATGTTTTTTCTGATCCGTATAAAGCATTTCCCGAATCCTGGTATCTTTGAGATAAGCCGGAGATCAAAGACAAAAAGCTGTAAATACGTTCATGTGTCTGTAATGTTTAAATGTGGTGTATTCAATAAATTACTGCTAAAAAATGCTGCAGCTGGTCGCTGGGTAAAAAATGAAAACATGAGCGAAAACCGAACAAGAAACCGATTTCAGTGACGACAGTAAAGCTGCGTTTCTTAATCAACGTATGTAAAACGCAAAATAGTAGTGACTGTGTGTTTTCTTTTAAACGGAAAGCTTAATAAAATTAAGTCTTTTGTTTGGTATTTTTATCCCTTGTATTGGGCTCGAATCAACATTTAGGAAAAAAAAACATTTTACACGTTTTCAGGTTGTCACAAAAATAAGTAATATATATAAAAAAAAAAAAACTGAGCCACGCTATTGCTGTTTGCAGCTATAATGCATTAATTTAACATGTTCTCGGTCGTCACAAAAAAAGCAAAAAAAAAATGAAAATAAAACACCACCTTTATACTTACAAAAATGATTTTTCATTGATTAATAGTTAATAAATTAATAGTATTTTTGCGCCATTGCAAAGAACCAATCATACATCATATTCTGAGCGTGTTTATCACTCACAACCTGCCCGGCCTTTGATAGGAGGGTCAGAGGTCGGCCATTGTGATTGGCTGGTGGACGTGGATAATTGAATCAGATGAGACAGAGAGAGAGAGAGAGAGAGAGAGAGAGAGAGAGATCAAAGAGTCGTGAGCTTCTGCTGATTAGACACTCGCCATATGTAAATATCCTCACATAAATCACAGAGAAAACACGGGAGTGTAACGGATCTAATACACAATTACTCACATTGTTAGTCACACCAAAGCGAGAACTACAAAATCCTGAAGTGAATCAGTGAAGTGACGGAGTGTGACTGTGCGAAGAGAGACATCTTGTGGACAGATGCCGAACTGTGTGTGTGTGTGTGCGTGCGTGTGTGTCTGTGTGTGTGTGTGTGTGTGTGTGTGTGTGTGTGTGTGTGTG
>CM051500.1:28684363-28689363 GCA_028031935.1 Paedocypris micromegethes
AGAGAGAGAGAGAGAGAGAGTGAAATTATTTACTTACTTTTACTAGTGGATTTTTCGCAGTGTCAGTTCTTTTCTTCCTCTATTTATTATATATTGAATAATTTATATATCTTTACTTTACAGTTTACTTTACTTAACAATAATATCTTATATAATTATATATTATTATATGGTGTATATATAATTACATATTATATATAATGTAATTAGCCTAATGTTTATCTATTTATAAATTAATTTATTATATATTATATAATTTATTAGCCTTTTATTTATTTATTTATTTATGAATTTATTTATTATATATTTTATACTTATTAGCCTCATTATCGTTATATTTATGTAATTGTTAATTAATTTATTATACATTATATGATTTATAAATATATGTTGTTATTGTGACTGTTGCTGACTTGAAATACGGAAAAAATTGCCGCTTATATTAACGCGCATATTAGAAACCTATACGTATTTGAGCGTCTTAAACAAAAAAAAAAGGGGGGGGGTGTATATTCAGTTTTTCAATTCAGCTTTAAAACAACAAACGTTGGCCAAAGTGCTGCACACGACCAATAAAACATCAAACGTATGTCGATATAAAAACACAGAAAACAAGGATAAAACATCTAGAAATAAAAACATCAAATAAGAATAAAAGCAATAGACTGTAATAAACAATAAAAAAGCCAACAACTCATATTGGTTTAAAATGCCATGGAAAAGTAATGTGTTTTTAAGAGTGATTTAAAAACCGGAAGGGAGTCTCCGTGTCTAATGCTGACGACAGAAAACGCTCCATCACCCCCAAGTTTCCTTTTGAACACTTAAAAACAAATACAACTATTTTAAAATCTACTGGAACACGGAGCGTTAAGCAGTGAAGTGCTGCTAGGGTCGGTGTGATGTGCTCTCGTCTTTTCGTGCCAGTTAGAAGACGTGCAGCAGAATTTTGGACCAGTTGTAGCCGGGAAAGCGATTTCTGGCTCAGACCAGAATAAAGAGCGTTACAATAGTCCAATCGAGTAGTGATAAAAGCACGGATTAAAATTTCAAAGTGATGCGGTGAAAGAAATGGTTTCGCTTCACAGTCTAGCCTCACCCCCAGGTCTGTAGCTGTTGTCTTGACAAAAGTGTTTAAAAATCACAGGTCAACCTGAACCTGAAGAGGTATCGTTAGGACCAAATAACAGAACCTCGGTTTTTTTATCATTAAAATGTAAAACATTAAAAGACATCCAAGCCTTTACTTTCTCAAAACACCGTAGGAGCTGATTTGCAGAATAGGCGTTTTCCTTTTTCAAAGGTAAGTAAATTTGGCTGTCGTCAGCATAAAAGTGATACCAGATGCCATGTTTCTGAAGAATGGAGCCCAGAGGGAGTAAATACAAGGAGAAGAGCAAGGGCCCTAGAATGGACCCTTGAGGGACGCCACACGTCTGAGGAGCCACTGAGGACCTATCAGCTCCGAGACCCACACAGAAGCTTCTCTCTGTTAAATATGATTTGAACCAGTCTAATGCACTCCCCTGTATTCAGTGCTGTGCAGTGACTTAAAACCCGACTGAAATGCCTCGTGAATATTGTTATTGTCTAAGTAAGAGCTCAACTGGGAATAGACCATTTTCTCCCACACCTTTGAAACAAAAGGGAGTTTAGAAATGGGCCTGAAGTTTGACCGCATGGACGAGTCTAACCCCGTTTTTTTTAAAAGAGGCGTCACCACTGCGAGTTTAAAACTTGTCGGCACCACACCATTCGCTAAGCTGCCATTAATAATCTTAAGCACAGATGGAGATAGAGCATGGAAGACCTCTTTAAAGAGTGTTCACCACTTTATCAGTAGAAAAGTTCTTAAACTTCTCGCACACTTCACCACGGTTCTCCAGGCGGGTCGACTGAGGGACATTAAGAACAGAGTTGACGGTTTTAAATAAAACACGAGGATTGTGACAGTTAGAGGCAACAGCATTGGAAAAATAGTTCAATCTGGCAGCTTTCACAGTTTTCTGGTAAAAACACCAATTGTCTCTTAAAATCTGAAAAGACACCTGTAGTTTGTCTTAGTTTGACTACATAGACTGTAGTTACGCTGTATATATGAGCGTAAACCTGGTACTGACCTGTGGGAGCTGGAGCCGGTGTGGAGGGTCTGGTCCAGCTGGTCTGAGGGCCAGAGAGGAAGCCTTGTGGAGCTCCTCCGCAGCGTCTGCTCGTAGTAGATGTTCTGACAACAACAACAACATATGTACGGATAAAAGTTCAAACAACAATGTACACAAATGTCTTCACAACTATGTATTTAATGTTTACTGACAAATGTGGCCACTAGGGGTCGTATTGGAATTCTGCTCTGCAATTGAACAAATCACTTTGAAAAAATAAGAAAAAAAAAAAAAAAGAAAGAGAAAAAAAACATTAAATCAAGTAAAATGATCTGCCAGTTTCGGTCAGATGCTAGGAACAAGCAAATTGATCGTTCACTATTAATGCTAAGGCAGTTCTTTTAAAAAAAAAAAAAAAAAAAAAAAAAAAAACAGATGTATTGTTTAAGATTTTTTAAGATTTGTGGCTTGTCAAGAATTTATTCTGCGGAAGGTGTTTTATTTTCCCCAACGTTTCTCAATGTAAGAAACAACTACTTTTTTTTTTATACTTAGGGTGACCATATTTTGATTTCCAAAAAAGAGGAGAATCTGCGCGGCCTCTCTGAGGTTGATGAACACGCTTTAACATGCTTCAACTGTGCAAAACTAGCTCCTGTAACACAATACAAGTACATCTGTAAAAACATGTACAAAACAATGCCTTAAATAAATCAATGAATACTATTCTAGAATCATGTTCTAAACGTCAACTCTTCTGCTAGAAAATCCAGCTTCAACAGTGTCTCTTGATAAGAAGAATGATATGTGCGAGTTTCACAAAGATACGAAGCTTTGAGATGTTTGTAATGTGACCTTAGATTTAGAGTTTCCAGCACCCGAGACGAGACTTATATACAGCTTTACACTTGTACCGACTTGGACGTACGTGAGTGTGTGTGTGTGTGTGTGTGTGACAGTATCTAGGTAATTTAATTGCGCAAAAAAGTAGTGCGGTGTTTTGTGTGCAAAGCGCCTGTCAATTTACCTGCACGTGGAAAGGTCCTGAACCCGCGCTGTGAAAAAGAGTGAAACCCGGGAATTGTCGTGAATTTATAAAAATCGTCCAGACTCCACGAACAAGACTTGTCGTAAAACAAATCATTGTCTTGTTTCGGGCGTCTTAAAGTCAAATTCGAGTAAAGATCTCGAGTAAACTTTTCTCAGCGTCTGGTCCTAGTAGATGTCGACTCATCACTTGAGTCACTTTTTCTGCTTTTGTATTTTTCATTCATATTTTATCTCGATATATCTTACGCCGTATTTCTCTCCCTTGTTTTCCCTCCCCGTATTTTTTATCACTTGTATTTAATTCATATTTCATCTCTCTATTTTTATGGTATTTTGTTGCTTTTGTGTTCCTGCATTTTTATTTTTTATACCCTTTTTAAATTTTTTGTTCCGTCACCCCCCACCCCCACGTTAACATGCCGGTCGATTGCAAAATACATTTCACTTCACATTAAATAATGAAATAAATAAATAATTGAAAAATAATTGTGGTTGTGACGAATAAAATTGGAATTGAATCTGATGAGATGTTGTGCGGGCGGGGCTCACCATGTAGGCGGGCAGAGTGGTGAGGACGCCGGGGCGGGGCGCGCGGGCAAACGGAGCCTCCAGGACGCCCCCCCTCAGCATGTTCAGCAGGAGCTCCGCGTACGAGTTGCGGTTGGTCTTGGCCGCGCGTCCGGAGCCGCAGCTGCGCGGGTCACACAGCTTCTGGATCCACTGCGCACACCGCTGCCGCTCTGTCGGGCCAATCAGAACGGTTCATTTCAACCACGACATGTTTTTCCTGCGAGTTTCCCGGACGAATGTGAAAACCGTATTTTACCAACGGCGAGCTTGCCCTGACAAAAACGCAACGAGAACTATATGAAAACGCCCGCTCAGGGACGAAAACCACAACTACATTTATCGACACTTTCGTCAACGAATAAAAACGAAACAAAAATGTGGAGTGGAGATGCTTGTGGAGAAAGGCGGGTGCAGACGCAGAGAACCAATCAGGAGGCGGAGTCTTTCATCTGAGATAGTTATAGAGGCGTGTCTTCAGTAACGTCTTCTCCGGCAGGAAACAACGCTCAGATATACGGATTCGTTTTACATTCAACGCCACCTGAGAGAAACGATCTGTACCGCCGCGTGATAGAAACACAACACACCTGAAGCGCCATCAGCTGATGAAACGTCTTTATTCACCGTCCAACCATTTGTTACTTAGAAACGTGATGCAAATATAATTTGTTTTATTTTACTGTACGTATTCGTTTTCCTCTTTGTTGAGGTTTCATTCATCAGAATACATTTATTTGGATTGAATGAAAAGTTCATAAAAATAAGTTCAAGAAAAACCAGATCTTGGTATATATATATTATATGTTCACAGTTAACGCTGTATTCAGATTTCTTAGACAGAGCAACTTTAGTCAACATTTAGAATATATCGCACTTATATTTTCAATGACTAAATCTATACTGTAATTTAGTCGACTTTAGTGTTGTGGTATTTAGTCGACTAAAATTAGACTAAAACTAAAAAAAATAAGATGACTACCGTATTTTCTGGACTATAAGCCGCACCTGTATATAAGCCGCATCCGCTCTATGAACGATTTTGAATTGTAAATGTACACGTATGTAACTAAATAGATCCTTTCCTAACCTGTATTTTAACACGGCAGCAACTTTGCTGATTAAAATGTGACGGAAAAAAAGAGAAAATAAACGGTATCTACCGTATTTATCGTCATTATCAAATCTGCAGAACAGCCGAACCTTTGTATAAGCCGCATGATTCAAAACCTATGAAATAAGTAGCGGCTTATAGTCCAGAAAATACGGTAAATTGGCATC
>CM051500.1:28699378-28748506 GCA_028031935.1 Paedocypris micromegethes
CTACACAGAGTGGATCACTACGCAGGGTGAACACTACACAGAGTGGATCACTACACAGAGTGGAACACTACACAGAGTGGAACACTACACAGAGTGGAACACTACACAGGGTGAACACTACACAGAGTGGATCACTACACAGAGTTTAACACTACACAGAGTGGAACACTACACAGAGTTGAACACTACACAGAGTGGATCACTACACAGAGTTTAACACTACACAGAGTGGAACACTACACAGTAATACCACTATTCTACGATTCGGTTGTTGGTACTTGATTTGAAGAAGCTTGTCCAATTAACCCGAATAGATTGTATTTACACCACGTTTTCTGCCACTTCAGGCGGAGCTACCGAATTACAATAAACCCATTCTACCAGCTATGTAAATCATTTAAAGTGGCAAAACCGTGAAGTGGAGGTGTTTGCAGTGCGTCTGAACCTGTCGCTTGTCTTTAGCGCTATGCTAATGACTTCCGTTCCAGCGTTGCTCTTCAGAGGCCTCCGCCAAATTAAAAGCCCTCCCACCGCTCCCGTACACTTCCTGTTTACTTTGAAGCGCTTGAGAGCCAATCCTCCATTATCACATCCGTCTCTCGTTCGTCCCGACGCCACAAGCTACAGAAGACGAGGCTTGTGGGAAGGTTTGTGTGGAGGCGTCTGACGTGCCTAACGAACCGAAATGTGTTCACTCTCGTCGTGCGCTCGTGGGACTGACAAAGTTGTCAAGTTGGTTTGCTTGATTCCACTGGAAAAAATGTACAAAGGCCTTTAAGATCTTAGACGTGAAGATTTTTCACACTTTCTGTTCAGTTGATATGAAAGGAAGAGTTGCATTTTATAACGTCTAGTGGTACATGATGTGTCTCTACTCGCACTTTGCAAAGCTTTGGAAAAAGAAGAAAAAAGACGGACGTATGTTCACAGTGGAGTCGTGTACACTGGATGGATTTATTATTATTCAAATTCTGGTGTGGATTTGTCATATTTGCATGTGTTTCTTCTAGTTTCTCGCCCACAGCCATACAAAGTGATTACTGAGAAAGATAAATTCTCTGTAAGGGTGTGTGTGTGTGTGTGTGTTTTGCAAGCAATGAACCAAGTATTTCTCCACCTTTGGCACAGTAATTGGCCCAGTGGGACTAGCTCCGGTGCAACCGCGAACCATTAGCAGAAGCCGTTTAGATAATGGATGGATAATGGAGCTCAGGGTGGAGGTGGGCCTGCCTGCATCAAGGACCGGGCTTTGAGATGCTGCTCGCTCTCTACGGACAGGTTGACAGATGAGGTCACACTGGAATCCTCCTGGACCATCGTCCAACTCTCGGAGATGACATGGTGATCCTGGAGCAGGTTTGTCTTGGTAAAAGGAGAAATGACAGTCAATCGCAGCAAGAAGCCGCAGGTGGAAATGGCCACAAAGGCACACGAGGACCTGTGGGCTCTTCTTGTTGGGGGTCAATAGTGTTTCGTGAAGTGTGAGAACAGAAGATTGTTGGACAGAGAAATGGACAGAGATGAAGCTTGGCTATCCCTACAACTAGAGCTGCTGGGATAAAGAAGAGAAACCAGTAAAGATGTGTAGAGCTGGAACTTCCAGACAAGTCAAGATGTGTCGATGTAATAAAAGAGGGCAGAAAAATAGTTGCTGGCGGCATTAAAGATGTGCGGGCTAGAATGAGATGGATCCAGATTATTTGCTGTGGTGACCCCGGAGGAATGATTCCCAGGAGATGCCAGATGAGGGAGGATTGGGTCATGAACCTGTCTGCCACGGTTTGTTTTTGACCTTCAATATTTTGGGTTTGTGAGAATGCAGATTGCCGACAGTGTCTCTGGGAAGATTTAGGGCGAATGATCTAAATTGCTTGTATGTTCTACGTTGCTGCAGGGATTGTACGAGTGTTCGTTGTAGTCAATGCCAGTATGTATTGGTTGAGAGGGACGTCTGGCCCTGGAAGGTGTTACAATATGGATGAGTTCAGTTATTCCGGCCTGTTCAGACAATGGCACAGAGGGAAAGTCTGACTTTGACTTGAAGATTATTGACCAAATCTGACAAGATGTGAGTGAAGATGAATGTCTGTTTGCCCCTCCTCTGTGATTGGTTCCCTGTGGCCCAGAAATGGAGTAAGTTGTAGACAATGGTATTAAGTGGTTAAAGATAATGTTATATTTTAGGCTTTACAATAAGCCTATTGCCTCTTGGATCACCAGCGGTTTCGTCCAGTCTGTGTGGAAATGATAAAAAGTGAGAATTTCAAGTGAGTGAGTTTGCCATTGTGGCCACTAGGGACCAAAACTGTGCTTGGCATGTTACCAAAAGCCGGAGCAGTGGGCAGTCTTACGCCGTGGTGGAGGGGGGCAAGTGGAGGGGGGTCAGTGTGTCTTGCTCATGGACACTCGATTGTAGAACCCACCTGACTGGGATTCAAACCTGCAATCCCTGGACCACAACTGCACAACTATAATTAGATTAGCCTGAATATGATCAACGAGACGATAATTATTCAGCCATGCGCTCGTTCAAAGTGCGTCTGGACAGGTTGAAGGCAGGAAGCGCCTTAGAAACACATCACTGGAATAAAATGTGATCTTTACTATTGTTATATTGGTATTTTGGCACCTGCATGGAGGGATACCAACCGTCACGCTTCATAAAGAGACGTTCATGTCTTCTTTTTCTGCCAGACGAGCACTTGGATGTTTTCAACACGTGACAGACTGTTGCCATACGGCACGTTTTCTCTCTCTCCGTCAGATTTGAGCTTCCTGGAGTCCTCAGATAACTCCTCTTGATGTGTTACAGCACGGGTTAGGCTGGTCTCATCCGCAGCTTTACAGGGTGTCACATGAAGAAAGAAAGTGCTTGGTTGCCCGGGCAACACTTCCTCCGGTGTTGTGGAGTCAGAGCAGCTGCTGTGAAATGATGGTGATGCCTGTTACGCATGTTTTATACATGATAACAGCGATCGTTTATCCATGATATGATGCATACAGTAAAATCCCATTATTAGCCGAGCTAATAATAGAACAGTGGCAGTAACGGATCAAGTCTGCTGGTCCCAGACAAGCAAAAGAGAAAGTGGCTTGCAACTAAATTCTGCTTTCGTACATTTTGATCCCAGGAAGGGTTAGGGTTTTTTTTCCTGGTTCTCAGGAATGTCCCCTGCTGAGGTTCTGGTTACACGGCCATTCAGATACTGTAAAATCTTTCTCTGAGGAAGCACAATTATGTTCACACCGAGGCAATGCACACCAAGGTCGGGCCTACAACTTTTTTTTTTCCAAGGACTTGAAATCAATGAATTTAAACAAACTGGAATTTTCTTGTGAGAATGTCCTTCTCACAGCGACACGCAGAATATGGCTATTGGACTAGAGAAAACACCTTAAAAACAGGCATAATCGGACTCCTAAGAAATCAAGGTCTCCAGTGGTTCGCAGCATTCGAGTCAGCTGTAATTAGTAAAAGTTCTGAGGACACACTCTCACACAGGCGGTAATGATGAGTGTCTCATGCTGTGACCTTTACTGAAGGTTGTACAGCTTTATATTAGAGGTAATGGCAGAAGCAGCTGAACTCGCCTCAGACAGACCTGCTTCTTTTGCTTTAATCATATCTTGTGTTTCTCACCTTTCTGTGTGACAACTGAACATTAACAGTCTTGTGAAAATGCGTTACTTTGAAAAATGATATTAACGCATACTAAAGGGCATGACTGAGAATTTATAATATGGCACAATTGATTATTTTACAGTTCCAGTCTAAGTCAGAATGATGCTGAACATCCATCCTTCACTGGTTTAAAACAATAGATCAATACATCATTCGATACATTAGCCGAAGTTATGCGCAAACCAAAGCTAATTTGTTCTTGTTTCCCTTATTTTATTTTGCTGAGAAATAGGAGCTGGATATTGTCCACTCAAGTTCCATCTAACCATACGTCTATCTTCTACTACATGCACACTGGGTCTGAGCAGCAATGCCCAGACTTCTTTCACTCCAGGGGGACATTTAGGCATTTTCAGTCAAGCCTAGTGACTGCCATGTCTGGAACACCTCCTCTGGGAGATGTTATGGAGCCATCAGAACCAGATGCCTGGGCCAACTCAGCTGGCATGTGGAGGAGCAGAAGCTTGGAGGACCCCAATCTCTTGGGGTGCGCCCACCCTCTCCACCTATGGGAGAAAACTCACGTCAGCCTTGTCTATTGAAGTCTTTTTGGTCACAATCTCATGACCATAGGTGATGGTTGGAATGTAGATGTGACTTCTTAAGGCTTATAATGTAGCTTGCAACGCATTCTCCACAGTCTTCACACGAGTGTCCAAAACATATGGTCAAAGGCCTTGAGATATGATCACAAAGTTGACAATTGTGTAAATTGTGGAAATGACAATAGTGTAATTTGCTCTGATGCTCTCATACACTTATGCTTGAACATGTTTTTCATTATGGACCATGACCAACTCTTAAGTCCACTCCACTAGTCTAAGTCCAGCCAAGTCCCACAAAAGTCCACTGTTGAGGCACTTTCAAGTACCCAGTCCAGGGACTCCCTGGTCCAACAGTTAGAATACACACAATTCAGGGAGCTAGATTGGGGAGCTGTAAGCAAGCCACACAAACTCTACTCCTGGACTACTCCAGTAGAAGAGGATCAAACTTAATTACCTTACATTTTTGGCAGGTACTTTTATCCAAAGCACCCTGCTTCGTTGTGTGTCTTGCTGTAGGACACTTCAGTTGTTGAACCTGCCGGTCCAGGATTTGAGCCTTTGGCTCACAAGTCAAACTCTGTATCACTAGGCCACAACTTCAATTAGTGTTTTAGACTATGCGGTGAGCCCCAAACACCCGACCTCCAGAACAAAGATAACCGGATTGCCAGATTCCGTGTAAGGGTTTGGGCAGTTGTGGCATCCTCGCGCATTGTCACCTAATTCCCAATGCACCGAAACCTTATGCCCCCTCTCCTGCGGGTGGTGAGCAAACTGGAGGGTGGGCTCTCTTTCAAGCTGAGACCATCTGGGCACCGTGAGCAGAAGCCCAGCCACCAGATGCTGACATATGTGCACCCTCTTCAGGCCTGGCTCCAGGCAGAAGGCATAGAGATACCAATATGGGCAACATGACAATTTTCTTTATTTAGTTTCCATACAGGGTTTTGTGACTTGCTCCTAGTCTGGTCTGTCACCTAGAACCTGTTAGCTACTGGTAGAAGAGCGCTCTGTTAGCTCGCTCAACTGTACATAAGATCCTTTCATCGATAAGATGAATATCAAAGATGGTACAGCGCTGCATTTAGTCAGGTTCTGCTAATATACTTGTTTGTAGCTCGAGAGGCTGGATGTATGGATCATGTCTGTTCCTACAACATCCTTCCCATGCTCCAAAGAATCTTTTGCAACTTTTTGAAGAATGTCTTTTTTTCCGAGACTAGGAGAGGAGGACGCCTTGTCACACACTTAATGAATTCAAGGCACAGCTTCTTCGTGACTTTTCGTGGATGCGCTTGCGGTGTGTGAGGGTCCCGTGACCTCGACTGAGCTCTAGATGAAGGTCGGCACAGAAAGCGGCTGCCGTAATTTGCTTTCGCAGAGTTCACACTAAAGAACTGACCCGATGTAGAGCCACACACTGATTAATGAAGCTGCCCACCACTAACACTAGCATCAGCTGGTCCACACACACACAACATGGTCCTCAAAGCTCCAGCACTCATGGAAACAAACTGGAACGTATAAAATGGCTGTAAAGTGACTTGGAATGAGAATGAGAAGAGTCCTGAAGGTGCTAGAGAGGCTTTTTGCGTCTCTTTCCTCCCCGTATTTGAAATCCACCCTGCAATTATCAAGTAACAGATCCGTCTCAAACCAGTTAGCGCTGACAATCGCTCCATCATCTCCTGGAGGAAATGGGAATGTCGTGATGACATCACACTGGACGCGGACGTCGTGTCGGGCGGTCTGCGCGGATCTCTAAATCTGTCTTAATGCAGCGTGAACTTGTCAGTGGATGGAAATCCCGCTGTGTCTTTATCCAGCTGCAAATCTGCCAGATTAGAGGCTCTTCTGCCGAGACTCTGTTTACTGCTCCTCAGCTGTTCTCTTCACACTCACCACAGTGGAGACCGAGTCCTTTAGTGATGTTACTGCTACAGTAATAAAGTACAATACTGTGGAGAGGAGTTGCTTCTCATCTCTCTCTGTCTCTTGCTCTTTCTGTCTCTCTCACTTTCTCTCTTTGTTCTCTCTCTGACTCTCTCTCTCTATCTCTCTCTCTCATTCTCTTTCCCCTCTCTCTCTCTCTCTCTCTCTCTATCTCTCACTTTCTCTCACTCACTCCCTCTTTCTCTCTTCTGTCTCTCATTCTCTTTCCTCTCTTTCTTTCCCCCCTCTTTCTCATTCTCTCTTCTGTCTCTCATTCTCTTTCATCTCTCTCTATCTCTCTCTCTCATTCTCTCTTCTGTCTCTCATTCTCTTTCCTCTATCTTTTTCCCGTCTCTCTAATCTGATATCTTAACCAGGCCTTTCAATGACACCATTTCATTAGTTTCATACCAACAATATGTGCAATACTTTTTTTTTCATTCATATTCTTTATCTATACTTGTGGTGGCTGCTGCAAAATTTATCATTGATAGGACAAAAGAGGTGTCCTTCTTTTTCTTCTTCTTCTTTTTATTCTCTCGCTCTCCCTTTCCTCTTTTACTTACTCTCTCACTCCCTCTCTTTGTCTTTCCAACTTTCACGTCCCCCATCCATCTCTTTCTTTTTCCTCGCTCTGTCTGTTTCTCCCCCTTTCATATTCTCTTTCTTTCTCACTTTATCTTTCTCTCACTGCCCCTTCACACTTTTCACACTTCACCCTTTTCTCTATCCCTCTTGCTATCTATCTCTACCTCTCTCTTTTCTATATCTCTTGATCTCTTTTCCCTCTCTTTCTCTCTGTCTCTCCTTCTGCCTATTCTACTCACTAACTCTCTTGCCTTCTGTCTCTCTTTTCTCTCTCTCTCTCTCTCTCTCTCTCTCTCTCTCTCTCTCTCTCTCTCTCTCTCACTCTCTCCCTCACCCATACACACACACACACACACACCAGCAAACACTACAACTATTGACAAATAAATATATATTGATTTACAGTACAAACGTTTGGACTCGTAGGTATTCTGCGATTAAAGTCACACTCAGTCTCATCTTCTGCGACTCTGCATCACCGAACATCTGCCGAACATGCAGTGAGTTCACACGGCTGTGATTTCAGCAGTCTTATCCTCCACAGGAGATTTCTTTCTTCATTTCTGGTGGATTTGAGGTCTCGGCTGTGTTACGTAAGGTGGGTTTTCTGATGTGGTGTAATGAAATCCCCTCCGCCACAGCTCAGAGAAGCGCCGAGTTCATCATGGCCGACCGCGGGCAAGATTATTCTCCAACATATATGTGTGTTCTGATATCATGCATTATCCTTCTCTTTGCTTCATCCTGGTAAGTCACGGGAGGATGGGCTTGATTTCCCGGCAAATGCGGGGACGCATTATAATAATATCACGCTCTATCAGATTTTAATTCCTCCTTTTCGCTAAAACAAGCTGATTTTACAAGAAATGTTGTAATTCACCAGATAAGCCGCGTTTTTCCACCAATCACCTTCCGCCGTCAACAACGACGGTTTAGATCACAACTACAGTAGCGTCCCAGTATAGTGTGATTTGGAAATCTAAATATACGGCAGCTATTCCATTTGTGGGTCACGGGGAGCAGGAGCCATTCCCAGTAAGTCTGGGTCTGAAGGCGGGGCACACCCCGAGTCGGACCAATCACAGAGCGAGGTTCACACTCCCACTCTGCAGGCAAACATTTGCTCAGCGTAATCGTCTCTTACACACTAGCACTAGGTTTCCCCTTGCGTAGGGAGTCTTGGGATTGTGATGTCAGACGATGTCGTGTCCTCCTCTCTGATTGGCTGGATTCCTGGTCTTTGTATTGATTTATTGAGTTGAACCGGTGGTCAGTAGAGTGTACAGAACACAATAGTACACACCAACACAGATCCAGTTGAATGCTCAATCGATGTTTAGCGTTTCTCTCGCAGGCTTAGCCAACAGCTGATTTTTCATTCAGTGTGCTCAAAATAAATGTTAGAATATGTAAGAATAACATAAGCTTTCGTGTCAGTGCGTCATGCATGTACCACAAAATTCCTCGTGTAGATTGACTTTCTATCTGTAAGGGGGAGACGTGTTAGAATAGAATAGAGTAGAATAGAATATAGCACATTTATTGTCATTGCGTCACAGGGTTACAATGACATTAGTAATGCTACTCCGTTTGGTGCAAAAAGAAAGATGAGATGATGGTGAAATATACACAGCGAATAACCAATATGAATAACTACAATATATTAAAATATGCTCCAAAATATAGAAGGCAAGAAACGGTTTAAATATAACACAACATACAAGAAGACACGAAAAATACAGTTGACAAAATATACATAACTCCATATATATAAATGACCAAATATAAATAACTGAAAGTGGGCGGGTGCAAGTGGTGACGGAAATGTTCCGCAATGTTGACGCATTTGTTATAATATCACACATTCCAATGAACGGCCGATAAATTAGTTCTCGCTTTCACAGGTCGCGGCGCTAAACCGTTTCCAGACTATTCCGTCTTTGACTGCAGCACTAGAGCGACACGACGCATACGCGGCATTAGCGCGTAAATTTCCTGCGTTCCTCAAGTGCGCCACGTGCTAATCGGTTAGCATCACAGCTATGCCACCCGTAATAAACTATTTTACGCACTGATATTTTTGATGTCGCAAACTCTACACACTAGGACGGCATAAGCAGTTTGTTTTGAATTCCGTGTAGCGACTTTGCGTTGGTCTGGAACTCTGGAAAGAAAAGCGCTATACGAATAAACTTGAACTTGAACTATATCTTCACTGTGCAATGCCAGTGAATCACCCACCCAGGGACGCAACCCAGTGACCTTTCACCTCCCCTGATCATTGGGCCACAGCCGCGGTTTTCCCGTAGCGTTCACACGGATCGCTGTTCTGGTCCGAGGTTAAACAACGGTTTTGTTCTGTTCTCCGGCGTGTGGGCGTCTGGCCTCCTGGAGCTCCCACAGCTCTGGAACACTTCCTCCATCCAGCTGGTAATTATAATGTTCAGTGCCGAGCTGCCAGTGGATTTAGAGGAGCTAATTACCCTGATGCGAGGAGATGGGGAGGTTCAGACCCAGCGGCGCTAGGGTGGAGATGAGTCAGGAGCTGGAGGTGTGTTAATAGCGCAGACCCGGCCTGGAGTGGGCACGGCCGACCCACCGGGGAGCGTGTAGACGCATCTCCTACGACTAGAGCGGCGAAAAAATACTCACAATCAGTTTGAAACGCCGTTTAGCCAACGTCATTGGGGCGGGTCGATGGGTGGGTTTTTAGGTTGGCACAGTGGAGCAGTGGGGAGCGCTCTCGCTCTCTCTCTCTCTCTTTCTCTCTCTCATTCTACCCCCCCCCATCTTCTGTCTCTTATCTTTCCTCTTTCTCTCCATTCCTCTCTCTTTCTCTCTTATGCCTCTCATTCTCTCCTCTCCCCCTCTCTCTCCCTTTCTCTCTTCTGTCTCTCTATCTTTTTCTCTCTTCTGTCTCTCATTCTCTTTCCTCTCACTCTCTCCCTCCCTCTCTCTCTTTTCACCCCCCCCCCGCCCCACCCTCTCTCTCTCCCTTTTTCTCTTCTGTCTCTTTATCTCTATCTCTCTCTGTTTCTCTCTTCTGTCTCTCATTCTCTTTCATCTCTCTCCCTCTCTTTATCTATCTATCTATCTATCAATCAATCAATCAATCAATCACTTTTTCTCTCTTTTGTCTCTAATTATCTTTCCTCTCTCTTAACCCCCCATCTCTCCCTCTCGCTCTCTTTTCACCCCCCTTCTCCCTTTCTCTCTTTGTGCGCTTTGAGACAGTTAAAACTGTGAAAAGCGCCTTATAAATACTCATTATTATTATTATTATTATTATTATTATTATCTCTTCTGTCTCTCTATCTCTCTTTCTTTCTTCTGTCTCTCATTCTCTTTCCTCTCTCTCTTTCTCTTTCCCCCTTCCCCCTTTTCTCTTTCTCTCTTCTGTCTCTCATTCTCTTTCCTCTCTCTCCCTCTCTCTCTCTCTCTCTCTCTCTCTCTTTAACTATCTATTTTTCTATTTATCTTTCTATCTATCTCTTTTTCTCTCTTCTGTCTCCAATTCTCTTTCCTCTCTCTCTCTCTCTCTCTCTCTCTCTCTCTCTCTAACACACATACACACATACCAACAAACTCTACAACTATTGACATACAAATCACGGTGGAGCAGTGGGCAGCGCTGTCCCCTCGCTACAAGGGCCTCCAGTAGGCGTCTTGATGTGTTGAGTTGGCACGTTCTCCTCATGTTTGTGTGGGCTTCCTCCGGGCCCTCCTCGTATATTTATATTTAGTTGATAATTATCGATGTCATGGCGTGTAATAGAGCAGTTTGAGATAAATGAATAGGAATCATGTTTTCCGTTGGAATGGTTTCGTTTCTGGAATGGGATTTCATCTTGTTGACATCTGAACACACACTCACCTCTTCAACCTCTTGGCCATCGGGCGAGTCGTGTGTGTGTGTGTGTGTGTGTGTGTGTATTATAGCATTTGCAGGGTCGTAAGCTCTTAATGCCGTGTAATGGTACGTATAAAAATACACGTTAATAAATGGATCCAAAGCGGAGCATGCTTATAAATGGGTGGAATATTTTTTATTTTTATTATTATTTGTTTTCTACCGGTTTCAAATCCAGCAGGGATGGGATTTGGATAGGGGGAGCGTTCTGATATAAAACCATCAGTCTATGGAGATCCATTGGTTGCGTGCTCGTGTGTTTGTCTGTGAACTTCTATTTACAGTCTGAGAATTGTAATCACAAAGCATTTAGGATTATATATACAGAAAGTCCCAAGAGAAGTGACGTAGTCTAAAGAGTTGTTGGGTTAGTGCTAGGGTTAGGGTTGGTTTAGGGTTTTAGATGGGTCGGGTTAGTGTTGAATTAGGGTTAGAGATAGAGTTGTAGTTAAGAGGAGACACAGTGACGCAGTGTATAGAGATGTTGGGTTAGTATTAGGGTTGGTTTAGGATTAGGTTTAGTGTTGGATTAGGGTTGAGTTAGGGTTGGGTTTGGGTTAAGGTTAGAGTTGGAGTTAAGAGGAGACACAGTGATGGAATGTGTCGAGCTGTTGGGCTAGTGTTAGGGTTGGTTTAGGGTTAGGTTTAGTGTTGGTTTAGGGTTGGGTTAAGGTTAGTGTTAGAGATAGAGTTGTAGTTAAGAGGAGGTACAGTGATGTAGTATGTTGAGCTGTTGGGTTAGTTTTAGGGTTGGTTTAGGGTTAGGTTTAGTGTTTGTTTAGGGTTGGGTTCAGGTTAAGGTTAGTGTTAGAGATAGAGTTGTAGTTAAGAGGAGGTACAGTGATGTAGTATGTTGAGCTGTTGGGTTAGTTTTAGGGTTAGGGTTGGGTTCAGGTTAGGTTTTGGTTTGGTTAGGGTTAAGGTTAGCGTTGGAGTTAAGGGGAAGCAAAGTCAACTAATGTGTCAAGCTGTTGGGTTAGGGTTTGTTTAGGTTTAGGGTTAGGGTTGGGTTCAGGTTAAGGTTGGGTTAGGGTTAAGGTTAGAGTTAGAGTTGGAGTTAAAACTGTGTGCTGAAGCCGATTGACTCAAGTTTGAGGCCTATAGGTGAATCCTGATGCCTGTGGCCCAGAAATGGGAAAAAATTGGTTCAGAAAAAGGGATGGATGGGATGGACTGACAGATTTGTAAAACAAGTCAGATGAACAATTAAGCCTTTGTGGCTACTCTCCACAATGCGTGTTCTAGTCACATTTGGTGCGTTTGCAACATATAACCACTAATAACCGGTTAATAGTGACTAGTAACTAGCCAAACTCATTTAGATTAGTTGTGGAAGTCTAGTTGTTAAACTGGCTTGCCATTTATCGCTCTTTTTCTCCGTGTTACGTGTCACTCCACTGAATACCGTCAAGCACCACAACTCAGAGCCTCGAATTATGAAGCCACAGTCAGTTTCGAAGCAAGTGGAATGATTTTAAACGCTCCTTGTCCGGTCATCTTCAGGTGGAGGAGTAGAGGAAGCCTACTCTTCTCTCTGAAGTGATACTTCAGCAGCGTTATCTCACTCCAGTGATGCTTCTCCAGTTGTGTTGCTTTCTTTACTGCTGCCTGTTCATGCCAGTTGAGGCCTAGTAGGGATCTGGCTCGACTGAAGGTTGCAAGTTCGAATCCCGATCAGAAGTTCTTGAGCAAGATACTGAACCCGATCAGCTCGTTCTGTAAGTCGCTTTGGACAAAAGCCAAGTAGGTGTGAAGAAAAAGGGGTTTAAAGGGTCTGATGCCCCAGGCAAACCCCCGACCTTCAAAGAAGCCTGGAACTAGTGAAGAACTAAAGCCACCAAACGTTCCGAACAAGTATTGCACAATTTATTTCATGAGCCGAGTTGAACTGATTACACACACACACACACACACACACGTCCGTGTCAACATGACGTTTACTGTACATTACGCAAGTTCCCAGTTCCCAGCAGCACTGTTTATTTCTGACACATTTAGCTCAGCGTTCCTGCATTTATTCATTTTTCCCGGCTCTTTAATGTGTAAATGCCTCGTGAGACGCTTGACTTACAGTATCTCCACGCCTCACTGTAGTACAGTAAACCGTAGCACGGGAATCGCTCAAGCGTCTTCTGAGGAACAGGGTTTGATTGTAGATCAATGTGTTTGCATTATTGATGTTCGAGGGACGGGATCACTTTTTGGCTTTACGGTTCGTAAAATGTTTTTTTTCCGGATACTCAGCTGTGGAACCTGCAGGATCGGGATTCAAACCTGCAACCTTTTGGTCAAGTTCGGCTCTCTACCACTCGGCCACAACAGGAACTTTATCAGTTTATCAGACTCTGATAAACTATTCTAAGACTGCCATTAAAATGCTACACTTGACCCCGCCCACCAATCCAAGCCACGCCCACAAGCACATTCATGACAGTTTGTCTCATCCTTACTAATTCGCTTCATCCACCTCTGGGTCATAGGGAGCCGAATCCCAGCGTCTCACAGCTTCCCAGCATCTGATTGGTTGACGCCATCAGCCAATCACAAGACACGAAACACACTTAACACCAATTCACTCGACCATCATCTGTTTGTACTTCATACCCTCCGGCATCCATCCATTTGCTGTGCCACCTTTCCGTTTCTGGGTCTCAGGGAAGCTGAGGGAGCCAATCTCAGCAGCTCTGGGCAGGAAGGCCAACCAATCACAGCGCAGGACAGACATTTACACTCTCACACCGACCGGCTGCTCTGCTGTCTAGCGATGATCGATGGAGCTCCTGCTCGCTGATGGAACATTTCAAACCATCGATTTCCGTATTGATATCTGTCAATGATGTAATTGTGGAACATGATCCGTGATGTACAGACGGAAGCGATGGCACTCAGACGGCTGCAAAAACACGCCAAAGTGACACAACCACTGAGAGAACAGGCTGGCTGTTTTTAATTGACTGGTTAATTTCAGCTTATTCAACTTTATTGTCCCTTATTATTCCTTATTACGTTGTTGCACTTTAGAAAAGAATCGCTTGACGTCACTTGAATTTTGCAGTTTGTAATTAGTGTGACCAGAGTTTTCTATTGTCCTTGTTCTAAAATATGACAATAAAAGGCCTAATTAACAATGGCCAATGATTATTATATTGTCAGCCTTGTTACTATAAGCATAATAGACACAATTGTTCAAGTTCATTTGTATAGCGCTTTTCTTAGTCCGAGACCAATGCAAAGACGCTAAAATTGTGAAGTCTTGTGTAATATCGTGAGCTTCTACAGGAAATCGTGATAAATATCATATCGTGAGATTTGCATATCGTTACGTCCCTACACCCCTAGTGGCCACCCTGACACACTCACTCACTTAATTTAGCGTTCGGCTGCGATGATTCTCACTATCGTGCGAGTCACGGTTCTCAGCAGTCGGATACTTCTTGAACGCGTAAGCGAGCGTGGCACACCGCACCAGATAAACATCTGGGACAGATCATGGTGTTCTGTAAACTGAGTCTGAGTCTTTGTTGAGTATGTTAGCGGAGCTAGCCGCTAACGCTTCAGCTGCTCAAATAACACAGTCATTAGCGGAGGGTCGCGGAGGAAGTCAAGCGCCCACGCCCGCTCGTTCTTCTCAACAGCGATTGGCCGACTTCTTACTGACAGACCAATGAGGACACAGCTAGAGTCCTTCAACTAGAAAGAACTAACGGCTTAACGCTTTAACTAAAAACACAGCCGCAAGAACCGCGCAACTTAACGCCAACGCTACATTTGTCACTGTGTTAATTTCCCGATGGATGGATGGATGGATGGATAGAAAGAGAGACAGACAGACAGACAGATAGATAGATAGATAGATAGATAGATAGATAGATAGATAGATAGATAAGAAAGATAGATGAATATAAGTATGGATAGAAAGAGAGACAGACAAACAGACAGACAGACAGATGGATGGATAGATGGATGGATGGATGGACGGACGGACGGACAGACAGATAGATAGATTTTTATTGCAGGTGCCAAAAGTATCGATATCGGTATCGACAATACTAGACCCGTAGTTACACGGTATCGTATTGATTTAAAAATTGTGGTATCGCTCATCACTAGTTTGAGCTAAGCTGAGGGGGCGACGGCCTCAGGAGCGCCGAGCCACCAGGGGGCGGAGCCTTACGCATCAGAACCAGCACAAACCATCAGGCCAATCAAACGATAGAACACAGTGTAAATATTGATCTGGATAGAGAGACGCGAGTGGAAGAATGTGGGAAGACAAACACTCCACCCATGTTTGCTACGGGCGGCCTGGACAAACAAGTGTGTGTGTGTGTGTGCCGTAGTAGATGTTGAGAAAGTGTAAAACCGTGTGGTGAATCGCAGCTAATGCTCCGTTACTGTGTCTCTACATCCACATAAAGTTCCTTTCGTCACATAAAACACCTTGTAAAACACACACACACACACACACACACACTGCTGTACTGTCATTTTCTCCTATAAGGCTCACCATTTAATAGAAGAAGAAAACCTTTATTTGTAAGAGAAATTCACAATAAATTACAATTACAATTACAATTTTGTGAGACTAAACCAGTGTGTCTGATATGATCGGAAACGTATAAAGAATGTTTTTAATGCATTTTTCCCCTCTTATCTTTTCTTTTTAAAGTTAAGCACTTTATTTGAACATTTTAATACGCGCTTATTTTTAAAAGTTGCACTGCTGTTATGTCACACGTTAGATAATATTGTAAATATATCCTCAGTTTGATGTTACAGAACAATAATAATCGTCTCTTTTCACATATAAGGGACACGTTTCTTTTATGATTAAAATGTTTATTTTTTTTTTTTTCGATAGAAGAATGGATGGATAGCTTGTTACAATAGATGGATATAAGGGTGGGTGAATGGATAGATAGCAAGAAGGACAGACAGACAGACACTTTTGTCAGATAGACAGATGGATGGATGGATTGATGGATAGATAGATAAGATAGATAGAAAGATCAATGGATGGATACATAGAAGATTGACATAAGGATGAATGAATGGATAGATAGATAGATAGATAGATAGATAGATAGATAGATAGATAGATAGATAGATAGATAGATAGATAGATAGATAGATAGATAGATAGATAGATAGATGGGTAGATGGGTAGAAGGATGGATGGATGGATGGTGAAGCCGCGAGCGTGTGTGACCTCTGACCCTGGCGTCTGAACAGCGGCGACACGTATTGAGCGGTCACACACACACACACGCACACACACATACTCTCTCTCTCTCACACACACGCACACACACGGTCCAGTTACTCTCTCTCACCTCAAATATTCATGATCCCTGGATTACGGCCTAAGTGGAAGGCAATATAATCGAGCGCTTATCTAACGGACCTCAAGCTCCAGAGTGTGAGGAGAACCTTCAGCTCCAGCTGTGGAGAATATAGGTCACAGTGAATGAGAGAGAGAGAGAGAGAGAGAAAGAGAGAGAGAGAGAGAGAGAGAGAGAGACAGAGAGTGACAGACGGAGAGAGAGAAAAAGAGAGAGAGACAGAGAGTGACAGACGGAGAGAGAGAGACAGAGAGTGACAGACGGAGAGAGAGAGACAGAGAGAGAGTGACAGACGGAGAGAGAGAGAGAGAGAAAGTGACAGACGGAGAGAGAGAGACAGAGAGAGAGAGAGAGAGAGAGAGTGACAGACAGATTTTTGTTCTTTTTGCTTTGGTGTCTCTTGATCTTTATTTCTTATTTAAATATATCTACACATTTTATTCTTCATACTTATACGTACATGTTTACTTTTGAATTCCTTCTAATTATAAGTGCCTGTAAGAGACTTTTAAATCACCGAAGTGTGTTTGAGCAACTGTGTGTGTGTGTGTGTGTGTGTGTGTGTGTGTGTGTGTGTGTGTGTGTAAAACACGCGTGACCTTTGAGGAAACAGGCGTTAGACTGATAAACCGAAGGGACTCCACACGTTTACACGGCGAATCACACTATACGTTTACCAGTGTGGGTGTGTGTGTGTGTAAACAGTCTCGTGTTTACACACACACACACACACACACACACACACAGAGCAGTGGACATTATTCGTTTTTACATTAGCATTTAGCATTAGCTCCCACCGCTTCTACACAACAGACTCTCTGTCAGAAGGTTCCGGACAAATATTCCAAACACTCTGCGTGATCTTTGTCTCTCGGGCCCGGGACAGTGTGTGTCTGTGCTGGTGTGTGTCGGCGGGTTGAAGTCTGATCCGTCTTATCTCACGCTAATCGAGCTCATGTCAACACAACATTTTACCGCTTTATTATTAATTATCGACCCGTGAAGTCGACTGTTTGTGTGAGTGTGAGTGTGTGTGTGTGTGTGTGTGTGTGTGTGGGTGTGTGTGTGGTGTGTGTGTGTGTTGGAAACAGAACACGTACGTTTGCCTGCGCCCGCGCCGACTATCATCAATCAGCGAATATATTAGCACCCCCCCCCCTCATTTTTCAGGCACGAAAAAGGGATTTTTTTTACGATTCTGGTTCAGTTACGTTAATTCTCTTAAAAATACCATTTTATTTAACAAACCTTGTTTTTATGTAAAGAATAATGTAGTGGAGTGAAAACTACAGTGGAGTAGTGGAGTAAAAGTTGCTTCTTTTTCTGATACTCAGTACAAGTACAAAGTAGCAAAAAACAGACCTAAATTATTCATGGTGATTATTCACGCACAAATTCTGCGCTTTTCTTTTGATAACTTTTTCATTTGCTTTTTTTCATTTCATTTTTCATTCATCAATTAACGTTTCAATTAACGACTATCATCCCTCATTTTTCATGCACGGAAAGAGGATTTTTTTTAGGATTCTGGATCAGTCACATTAATTTTCTCTTAAAAATACCATTTTTTTCCTTTATTTAACAAACCTTGTTTTTATTTAAAGAATAATGTAGTGGAGTGAAAACTACAGTTACTCAGAAAGGCAGTGGAGTAGAGAGTAAAAATTGCTTCTATTTTTGTTACTCAGTACAAGTACAAAGTAGCCAAAAACATACAATGAAGTCCATTTACTCAAGTACTTTACACCTCTGCGAATTATTCATGGTGATTTTTCACGCACGGATTTTGCGCTTTTCTTTCGTCGTACTTTTTGTTTTCCTTGTGTGAGGGAGGTTATGTAAGTGTCGGACCGGCTGAGAAATGAGCCGAGCCGAGATGTCGGGGGGGAATCTGCTGGTTGCCCTGGTGACAGCCGTGTACCAGAGGGCTGCCTTGAGAAAGACACACACACACACACACACACACACACGACTAGTGGCCATCAGAGACACATGAGGGCCAGTGGCGTCTCATCAGAACCACGTGACTCTCACTCGATGAATCGCTCTGGAAAAGTCCTGGCGACAACAAATCACCCGTGAGAACACCAGACAGGGCGGTCACATGACATGGGAACCATAGTGGACAGCCATACTTGAGTAAAAGTACAGATACTTACTGTAAAAAATTACTCCAATACAAGTACCAAGTCACCAGTTTCAAAAAGACTTGAGTCAAAGTAGCAAAGTATCCCATTTGAAAAGAACTTGAGTATTAAGAACTATTTTTATTCGTGCTCAATATAGGCCCAAAAAAAAAGAAGTGCGAAAACAAACTATTGTTTTCCAAGACAGAAACAGAATGTAATCTCAATGTTTGAAAACTGGTAGAAGAAAGTAGATAAAAAGAACAAAAAGTCAGTCTCAATCACTTAAATTTGCAGGTTGATATAAAATGAAATGATTAATCTGATTAGTACATTATATATTATATGTATTATATAAAGTTATATATTATATAATAACATTTGTAAAACACATTTTTACGCCCCTAATTCGCGTTCATGTGGTTTCTAATTCACAAATAGCCTCCATTACCTTCAGCAGCCTAAAGATGGCGATATTCACCTCGTCCGCCCAAGAAATTAACCGCAGTGTAAATCGATTCCGGCTTGTCGCGCACAATTACAATGTTTTTTATACGCCAAAAACATACATAAGTAAAGTAACCAAGTACATTTACTCAAGTACCTTTGAGGTGGGGGCGGGCCTTCTCTGGCCTTCGAACAAAAACGTATGCAACAAAAAAAAGCGAACGAAAAACCGGAAACGAAAATAAAAGTTACGAACGAAAACCTAAAGAAAAATTTAAAAACGAACGTAAATTAGAAGCATTTTTTATCGTTTCTTCGAAATGTACGCTCAATATTTTTGGCACTAATCTAATTCCATAGACATGTAGGACATGCCATGAGTTGCTTTCAACAATCCTTCAGCGTTTAAACACGGGTGTGGGGGCAAGGGATGAAGTAGTGAGAACATGAGCAGGAAAAGGAAAATGCAATGCAATAAAATAAATGAAAAAAAAATGATACAGTAAAATACATTACAATTATACATGACAAAGATACAACGATACAAAAGCTGTATGTAAAGTGATCAAAGTGTCCCAAAAGTATAAAGTGTCATCTCCGTTTATAATCGACTGTGTTACCGTATTTCTCAGACTATAAGGTGCAGCAGATGATGCCACAGCTTGAATGAGTGTCTATGCTCTAACCGTTTTTCACCTGATTATGAGAAACACGAAGCGAAACTAATGAATAGTAATAATAGACTTGGGGAGGAACGTGAGCTCAAATGCAGGGGATGCTTTTTAATTACAAAACAAACAAAAACGGTCACGAGGGATCTAAAGCTTAATTTGCAAAACAATTTCACAGAAAACGCAGGGTTTAAATAGGCAACAATGAAACGATTTAGAGAGCAGGTGACAGCACTTAACAGAAATCAAGACAGCTGAAACAGATCATGATCATTAACTAAAGCAACCAACACAGGACGTGTCCAAAACGTCAGCAAAGCGAAACAGTTCAACGTAAAAGTCCAGCAAACCGGAGATCCTGAAAATGAATGAAACAGGACAACTAATCAATCAACTCGCCCACAGTAATAAATAGTTCCAACACACACTCGTGTCACATTTCATGTCTAGCGGTTGGAGTCACTGTGGCAAGCCAAATCAACATTTGGCTTCAGCGAAATGGCAACACTTCGACGACTCTTCATCAAACATTTCCTAGAGGTTTTCTGTGTGTTGGATGTATTGTCAGTAACAAATGCACTGACAGCGGCGATTCAACAAGTAATAGTAACTAGGGACTAGTCAAACTCGTTTAGATTTGTCGGAGAGGTTTGAATGTTCAAGTGTCTTGCCATATCTTACTCGTCGTGTCTCCACAATCATCAAGCGCCTCAGTCACGTGGCACCAACGTTTTTTTTTATCTCGATGTTCCACAGAATCACTAGCGACCAAAGTTCAGACGCCACGCCCCGGACTACAAATCAAATACGTTTTTATATACGTGGACAGAATAAGGGAAATAATCCAAAGGAATGTTCAGTTGAAGGGAATAAAGGGAATTGAAAGGAATAAGAGAACATGCGCTCAAAAGGAGTGAGTTTGGCAGTCCAGTGGTAGGGCACGTGGACTTGTGTTCAAGAGGTTGTAGGTTCGAATCCTCCTAGGGCGGGTTCTACTAACCCAGAATCCCTCATGGAGTCCGGGTCTTTCTCAAGGACACTCATTTGTAGAACCGGGATTCGATCCTGCAACGTCTGGTTGGCGTGTCTAGCGAGGTGAATCACAAATGCCACTCGATTTCCAAACAGTCAACGATGGGAGAGCTTCGGCTCGGCTGCGTTCCTCGGATTGTTGTTGGTAACCGACACGGCCGTGTTCCGTGTTTCCTGTGGACTTGTGCTCAAGAGGTTGTAGGTTCAAATCCACCTACGGCTAATTCTATAACCTGGTTGAGACTACGACTGCGGCTGGTTCTACAACCCAGAGTCCCTCATGGGGTCCTGGTCTTTCTCAAGGACACCCATTTGTAGAACCGGGATTCCGATCTTGCAACGTCTGGTTGGCGGTTCAAGCTTGCTCGAGTTGAACCTCAACTGCCACGCCCATTTTAAGCTCTTGTAGCTCCGCCCATTTTGGGCTCAGACTCATCATGAGTGTCATGAGTCCCAACAACCGTTGCAATGAAGCCAAATCGATGTCACCAGTTTCCCACTGTCACTCCATTAGCTATTGAACTAATTTCACACAGTCAACGATAGGAAGTAAATCTCCACGAGTGCTTCGGCTACGTTCCTGGGAACCCGCGCGCTTGTGTTTCTTGTTTGGAAGGCGGCCTGACACTTTCGCCGCTGCCGCGTGGCTCTGCTATATAATCCGCCAGTCAGAAACGTGGCGCTGCGCGGTAATGAGCCGCGCGAGTAACCTGTCGCTCTGTTGCCATGACAGTGACTGCGCGGGATTGACTGATGGCGGGAAGTGTAAACAACACAGCGGGTCGGATTCCCGCCGCCAGACTGACACGGGAAGCTCTGGGAAAGTTGGACCTGGTGTATGTGTGTGTGTGTGTTTCTGTAACTCTCACTGGCCAGTGTAAGCGAGCCATTATCGCACGTCTTCATGAATCTTTAACCGAGCTTCTGTTGTGGATCCCGCCATTGATCTGCCCATCGATTAGCTTCGCCGCAAAGAACGCGGAGGGTTGCTCTCGCTGCTCCTGGTGGCGTTTGCTGATGAAACCCATTTAAAGTGAAGATCCGGATTATCTGGGGAATAAAAGACGGACGGACGGACACGCACTGTAAGAGCAGTGTAATCCGCTTTGTTTATCTGATGGTGTTCACCTGCTGGAGAAGAATATACGGAACTGAGTCGTCGTAATCTAATCTCGGCTTTTAGCTGCTTGTTGCGTTCTACTTTTTTACGCATTTTAATCGCTACTTTTAAAACATTTGTCAAGTCCAATGGCACAATTTGTGGACGACACGACCCACAATCCACCTCGCCCGGGGTCATCCGCTTCCTGTTTCTTTCATTAGCACACACGCACACACACACACACACCTGTCAATCATTCACCTTTGACCTTTGGCCGCCTTTGATCACTTCCTGTTTGCCGATTTACGAACAAATGCTGACGTTGCATAAGAGCTTGCAGTTTTTCGGTAGAAAATGTAAATAGTGAATTATATGTCGTTAATGTATAATAAACTATTATGAATATTATTTTGTTTGTTTTTAATGATTGGACTACTGTAAGTAAATAGTACATTAGAGTATTAATGTAGGTAGTGTATTAGTTTTGTTGGGCACAAACCATTGACTGTCACTCAAGACAAACTCAGATAACGTAAGTCTACACTGCAAAAATATTTATTCTTGAAAAGCCAAAAGATCTGGAAATTACTCCACAAATCATGCTTTTTTCAGACAAGATAAATGAACTAGCTTAGAATTAAGAGTAAAAGATTCATTTGCTTGTGTCCAGGCGTTCTCACCCCATTGGCAAATCATTTTACTCTAGTCTTTTTTACTAGTTTTGTTTTTATTTTCTTATTTTTCATGTGCATTTTTTGCAGTGTATGAACTCAGATAAAGTAAGTTTCTAATTTTTGAAACAATTTTTTCTATATACAATTCACATTTTTCCCCTCTGTAATAATGCGTATAATATTGAGTTCCATTTTTACAGTCTAACAGCCGTGTTGTTTTACTTTTTTTTTTCACGTTTTAATTTGTTGAGGACAATCCGACCGCCTGATTCGCCGCCACACAAAGTCACATGCTCGCGGGTTCTGTCGCCGTCGGAACGTTTGGGCTCAATGAGTCTATTCTTCAGCTCGACCCATCGAGACGTCTCCTCCATTCACCATCACACCATCTCCTCCATTCACCATCGCACCATCTCCCCCATTCACCATCACACCATCTCCTCCATTCACCATCACACCATCTCCTCCATTATCACACCATCACACCATCTCCTCCATTCACCATCACACCATCTCCTCCATTCACCATACACAACCATCCTCCATCACCATCACACCATCTCCTCCATTCACCATCACAACCATCTCCTCCATTCACCATCACACCATCTCCTCCATTCACCATCACACCATCTCCTCCATTCACCATCACACCATCTCCTCCATTCACCATCACACCATCTCCTCCATTCACCATCGCACCATCTCCTCCATTCACCATCACACCATCTCCTCCATTCACCATCACACCATCTCCTCCATTCACCATCGCACCATCTCCTCCATTCACCATCACACCTGCCACGCCCCCAATGCCACACTATTGGTTGTCGTGTTCAGCTAGAGACGAGTTCCAAGACGATCCTGGATCTCGGTGGTGACCAGCGTCGCCGCTTTACCCGCCGCTTTAGCCGCGCGGCCTTGTGTTTTGTCAGCGGCTGAATAGACGCTTTGTCTTTTTCTCAGCGTTTCAGCACAAACGCAGCTCACACCTGAACACATCCGCCGAGCGAGAAGTAAAAAGAGGGACAGAATAAAGCGATAGAGAGAATTAAAGTCAGTGAAAGGAAGAGAGAGTGAAAGAAATCGAGAGAGAGCAATAGAGGGAAAGAAATAGAGAAGGAGAAAAAATTGTGAAAGAGAGACAGAATGAAAGAGTAAGTAAAGGAGAAAAGCAGAGAGAGATGGAGAAAAAGAAACAGATTCAGAGAGTGTGACAAAATGAGTGAGAATGACAGAGAAGGAACGGGAGAACACAGAGAAAGAGACAGAGGCGGAGAGTGAAAAATATTGAATAAAAGAATAAAAACCAGCGAAGAAGAGAGTGAAATAAAGTGAGAGAAACAAAGAGAGAAAAAAGGGAGAAAGCGTGAGAGTGAGTGAAAGTAAGAAAGAGAGAGAGAGACAGATCGTGAGAGAGAGACAAACAGAGAGAGAGAAACAGAGCAAGAAAGAGAGAGACAGACAGAGAGCGTGAGAAAGAGAGAGAGAGAGAGAGAGAGAGACCAGAGTGAGAGAGTGACAGAGACAGAGCAAAGTGAGAGAGAGAGAGAGAGAGAGAGAGAGAGAGAGAGAGAGAGAGAACAAAGAGAAAGAGAAAGACAGAACAGAGAGAGAGAGGAGAGAGAGAGACAGACATAAAGAGAGAGAGATACCATGAGAAAGAGAGAGAGAGAGAGAGAGAGACAGATCAGTGTTGTGTGTGGTGTGTGTGTGTGTGTGTGTGTGTGGTGTGTGTGTGTGTGTGTGTGTGTGTGTGAGAGAAAGAGAGAGCATTGACTTGTATGAACTTTTTTCTCATTTGTTGTTATAACTGAAGTGACTCGACACTCACGGTGACGTGTGAGATGAAGAATGGAGTGAGTGTGTGAGAGTGTGTGAGTGGTGTGTGGTGGTGTGTGTGTGAGTGTGTGTGTGTGTGTGTGTGTGTGTGTGTGTGTCAGACTGTCAGTAGTGTGTGTGTGTGTGTGGTGTGAGAGTGTGTGTGAGTGTCAGACGTCAGTAGTGTGTGTGTGTGTGTGTGTGTGTGAGAGTGTGTGTCTTGCGTTGTTTTCCCCCGAGCTGGCGAACATCTCACTGACCGATGGGAACGTTCTTCACTCCTCAGCAGCGAGAATATTCATCAAGAGAAAAACGATGAGCGTTTGCCGTCGTGTGGCGATTCGAATTTGTTCACGCGATTACCGGGAAAAAAACGCAAAAGGCCGAAATCACGGAATGATCAGGAGAAACCAGGCGAATCGCCCGACGTGTAATTCCACTGTCTTTCGGTTTGTCCGCCGCGTATCGTCGCGAAAACACCGTCACTAGTTTGTTGCGTTTGTTAAAATTACGAAAATGTTTATGGAATCAGATGAGTGACAGAACGATCAAATTTAAATGTCTACGAGAGAGACAGACAGAGAGAGAAAGAGAGACAAACAGAAAGACGAAGAGAGAGAAAGAAACAGAGGGAGAGACAGAGAGAGAGAGAGACAGAGAGAGAGAGAGAGAGAGAGATCGGGAGAGAGAGAGACAGAGAGAGAGAGAGAGAGAGAGAGACAGACAGACATAGAGAGAGAGACAGACAGAAAGAAAGAGAGAGTGCGAGTGAGATTGAAAAAGTGTAATTCCACTGTTGGTTTGTCAGTCGTGCATCGTCGCTAAAACGCCGTCACTAGTTTGTCGCGTCTGTTAAGACATTCCAATAAACACAGAAAAAAATATATAAAGGATTTTACTTACATGAGTTTTGATAAATCCAGTCGTAAAAACAAGGGGATCAGCTTGATGGAAAATTTTCAGGTAGAGTGAGTTCAGGGACGGAAAAACTGGATCTATGAACATTTTTCGAGCTAATAGCGATTATGTGGCATATAATAAAACCAAATGAATATCTTAATGTAGGTTGGAGGGAAGAAAAACAATGTTGGCCATTTTTAAGAATTTTTTAAAGAAATGTTGTAATTTTACAACCATGGGTCTTACAGGGTTAAGATTACGGAAGAGTGTATGGAATCAGATGAGTGACAAAACGATCCAACGTAAATGTCTTGAGAAACGAACGAAAAAAATGCTTCACGTTTGCGTTTGGTGTTTTATTATCCACTTGCAATCTTCACTTTTTTTTCGCTTCTGATTTTTTCCTTTGTTTCATTTTATTTTTTGCCGTTTGGACTTCGGGCACTAGCTTCACGTGGGGGCGGTCCTTACTCTGATTGGCTGGTGAGAATGGAATTGGCAAGTGTTGAAATGACTTGAATTGTGCAAACATTGCTTGGTCACCGTTTGTGCGAGATTACGGAAATCGCAGGAATTTGCACAATGTCATTTTAAGATGGCGGTAACCGATACTGATTATGTGGATTACATGTAAAGTGCGACCCAGCTAATAAAATTGAACGAAACGGCTCTGGGCACGGATTAATTTCGTAAGTCGTGGTACCACTTTTGATATATTTTACTAAAATAATTGACCACTGAGAAAGAGGTTTAAACACTGGAGAACACTGTGAGGTGAGGAAAGGGAACCAGGAAGTGAACATAGGACACAAAACTCCCAACTATAAAGGCACAAAGTCAATTCGAAAGACAGGAATGACAACGGTGACCAGAAATTGAAAAAATCGAGGTCAAGCCAAACACACACACACACACAAAAGAACGTATAAAAAAAGGTAGAAGAAAAAAAAACACACAAAATAAAACACAGCAGTTGCGAAGCTACGATATCTGGGACAAAAATGTGTTATTAGCCACTAATAAAAAAAAGAGCGTTTGCTTGTTTGGTCGCACAGAGACGAACTGAACTTCACCACAAAAGCAAATTCAATTTGCAAAATAGATAATGTACAAGTTTGAAAAGGCCAACAAAGCAAAGCTGAACCAGGGACGACGACAAGTCATGTAGCATCTTCTGCCAAAAGTAGAACCGTAGAATAAACGTAAAGCACCTGGTCTTCTCCCTCGTGTAATTACTCAGACTAGTAGTAGAGGAACATGTAGAGGCTTTGTAGTGTGTGGGTTCTACAACAGAGCCAGACACGGTTTAAAGCTGCCCACTGCTCCGGGTCTCGTGTGCAGAAGCTAAGCGTGTCCTGTGCTCTGCTCCACAGTCTGCTGCTTCGTGGTCCACAAACGCTGCCATGAGTTTGTCTCCTTCTCCTGTCCCGGGGCCGACAAGGGACCCGACACCGACGTGAGTACACCTTACACACACACACACACACACTGCTGTCTGCTGGGGGGTAGGGCGGGGGTATTGTCTACACGTGTGTGTCGTTTTACATCGTACATGTGGATGGCTTTATATCACGGGCGAATATGGGACGTGACAGCGTTTGTCACTAATGGGTTAATGGCTCAGCAGTGACCTGTGATTAGTCTCCAGTCTTCTCTGCTGATGCGTTCAACTGGGCACGACAGGCTCCTTGTTGAGTCCCTCACTCTCTCTTTCCTTCTTTCTTCACTTCTTTATCGGTCTTGGTGTATTTGTTTGTTTGTTTGTTTGTGTGTATATGTTGTTTGATTAGCATGTTCAATAAGTACATGTGTTTGTTTTAAGGGGTATGTATTTAAAGGTGTTTATTCATTCAACTTGTGTTTTTGTTCATTTGTATTTATTTATTTAGTTGAATTTACGTGTTCGATGTATCTGTTTATTTGTTCGTTTATATCGCACTGGTTTAGTCATCAAACCTCTTACACTACTTTTGCCAGTGTTTTAGATACAATGTCTAACGTTGTACGTGTGTGTGTGTGTGTGTGTGTGTGTGTAGTCTTTAGCACAAAGTGGGGCCCTAAATGCTATGTTTTTAGAACAATGGTCACTTGTGGGGGTCTAGGTGGGGAGTGTTCGGATGGTTGGCATCTATGTGTGGTTTTTTATAGTTGGCGTCTAGATGTAGACTATTCTGATGGTGGGGGTCTTGGTGAGGTTTTTTTTTGGATGAGTGGGGTCTAAGTGGGGGGTGTGTGTGTTGATGGTTGGGGTCTAGGTGAGGGGTGTATTCTGATTGTCGGGGTCCAGGTGAAGGGCTATTCTGATAGTTGGGGTATAGGTGTGGGGGAGGGGTATTTTGATGGTTGGCATCTAGGTGTGGGGGAGGGGTATTCTGATGGTGGTTGGGTCTAGGTGTGGGGGAGGGGTATTTGATGGTTGGGGTCTAGTGAGGGGGTATTCTGTATGTGGGGTCCAGGTCAAGGGGTATTTGTGATGGTTGGTGTCTAGATGAGGGTGTTTTTTTTGATGGTTGGGGGTCTAGGTGGGGGGGGGGTATTCTGATGGTTGGGGTCTAAGTGGGGGGGTGTTCTGATGGTTGGGGTCTAAGTGGGGGGTATTCTGATGGTTGTGGTCTAGTGGGGGGGTATTTCTGATGGTTGGCATCTAGGTGTGGGGGAGGGGTTTATCTGATGGTTGTGGTCTAGGTGTGGGGGAGGGGTATTCTGATGGTTGGGGTCTAGATGAGGGGGGTATTCTGTATGTCGGGGTCCAGGTCAAGGGGTATTTGTGATGGTTGGTGTCTAGATGAGGGTGTTTTTTTTTATGGTTGGGGTCTAGGTGGGGGGGTATTCTGATGGTTGGGGTCTAAGTGGGGGGGTGTTCTGATGGTTGGGGTCTAAGTGGGGGGGTGTTCTGATGGTTGGGGTCTAAGTGGGGGGGGGTTCTGATGGTTGGGGTCTAAGTGGGGGGTTTCTGATGGTTGGGGTCTAAGTGGGGGTATTCTGATGGTTGTGGTCTAGGTGGGGGGGTATTTCTGATGGTTGGTGTCTAGATGAGGGTTTTTTTTTTTCATGGTTGGGGTCAAGATGGGGGGGTGCTTCTCATATAACCCTACTCCCCCGTCTATATATATATATCCATATGCTGAAACTGAAGTCTTTGGCGTGTTGAGTGCAAGCGTTCTCAGATCAAGCGTCCAGAAAAGAGTGACCGTTGTGTTGGAGGCTTCACCTTCATCTCAAACACATCGAAGCGTTTCTCACGTGAAGACTAGACGGACAGACTGGACTGTGACATCAGTGTGTTCAAAGCAAGCGGAATCATATTTACCTCTAAACACTGTTCTGCGGGTAATAAATGTTCTCATTATTGCTAGAAGCTTCTGCTGTGACACTGGGAGTGAAAGGTCAGAGTGAATTCCATCCTCCACACAATAATTATCTGAGGACGCCACTCAATAACTGCTGTGTAATAATCTAGTTGACATTTCAAGCGCTAAATGCATGGTGTGTGTGTGTGTGTGTGTGTGTGTGTGTGTGTGTGTGTGTCACTCGATAGGCTGCTTGGTACAGTGTGCTGGTCAGTATAGACTAGTGGGGTATAGACCAACTATAGGGGATCAGACAGTTTAAGACATTAATAGAAAACGTTTATTAGTTTGTAACTAGTGTGTTATTCTTCTACATAATAGATGTGTCTATAGATATTTTGTCATGAAAGTTGAATCATATTTTGTAGTTGTGTGTATCACACATCTGTGTATATATCATAAAGTTTACTGCCTAAATATGAAAGTGGAAGGAACAATAGAGGATAGAAAGTCTTCTGCTCTCGTCGTCGTCCTCAAACAACAAAGTTTTGAGTCATTCAGAAGCCAAAAACTCCTACACACCAAAACTCCAAAATACCAAAGCACAAAACCAAAGACAGATTTTTCCATGACAAAATTGTTCCGTGGCAAAACAGGAAGACGACCAAATATAGAAAAGCCACAAAAGAACCTTGAAAAAAGGGGAAAATCCGAAACATTCTGAAAGCGTTTCTAATAGGGGTGTGACGAGATCTCGTGGCACAAGATCTCTCGCGAGATCCAATGCTTCTCGCGAGATGCGATTGCATCTCGTGATATCGCGAGAATTTTTGGCGCCATTTTTGCTATATTTGCAATACCGTGGATATTGTGATAATTAATGGATTTGATTTTTATATAAGCCCTTTAATACAGTATAACACGTTCGTTTCGTTACAAGTTGTAACTTACAACTATCAATGACGGCACAGACATTACTAATCGAACACAGAAAGCAGTGTAACAGACTGAATGCCCCGCGACGCGCATATGCGCCGCTCCGTTTTTTGCGCTTTGCCTTTAAGAGAAGCGGCTGTATGACGCGCGCGAGAAAATCTGCTTATTTTGTTTTGAACAAAGTCTGTTTTCGGTTGGAAGTCATGGTTTCACGTAAAAAAAGAAAAGAAACCGACAAGAAAAGCGACGAATACCAGAAACAAAGCTACTGTAGGAAGCTTGCTCTCTCTCTCTGTCACTCTCCCGCTCTGTCTCTCCCGCTCTCACTCTCTGTCTCTCTCTCTCTCCCGCTCTCTTTCTCTCTTCTCTCTATAATTGACTGGACAGTGACACTCTCAATAAATATGGTTTTTAGAGCTAAAATGAACACAGTGAATTTAATCATAATGAAGTACATTGATGTTGAGTTGAACTTGATGCCAAAAGGATTCTACCATTCTATACAATTTACGGATGGATTTTCAATACCATTGACAGTTAAAACATTTTGTGAAATTTTTTCGCAATTTATGTCATAATACTTTGTATGATCAATGTTATGTTGGTTATCTGGTTATCACTGCATGCAATTGGTGAAAATAGAAAGAGTTAAATGCATCAACAGTTTTGAATTCTTTGGTTAAATAAAATACAGATAAAATATGGCTCTCCTTATATTTTATCGAAGGTTTTTTTATTTAAAAAAAAAATCTAAATCTCGTCTAGTCTCGTTCTCGTGAACCTAGTGTCTCGTCTTGTCTCATGGGAAAAGTGTCTCGTCCCACCCCTAGTTTCTAACCTCAACGGACGTTTACAATCCCTCACAAAATTCGCAAAACTATTTAACAATGTTTTTCCCAAAGTCAGTTTGTAAGATCTAGTGATGAGGTAAATTTGACAGGTTCTTTGAACTGGTCAAAGCCAATCAGGATCACCTTCTCCATCTTCTACATTCCAACATCAACCCAACAATCAGAAGATGGATTTTGCCTGGCACATATAAATTTGCTGCGTGACTGCTGGTTGTGATTTGTAACACAGTATTACATAATTCCAAGTAAACGGTGCCTTTAACAAACCTCGGCTGTTTAAACCCTGTTCATGTCCAGGGTTTAAAGGCTCCACTACATGTGGATACGTGTGATTTTCTCTCAGCAGAAGACGAAGCTGATGTTGCTCTCACGTCCGCTAATGAGTGTGAAATATGAGATGATGCTAGTCAGGCGTTTAGTACAAAGTGACCATAGTTTATTAGACTATATGATTATTAGAGTATATGACCATAGAACCTTTGTGGACTTTGTAGACTTGTGACATAACTACATTTGTCTGAGCTCCACAGCTTTGCAGACCTGAGGGTCAAGGTGAGATTTTAGGGTTAAAGTTACACTTGAATTGTTGTTAAGACAGTCTAAGGGGTATTCTGATGGTTGGGGTCTAAGTGGCGTGTATTCTGATGGTTGGGGTTTAGGTGAGTGGGGGGGGGGTATTCTGATGGTTGGGGTCTAGGTGGGGTGTATTCTGATGGTTGGGGTCTTAGTGGGGTGTATTCTGATGGTTGGGGTCTAGGTGGGGTGTATTCTAATGGTTGGGGTCTAGGTGGGGGTGTATTCTGATGGTCGGGGTCTAAGTGGGGTGTATTCTTATGGTTGGGATCTAGGTGGGGGGGGGGTATTCTGATGGTTAGGGTCTAAGTGGGGTGTATTCTGATGGTTGGGGTCTAGGTGGGGGGGTATTCTGATGGTTAAGGTCTAAGTGGGGGGGTATTCTGATAGCTGTAGTGAATTGAATTGAAAAATCCTTTATTAGTCCCACAGCGGGGAAATTTCACGTCACAACAGCAACAGTGCAGGTGGGGGGTGTGGCCTCATACACAACCTATCCCAGTCTCTATATATATACGTATATATGCTGAAACTGAAGCCTTCTCAAAGGTCAAGTGTCCAGAAAAGACTGACCGATCGTTGTGTTGGAGGCTTCATCTTCATCTCAAACACATCGGAGCGTTTCTTACGTGGAGACTAGACGGACTGCACTGGTTGAGGAACTACCTCAAGTCAGCGTTTGAGAGGGCGGGGCAGGGGCTGGTTCAAAGCAAACGTGAGCATATTTACCTCTCAAGGTTATGGTTTGGATGGAGACAAACGCTGCTGGAGATTTTTCCCTCAGAACGAGATCTAGATATCAGATGTCGAGCTAAAAAAGCTCCCAGGCCTTCACCGAGAGCTATTCCCACCCTCAGACAAACCAGTTTGTGCTGCAAAGAGGCGAAGAACTTGCTGGTAGGGATCTCGAGAGCTTTCCGCAGGCCCATCAGAAGCCTGAATTATTCATCACACCAGAGCAGGTGTTGAACTCATTAGCGCGGCGGGGCTGAGGAAACAGACGGCAGGCATGTTGAGGGCGACCTGCTCAGCGGCCGAGGTGGGGCTTCATGGGTGGGAAGAGCTAAATAAAACGCGGCTTGAGCGTCATGAGCGAGCTTAGCGTCTCCCCGCGCACTTCTCAGCGGGTTTTAAATCTGACGCGGACGCGGTGCTGCTTGTTGCGTGTTAGCATTAGCATCCGTCGCGCCGGGCATTGATTGGTCCGGGGCTTTTTCACTGAACCAACAGACCAGTGCTTGTCTGCAAATGCTTTGTGTGCATCTCTGATCAGGACATGGGCCACTCAGCGGTCGAGTGTGTGTGTGTGTGTGTGTGTGTGTGTGTGTGTGTGTATGTGTGTGTGGATTGATGTAACAAATAGATTTGTAGATAGATAGATAGATAGATAGATAGATAGATAGATAGATAGATAGATAGTAGATAGATAGATAGATAGATAGATAGATAGATAGATAAAAACTATACAGACAGACAGACAGATGATTAAAAAACTATACAGACAAGACAGACAGACAGCTGAAGAGACAGCTATATATTCAGGCAGACAAGCAGATGAAGGACAGAGAGACAGACAGACAGACAGACAAGAGACAGACAGACCGATGAAGAGACAGACAGACAGATGAAGAGACAGAGAGACAGACAGCTATATAGACAGACAGATGTAGAGACAGACAGAAGATGTAGAGACAGCTAGATAGACCATAGATGTAGGACAGCTATACAGACAGACAGACCGTGTAGAGACAGCGTATACAGACAGACAGACAGTGAAGAGACCGAGATGTAAAAGACAGACAGACAGATGTAGAGACAGCTATATAGAAGTCACAGACAGACAAGACAGACATACAACTATATAGACAGACAGACAGGTGAAGAGACAGACAGATGTAGAGACAGCTAAAGACAAACAGACAGACAGATGTAGAGACAGCTATATAGACAGACAGACAGACAGACAGACAGATGTAGAGACAGCTATATAGACAGACAGACAGATGTAGAGACACTATACAGACAGACGGACCGATGTAGAGACAGCTAGACAGACAGACAGACAGATGAGAGACAGCTATATAGACAGACAGACAGACAGACAGGTGAAGAGACAGACAGATTAGAGACAGCTATACAGACAGACAGACAGACAGACAGACATACAACTAGATAGACAGACAGACAGGTGAAGAGACAGACAGATGTAGAGACAGACATATAGACAAACAGACAGACAGATGTAGAGACAGCTATATAGACAGACAGACGACAGACAGATGTAGAGACAGCTATATAGGACAGACAGACAGATGTAGAGACCAGCTGAGACGGACAGAGGACCGATGTAGAGAACAGCCAGACAGACAGACAGACAGATGTAGAGACAGCTATATAGACAGACAGACAGACAGGTGAAGAGACAGACAGATGTAGAGACAGCTATATAGACAGACAGACAGACAGACAGACATACAAACTATATAGACAGACAGACAGGTGAAGAGACAGACAGAGCTGTAGAGACAGCTAATAGACAGACAACAGACAGACAGATGTAGAGACAGCTATATAGACAGACAGACAGACAGACATACAACTATATAGACAGACAGACAGTGAAGAGACAGACAGATGTAGAGACAGCTATATAGACAAACAGACAGAGAGATGTAGAGACAGCTATATAGAAACAGACAGACAGACAGATGTAGAGACAGCTATATAGACAGACAGACAGATGTAGAGACAGACTATATAGACAGACAGATGTAGAGACAGTATAACAGACAGACGCGACCGATGTAGAGACAGACAGACAGATGAAGAGACAAGAGACAGACAGCTATATAGACAGACAGATGTAGAGACAGACAGATAGATGTAGAGACAGCTATATAGACATAGATGTAGAGACAGCTATACAGACAGACAGACCGATGTAGAGACAGCTATACAGACAGACAGACAGCTGAAGAGACAGACAGATGTAAAGACAGACAGACAGACAGACAGACAGATGTAGAGACAGCTATATAGACAGACAGACAGACAGACATACAACTATATAGACAGACAGACAGGTGAAGAGACAGACAGATGTAGAGACAGCTATATAGACAAACAGACAGACAGATGTAGAGACAGCTATATAGACAGACAGACAGACAGACAGTAGAGACAGCTATATAGACAGACAGACAGATGAGAGACAGCTATACAGACAGACGGACGATGTAGAGACAGCTAGACAGACAGACAGACAGATGTAGAGACAGCTATATAGACAGACAGACAGACAGGTGAAGAGACAGACAGATGTAGAGACAGCTATATAGACAGACAGACAGACAGACATACAACTATATAGACAGACAGACAGGTGAAGAGACAGACAGATGTAGAGACAGCTATATAGACAACAGACAGACAGATGTAGAGACAGCTATATAGACAGACAGACAGACAGACATACAACTATATAGACAGACAGACAGTGAAGAGACAGACAGATGTAGAGACAGCTATATAGACAAACAGACAGAGAGATGTAGAGACAGCTATATAGACAGACCAGACAGACAGACAGATGTAGAGACAGCTATACAGACAGACCGATGTAGAGACAGACAGACAGATGAAGAGACAGAGAGACAGACAGCTATATAGACAGACAGATGTAGAGACAGACAGATAGATGTAGAGACAGCTATATAGACATAGATGTAGAGACAGCTATACAGACAGACAACCGATGTACAGACAGCTATACAGACAGACAGACAGCTGAAGAGACAGACAGATGTAAGACAGACAGACAGACAGACAGACAGACAGATGTAGAGACAGCTATATAGACGACAGACAGACAGACAGACATACAACTATTATAGACAGACAGACAGGTGAAGAGACAGACAGATGTAGAGACAGCTATATAGACAAACAGACAGACAGATGTAGAGACAGCTATATAGACAGACAGACAGACAGACAGATGTGAGACAGCATATATAGACAGACAGACAGATGTAGAGACAGCTATACAGACAGACGGACGATGTGAGACAGCTAGACAGACAGACAGACAGATGTAGAGACAGCTATATAGACAGACAGACAGACAGGTGAAGAGACAGACAGATGTAGAGACAGCTATATAGACAGACAGACAGACAGACAGACAGACAACTATATAGACAGACAGACAGGAAGAGACAGACAGATGTAGAGACAGCTATATAGACAAACAGACAGACAGATGTAGAGACAGCTAATAGACAGACCAGACGACAGACAACTATATAGACAGACAGACAGGTGAAGAGACAGACGAGTAGAGACAGCTATATAGACAAACAGACAGAGAGATGTAGAGACAGCTATATAGACAGACAGACAGACAGACAGATGTAGAGACAGCTTACATATGAAGACAGACAGACAGATGTAGAGACAGCATATACAACAGACAGATGTAGAGACAGCTATACAGACAGACGGACCGTGTAGAGACAGCTATATAGACAGACAGACAGACAGATGTAGAGACAGCTATATAGACAGACAGACAGACAGGTGAAGAGACAGACAGATGTAGAGACAGCTATATAGACAAACAGACAGACAGATGTAGAGACAGCTATATAGACAGACAGACAGACAGACAGACAGATGTAGAGACAGCTATATAGACAAACAGACAGACAGACGTAGAGACAGCTATATAGACAGACAGACAGACAGGTGAAGAGACAGACAGATGTAGAGACAGCTATATAGACAAACAGACAGACAGACAGATGTAGAGACAGCTATATAGACAGACAGACAGACAGGTGGAGAGACAGCTTTACATACAGGCAGACAGACAGACAGGTATTGGTGGGCGTGTGCTGTGACTAATGAAGCGTGTGCGATGCGGAGCAGCATTTCACTGACATTTAAATGCCACCAGCAGCATCTCGCTGATCCTGATAAACAACATGAAGCACAGTGACATGAAACATCCTCTCTTACTTATTAAAGAGCCTGTGATTCCACTGTTCACGCCCGACAGTGCCAGTCATTACCACATCCACGCCACCAGCTCTCTGAAGAGTAAGGTCTCTCGGAAGCGCTTGTCTGGTCGCATCTAGCGTAGCGTGGAGTAAAGCTGAGGCACGCGAACGTCTGCTGTACAGAAATCACTTTTACTTTTACTGTATTTTACAGTCATTTGGCAGATGGTTTTATTTAACGGGACTTAGGAATCAGGAAGTAGTTCTCTGAGAGAGAATAAACTAATGAACTAGAACCCAAACCCTAACCCTAATCCTGAATTCTAACCCTAACCCTAAATCCTAACCCTAACCTCGAACCCAAACCCTACACCCTAAAGCCTAAGTCCTAACCCTAACCTCCAACCCGAACCCAAACCCTAGCCCTAAATCCTAAACCTAACCTCTAACCCAAACCCTAACCCTAAATCCTACTCCTAACCTCAACCTCTAACCCAAACCCTAACCCCAAATCATAACCTCTAACCCAAACCCTAGCCCTAATTCCGAAACCTAACCTCTAACCCAAACCCTAACCCTAAATCCTAACCCTAACCTCGAACCCAAACCCTACACCCTAAACCCTAAGTCCTAACCCTAACCTCCAACCCGAACCCAAACCCTAGCCCTAAATCCTAAACCTAACCTCTAACCCAAACCCTAACCCTAAATCCTACTCCTAACCTCAACCTCTAACCCAAACCCTAACCCCAAATCATAACCTCTAACCCAAACCCTAGCCCTAAATCCTAACCCTAACCCTAACCTCCAACAGGATGATAAACGCTTATTGTCTCATCCAGCGTGTCGGAAAACACGTATATTTCCGACACGCTATTGGTTCATCACTCCTGCGCATCAGCCAGTGAAACGACTCAAAGAACTTTAGTTTAGTAGCGCAGCAGAAATGCTTCTTTGTGTTTTTGTGTCTTCTATGTTTTTGCAACTTTTTACCATAAATTATATTAGTCCTATACCTTATGAGTAGTAAAAATAGTTGTACAAATATGGTCCTATGCCATTAAAAATGGCATTTTTCCCGCTTGAACAATGTCTTCGTTTTCCCTCATGAAAATGTCTTTGTGGAGGAACAAGCAGAAGATTCCAGAAGGAGACGTGTTATCATCTGTTATCACGTGCTGGATTGATTGGTCATGGATGATTAGCAGAGTGCGATTAGTGTCGTTTAGTGTGAATCAGCCCAGCGGAGGAGAAGCATTACGCTGATGAGACACACGATAGCAAGAGAGAAGAATTACCAGAGGTTTATCTTCATATCTCATAGAGGAGTGTTGCTCCTCTGATGTTCCCGAAGACCTTCCAGAATCTTCTGAGTATTTGCTACATTTGTAGTATGACAGTGGATAATAATGACAAACACAAGTGAGCTGACAGTAATCAGGCAATCAACGTCTGATTGAAGCAATGACAAGATGTGCAGAAACAAACATGGCAGGAAAAACAAAGAAGCCAGAACTTTTATTTTGGGCACTGTCAGAATACAAGTCCCCTACGCTTACAGCAGAGCGAGTGGAGGGATCAGACCTGGACAGGAAGAGGAAGTTACGGAGAACTTGGTGTGAGCTATTGTAGTATGATGACTTACTTTGTAGCATTAATTTACTTTAATTGTAGAATGACTTTAAGTAGCCCCGAGTATGGTAATGATAAAGTTTTGAGAATTGTTTTGAATGCAAAATATTCGCCGAGGTTAACGAGACTGAGGACTGAATCTTATTTTTATTCATTCCGAATGTATCGTCACTCTCTGTGTGGCGTGAAAGCTCATCGCGATTAAACGAATGAAAACCAACAAAGGCCGAATCAATTGAAATGCATCGTTCGGTTATTACACGTCATCACGTCATCAGATATTAAATAACTATAAACTTCCCATCACTGAACGGTTAAGATGCGGAGAACTCGAGCGAGAGTTCGATCATAATGGATCTTCTCATCCTACAGATTTTCTGTCCATTAACAGCTGACGCTAAGTTCTCCGCGTCTTCACTTTCCCGCCTGATGACGCTGGACTCGCTCATGAGTGACGGAGCGTAAAATCCGGTGTCGGATCAGGACACCGCCACGAGCGCCGTGACGTTCACTTACGCTAATCTGCCTAGAAGTTGTTTATATAATTTATCTACGTTTATATTATTTGTCATTTTGGGATTATGTGGAAAAAAAGTTATTTTGTATAAGATAAAAAAAAAATATTGTTTTGAATAAAATTAGGGTCTACATTAGCAAACGGAAATTGCTCCACATTTTTTTCGCTTCAGATTTTTTTGTGCCTTTCAGATTTATGCGTTTGTACTTTTGGCACTAGTTTCTCTTCGGGGGCGGACCTTACTCTGATTGGCTGGTGAGAATGCAAAAACACTAACGAAAATTTGAAGCGTGTACCACACAGCAAAAAGTTCCAAGAGTTACCAAAAGAGTCGCTAAGTGTCAAAAACATCCAATCAACAGCTGCCACCAATGCGTTTTTCACTTCACGGTTTTAAATCTCGTCTACTAAACTCGTTCTGATTGGCTGATAGTTAAAGCCCTGAACCCTGCAGTTGCTGATTGCTGCTATATATTAGTATCGTGGTGCCCCGACTTACAAATCTCATACATAAAGAAAATCACGAGTTTTGTAATGCATCGCCAAAATGTCGCTATAAAAAGAAATTTTTTTGCTATACGAAAGTAATTTATTCTTCTTTGCACGTCAAAAAAACAACAAAAACACTAGTTAGATTCAGAGATCTTGCTTCCAAAATATAAAATGAGCTTGTCTGCTCCCAGAATGGCGATGTTTTTTTTTTCTTCTCTCTTGTAGAGCCGCCATCTTGAAATGACGTGCAAATCCTTGAGATTTCCGTAAACTCGCGAGAGTGGTGACATCGCTTGGTGGTGATCGTTCGCTGTATCATCATATACTGTACTTTTTTAAACATCTGCCAGATTTTCGACAAACGAAACGGCTATCGGCGCGGATTAATTTCGAAAGTCGGGGCGACACAGTATTAATAATGTCGCTATTGAATTACGTACGTAACTGCTTTTGATCGAATTGACTAATTCTGCAGTCGTTACTAAATCTGTAGTTTTCCTTGCATCTTTTTCCGAGCGATCAAAGACTGGCCTCGGTGTGTGTGTGAACTTCTAAAGCCAAGCTGATACAGTACATGCTGTAACGTAACTGATACGGCTAAACAGAGCCGACACTCGCGCACAATCAGCAGGGGAATCGTTTTATAACGGATTAGATCACAACAGCAAAAAACACATCTCTGTCCCGCTGGAAACAAAAAGCCCACATCCGCCCGTCATCCCGGGGTCTTTAGAGGCATCGCTCCCCCTTTCATTCCTCCATCACCTCAGCCGTGAAGCAGCTCTGGTGCCGACGGTAACCCCAAAACGTCAATCCTCGCTTGCGCAGCCTCGCCCGTTTCACTGTAGCTTCTACACTCTTCTGCTGAGTGAAGATGCACCAGAAAGACAAGTTCTTTGCCAAATTCCTAACTGCGAAAATTGGATGGAAACTCAGCAAAGTCCAAATTCAGATCAAATCAATAGATGCAAATGAGGCATTTTTAGTAATAATGACAATTGAAATTTTATTCATCACCCAGGGAAATTCGTTTTTTCTCTGCATTTATCCCGTCTGAGCAAACTCGTCTATGTCATGGATCTGGAGCTGAAACTTTTATGTGGGACTATTATTTTGGTCACGGATGGTGGATTGCGTCACTTCCGGGTCACGTGGGTGTTTTGTTTTGTAGCACTGGTCTTCCATAACAGCTGTTTTCACGTCCCTTCCTGTTTTCCCGTGATTGTGTTTATTGTCTCGTTATGTTCCAGGTGTTCGTCGTTGGTCTCGTCATTTGTTTGGTATTTAAGCAAAGGATTTGTCATAGTTCTTTGTCGCGTTGTCTCATGTGTTGGTCGTCAGTTCCGTCTTGTCTCGTCTTGCCTCGTCTTGTGAGTTCTTGGAAATAAACCTTTTTCACGGATTGAACCCATGGCATCTCTTGGACACTAGTGCCAGTGCCCGACCACTGGACCACAACGCAAACATTATTATGTGGGAATAACTTCTGAGCTGAACCTACACAGTAAACTGGGTTACTACGCTTTATACAGTGCGTCTTTTACAGTATGTCTATATGGAAGTGTTTGTATGTTATCAGCAATGTGTTAAACTCAGGCATTGTGTAGAATGACTAGGTAACCTACAGAATGTACATTAAAGTTTAAAATGTCCACATTGTTGCATACTTTGCCTAGGCAGTGTAAGGAATGCCAGAGTGTGAACATTCTGGGTCGGAAAGACCATTGACAATAAAACGCCAAAAAGGAACTAATGGCTGAAGAAATAATTGTCAAGGAGAAAACTAATGTGCGATGTGATTGGATGGTGACCAACTTCTTCGCGCAGACACGCAAAATCAATGGCAGGACACTGATGAATCAGAAAGAGTTGCTGTTTCTTTATTAAGGTGACACCGTGATCTCAAATGCTCTGTGTTGCGTCAAGAACCTTTATCGACTTTTGCTGAACATATCGCTGCCCGTTGTCTCTTTTGCGATTTCTACCATCGCCAACACACGTTTTTGGAGGGAATGAGCTTGTTCCACTATTCTGCATTGTATAGAACGACTAGGAATTGTGCCAAATCAAGCAGGCCCCATTTCAGCCATTCTATAAAATGCCTAATTCTATGTTTATTGTTTTTCTTTGCGTCCTACGTTCACGCTTGTATATAAAACGCTTGTTTGTAAACAGGAAGAACTTGTTTCTGAAGCCTCTGTCTTCTCCTTTCTACTTCGGCGACTCACTATCGCTGCGTTTGTGGAGTAGCTGATAATTTCCCATTGAAACAAAGAGGTGAAGTAGGAAAGCAGCGCGAGGAGAAACCGAGCACTCTCGACTCTCAAGACTCTCACGTTACGAGGAACTGTTCTTCTCCGGCTTCCGCGGCGGCTTTTAGTGCTTCTCAGACTCATTTCTCTGCATTTTTCAGTTTTGGTCTCTCCACTTGAGCGACTTAATGGAAATCAAACCTCAGATGCTTAGAAGTGCGCTGCTGCTGGAAAAGAGAAGCACTCAGAGAAACCACACGTCCCGCTCAGAGGAAATGGAAGGAACCCCTCCTCGGTCTTACCCAGAGAGAATTGCGGCTCAGTGGCGCCCCCTCTGCACACACTCCACTTCCCACCATGAGCCAGTGCTGACGAGAGTCCAGACCTGAAGCTAATCACATCAAACACTTGTTTGTTTCTGCTGAGACTTCAGACGCCCTGAAGGTTTCCCTCCGTCTGTGACTCTACCTGATGTTGGAGCTGATGCTATCTCTCTCTCTCTCTCTCTCTCTCTCTCTCTCTCTCTCTCTCTCTCTCTATCTGTCTCTTTCTTTCTCTCTCTCTCTGTGTTTCTCTTTCTCTCTCTCTCTCTCTCTCTCTCTATCTCTCTCTCTCTATCTGTGTGTCTCTCTCTCCCTCTCTCTCTCTCTCTTTCTCTCTCTCTATCTCTCTATCTGTGTCTCTCTCTCACTCCCTCTCTCTCTCTCTCCCATCTGTTTCTCTCTTTTGCTCTCTCTCTCTCTGCCCCCACATCATCACACTCTCTTTCTTGCACCTCCCCTCTCACCTCTCATCTCTTTTTCTCTATCACTCTCTCCTTCTTTCTCTCTCTCTCCCCCTCTCTCACACACCTATCTCTTTTTAACCCTGTCCCTCCCTCCCATCTGTTTCTCTATCTGTTTCTCTCCATCATCTCTCTCTCTTTTGCTCACTCTCCCTTTCTTTCTCTCCAACTATCTCTCTCTTTCTCCGCGTACTCTCACCTTCTCTTTCTCTCTCTCACTCTCTTTCTGTGTCTCTCTTCCCCTCTCTCTTTCTCTCTCTCTCTCTCTCCCTCTCACACTCTCTCTTACTCTCTGTCTCTTTCTCTCTGCCTCTCACCTTCTCTCTGTTTTTTTGTCTTTCTCTGTTACTCTCTTTCACTTCTGTCTGCCCCCCCCCATCTCTCTCTCTCGCTCTCTCCACTGTCTCTCTGTCTCTCTCACCCTCGCTTTCTTTCACTCTCTCTCTGTCCCTCACCATCTCTCTATTTCTCTGTTACTCTTTCTTTTCTGTATGTCTCTCTCTCTCTCTCTCTCTCTCTCTCTCTCTCTCTCTCTCTCTCTCTCTCTCCCTCTCTCTGGTTATAAGCTGTCATGGATATCCTCCTTGTGGTGAAAACAGAGCATTAGTCATTCTCTTGACTGTGGCTTTTGAAACGAGGATAATGCACATAAAGAGCCCATCAAATCAAAACTGTTCTGTAGCTTTTAATCCAGGTCTGTTGCCTCATCCCGGGATTCACTTTAGAGTGCTGCCCCGTCATGGGGAATGTGCCCAGGCCGTTGAGTTTGCCCTTACAATTCACGTCTATTCACTCGGCTCGGGCTTTACACCAAAGCGACACGCCATTTTAGGGACAGCAGAAGCAAAGTCTGCACGGATTTCCCATTAGCAACCGCTTTGGATGATTCGTTCATTTTGTGTTGACATAGCATGTGCACAGAATACACCGAACCGATTCCAGATCAGTCTGATGTGTTCCTAACTAGTGAGGTCGATTTTGTTTTGTTGTTTTATTCTCTCATCTTCTTCGTCTCAATTAGGCGGAATTTTGTCCCAGTTAAGCGAACAACATTGGAAGAATTGTGAGAGGATTGGTTTCTGGACTTCATTGGAGAAATTAAGTAGAACCGGGTGCTTTATATTCAGCACTTTAATTTTAAGTAAAAATAATAATAATTATTACCTAACAGTAACCCCCAACCCTACTTTGTTAATCCCAAAGTGGGGAAATCCGTCTATGCATTGAACCCATCCGAACAAACTCGGTTGCAGACACAAATATAGTGGGACTTGCCCCTGCAACCTACACGAACACAAAGTCCAACTCTCGACCACTGGACCACAACACCCCAAAAACCCAAAAGGGTGATTGGTCTGGTATGAAAAGAAAGCATCAAACCAAAGCAGGTCCGAGTCTGAGAGAAAAACAACTCTCGAGGAGGAAAAGGCTGCGGCGTGGAAGTTATAAATAACTCTGGCAGCCCATCGAAGTCACTGGCCAATTACGTTCTGGGACTCGAGCCGTTTCCTCACGCGCAGCCAGTGGAGCTTCACTCGAGCTTGTCAGGGTTATTAATTGGAGGACGGTGTGGAGCACTGGTAATGAATGCATGAGGGAGTTGGAGGGGATGGGTCGGTCACGAAGGGAACGCCGGGAAAGCAGAAGGTCATCTGGAATCGTACTGCTTCCTCTCTGGTAATCCGCGTTCGGAGAGAACCGTAGCTTTTCCTATAAGCTCGAGCGTAGCATCATGAGCTGGTGCGGAGGAGACCCGTCCCTCCTTCTTTGAGCCGTGGACTTCTACTCATTAGATGGACCGGGTGATTGATATACTACTGCACGGATGAATAAAACACGACGAGAGCAGAAATGGCACGGCCGTGGAAGACGGATGCCTTGAACCCAGCTGTGACCCAACCGTAGATTGCTTCTTTTATCACTCGCGGTCCTAAAAGTAGACGTGTCAGACACCGGAAGATCTTAAACGCACCTTCTTAAACACAGTCTGCGCATTAAATGGGCCAGACGTCCGTTTAAGAGATTGCGTAGGATTGTTTTATTTTTAATTGTTGGATGTGCTGAAGTTCTGACGGAAGTTCCCGTAGGAAGCAATACCCAGATGAGCTAATGCTTCGCGGCTTCTCCGCGACTGTAACCAATCAACGCCTTTTCCGCGGTGCGCTCCCACGAGAGCCGCGTCTGCTTGATTCGGACACAGTTGAGCGAAGCAATTTTCTCTTTTAAGCAAACTGCCAGGTGGTGGTTTAATAACCACTTTGTAAATCTACTTTGTAAAGTATTGCGTTATCGAGGAACATCGTAATCCTGCAATAGCGATCACACTTAGCATAATACGTAAATATGTAAAAACACTTTTTAAAGTGAAACTTTTTGTCCGAAAATAAAGATTTGCAGTGTTTTTTGGTCACTCTGGTGCCCGCAGGTTTCCACGTTGAACATTAGTTGTTTATATAATGAAACTATTGAACTTTTTTTTTTCCCCAAACAGTGAATTTTGCCTTTTGGTTGTATTCAATATCCTTAATTATAAATGTCACCCACAATGTGTCAGGCTGTGGGAGGAGGGCAAATCAGCCGGCAAAACAAGAAACAGATGTTGAAAAAATGAAAAAGAAAACAATGTGTCACATTTCATGTATTAGTCATTCTATAAAATGCCTGAGAGGCGAATGGTCAGTGTTCGGAACAAGACTTTTTACGCCAGAATGTTTTGTTGGCAGCACCTAGAATTGACGTGACGACACCTTGAATCAAAATGTTTCGCCATCAAAAGTCTTTCCAGTCCAGACACCTTTTTTTTTTTACATTTTATCATTACATTTCTTACAATGCCTAGACAAAGTACACAGTGATGAAATGGAATTACCCACATTTTCGCATGAATTTCACACTTTGCCTAAAAGTGTCAGGCAATCTGTAGAATTCCACTATTTCAAAATAACTCGTCAAATATTAATTCACTGTGGTGTTTGTTTCAGAAAGCTGCTTTGAGACACGGTGAAATGCGCTTTATAATAAAGCTAAAATGTTAAATTAAAATTAAATCGTTGTAAACTTTTTACTTTTTTACAGCTTGTTAGCCAAGTTTTAGTGTGTGTCTGGAGCACTTATCATAAAGTGCTATAGGTATAATAATAACAATATTATTAATATTAATAATAACAATAATAACAATACTATTAATAATAACAATAATAATGATAGGTTACTTGCACTGTTAAACGCAACTGAAAATTCGCAGTGGTTTTGTTTATTTTAGAGAACTTTTATTTTGTAGGAATTGTAGTTTTTCACGAGTACGTGTTTGCTTACGCTGTAGAACATCCGGATGCGTCTGAAAGTTTCCGGGCTTGTCATCTCACACACCCAGCAAACACGGCCAACAGTGTGTGTGTGTGTGTGTGTGTGTGTGTGTGTGTGTGTGTGTCGTTTAAACATCATTTACACAGGGGAAGATGTTTGTGCTCCTCGTTCGACACGAACTAAAACAATAAAGACGAAGATGAAGAAGAACGTTCTCATTGTTTACAGAAGGCGGGATTATCTTCATGTTCAATAATAAATATTTACCGTATGTAGATATGAACTTGACTTTAGTGTTTAACGTGTTGTCATATTTACGTGTCTGAGTAAATCGAAGCCTTTGTGTTTGACTGACTAGTTTGTTCCTGACGCTTTGAGACATAATTTGAAACATTATGACTAAAAAATAACCTTTGTGTCATAACCAAACAATTACAATTACAATACACACACACACACACACACACACACTTTTCTTTTTCTTTTTAATTAGACTCTCTTTTTTCCCTATTTTTAAACACAGATGAACAATGGACATTTTTCTTTTTTTAAGGACTCTTTTTGTCCTAGAACATCTGGGACTAAGAAAAGCTATGTAATAAAGTTGAACACACTCAACAATTTACCATACACAAGACTTTATTCTGTTTTGACACCTTTATTGGAAAAAAAGTTTTGCTTTTATAGTCATCTGTACAAATTCCGGAGTACAATGAAATTCTTACATTGTTTCCCAGCAATGAATGCCAGAAAATACACAAGATACACATGATAAATGATTCTACCTGTTTACGTCTACCATGTTTACACAAATATAAGCACCCTCCTATTTTTCAGGGACAGAATTAAAATAAAAATAAATAAATAACTAAATGCTTTTGTTTTTTACTTTTCAGCTTCAGTTACGTTAACATTCTCCTAACCATACAATTTTTTTTCTTTGATTAAAAAATAATCTTTTTGTTTGTAAAATCATTTTGATATCGTTTTACTTGAATGTTAGATAACAAAACGTCGATTCTGGTGGTCAGAACTTCATTTCCCAAGAGTCTTTGCACGAGTTCTTCTCGATTATTATTCCCTGTTTAGCAGACCCAGCGTTTTGACTGTGTCTGTGCCTTGAAATTTGTACTTTTTGTTCTTTTGAAAAATGGATGCGTCTATCGAAATCGGCGATTATGAACCCACCCCAAGTATTTGAGCGTCGAAAAATTTGAACAAATTATGCTTAAATTCGCGTAAATACGGTATTGTAATTATAACATTTATAACAAGGCCACAGTAGATGTTTCAATGCAGTCATCAAAAAGAAACGATTAGGAGTCTTTATTTACGAGACTAAGAGATTTTTAAGATTATTAGGAGATTAATCAACGAGACTAATTCGTGTCGGATGGGTTAAATGCAGAGAAAAAATTTCCCCACTGAGGGACTAATAAAGGTTGAATTAAATTTATTTAAATTAAATTAATTAGCAAAACGCGTCTCTGATGTGTTATCCGCGTTAGAGACGCCGCGCGGTGACGTCATCATTTACGTCTGGATCTGAACTCAATGGGAATAAATCAACAATTCAGTCCGTTTGATTAACGACTTGAAGTGTGTGTGGGGGAAACAGGAAGTGTGTAGACGCGCGCGGGTGGTTCGGAACCTGAACGATCAATACCGCGACACCGCCATCGATCCGCTGAGCTGCCGGCGAGAAGCCCGGATTAATTATTCACATTCCCATTATGATGGTAATGATTCCGCTCGGAGTTATTCCAGCTGTTTCGCCTGTTGTTTCACGGAAAAGCCGCGACTTTTACCGTTTAAATCCGCGGCGGTGAAAAGCTGCAGAAGAATGGAACGTATGCAACTCTAAAGATTATATTCTTACCTCATAATCCACAGGCCGGATTATAATCTCTGTTTTTCCGCCGCTCGGTGACACGCAAAAACCTATCTTTACGTTTGGTTTTTGTTTATCGTTATTATTGTTTATCGTTCTCGTTTGTTTGACTTTTTTTGTTTCACTTGTTTCGTTCACAATCAATTCCATTTCAATTTGTGGTTTGGGCCAAAATCCATGAATAGACATTCCGTCCCACCAACATTTTGACACAAAATTGACCAAAATAAAAGGAATGTGCTGAAGCTTCGCCTATAGTTGCCTATCCACTTACATCTTTTTAAATTCAACAGAAGAAACAACAACAAGAAATAACAGTGACAACAACAACAAAATGCAGATCATGAATATCAGGAATACAACTCTCTTGTTGTTTTTTTCCTTAATTTTCTTTTTTTTTTTTTTTCTTTTTTCTTTTTTTATATTCATATGATCAATGCATTTTTTTTACATATTAAAAAAATATTTATAATGATCAATGCAATTTTTTACATTTTGCAAAAGTAGTACATTTTTTTTATTCTTTTTTTTTCTAACTTTTTTATTTTATTTATAACTGTTTATAAGACCTTTTTTGAATTTTGCAAAAGAAGTACATTTTTAAAATTATTTATATTTATTATTTTATATATATATTTATATATATATATTCTAATTTCTTTATTTTATTTCTAACTCTTTATAAGACTTTTTTTTTAATTTTGCAAAAGAAGTACATTTTTTTTTAATTTATCATTCGATAACTTTACACCAACAACTGAAACGCACCTAGTTTTTACGCTTAAAACCTTCACACAGTTCTTCACTTAAAAAAACTATATACTTTTTAGAATTAAATTATTCTTGACTCTTATTTTTGAACATTCAACCAAATCACGTCATTCGTTTTTCTCCATGAGTAATAAATAATTCAATAACGCACAGTTGTCGTTGCATTTAGTTTCTGTACTTTGACTTCTGGACCTTAATGGATTTAATAAATAACAATTATGCTTTAATATATGAAATAATAAATTGCTTTCATTCATGTAAGTGTTTTAACAAATGACGGCAAATCCCTGAAGAAGGATCTCGGCTGGTAATGCTGATTATTTAATGCGTAAATGCCATTAATTCAGGTTGATATAGTTTGTGTTGTTTTTTGTGATTTGCGTGTAGGAGTGAGACAACGCTTTCATTGTTCAACTTTGCATAATCTGGCTAATCCTGTGTGGAGTTTTAATCAGAGTGGATTAGGTGAAACGCTGCATCTTCATCTTCATCTTCATCGGGAATGTTCATCGTGTTTAATAAAGCGTCGCCATGGCAACATCAGGGCTGTTTTGTACACAGTTGTCATGACGTCGCCGTTGTGTGTCCGTCGCTGCATTCAATTCACATGCAAAACGCTTTCGTTTACGGTTATTTACACACTTTTCATGAACGTTATCTAAAAATAACTTTTTTACAATTTTTTATTTAATAGCTACAGTTTAGGACAAAGTCTCGCGAGTCTGCTTTGAAGCGGACAAATTGTGATATTTGGAAAATGTTGCAGTGTAATTCAGATTAGCAACTTGCACATAATAAACAATAAAAGTTTTTCTTATTTACAAAAAATATAGATATTATTTTTTTTTTACAAATCGACATTTATTAATTTAGCACGTCAATTTAATGTTTTTATTTATTGTAAAAACATTTCAATAAATAACACATTGTTTTCATTTGTTGATTGTTACTGATGGTTGATTTAAAGTAACAAACAGTTTTATTATTTATTTTTGTAGTTATTGATTGTTTTTTTACGTAACTCTGAATTCTGACGTATTGCACTGTTACACCAATAGTACCAATGTCTGGTGTTTGAATTTTACATTTTACATTTATATTATGCAAATGTATTACATTTATTATAGTTATATTACATTTATATTACATTATAAATTTAGCATTTTTAAACGTTAAAAGAACTCCACACAGGACTTCAGATGAGTTCGACCTTATACATTATCTCTGGTTCGAGCTCGCTTGCCTTTTCTTCGGCAGAGCATTTGATCTGGTAATAATCAGACCAGTAGAAATAAGAAGATCAGCCGAGCTCAGAGGAAAAAGCGTCTGTTTGCTTCTGCTCGACTGAAGTCCGATGAAAGTCCGACGAGACGTGCGGACGATGCCGACATGTGATTGGTCGAGTTTTCTCCTCCCACGTCGCACTGATTGTGCATTTGTACGTTTAAAACGGGCCGCGGGATTAAACTTAATGTATACGGATGGAAATCTGTACACTGCAAAAATACACGTGAAAAAATATGGAAAAAAAAACAAATTTAAATATTTGCCAATTGGTTGAGAACATTTTGCTTGGTAAGACGGCTTGAAACAAGACCTATTTTTTTTAAACGAGCAAATTAATTTGGTAAATTTATCTTGACTGAAAAAGAATATTGTGTAATTTCCAGATTTTTGGCTCGTCGAGAATTCATTTTTTGCAGTGTGTGTGTGGTTCACAAAACCTTTACTTATCACCAAGCTGCGTTGTTTTTTTTTATTTAGTTATTTATTTATTTATTTTTCCTTTAACAAATAAAGCAGGATTATATTGGCTGGATTGCTGAAGCCAAAGGTGGAAACGACTGGAATCTGCAGAACACACATCAGGCTTTATAACGTAGATCTTTATCCACTTGGTGTCGATGACAATCGCAGTCGGAGGAGGATCTTCTGCTCATTCAAAAGGCCTAATCCTTGTGAAGAGATGCTTAATCCTCCATCTGTTTTGCTTAAATGTTGTATTTTATTTAATTTTGCATGTGGGTCGACCTCACATTACATGTAAAAAAAAAAAAA
>CM051500.1:28748523-28761804 GCA_028031935.1 Paedocypris micromegethes
AAAAAAAAAAAACCTGCTGGAGAATGTTGAGGGTGAGTTGTATTTTTTTTTAAAGTAGCTGCTTGTTTTTTAACGTCGTCGACGTTTGTGCTAATTGCGTTGTTGAAAAACTGGTGTTAGTAAAGCAGTAAATTGGAAGCTTTGTCACAAACCATCCAGTAGCTCATAAAAAGAAAAAAATAATGTCCCTTGATTTCACAATTACCCTTTATTCCCTTAATAACATAAATACCCTTCATCATAATTTTCTTGATTACACGTGTCATGTAGTGCGCAGAACAATACGTCACGGATTCGTTCGTTATTCAGTGAGCCGTGCTAGTGATTGGCTGATTGGGTTCAAGTTCAATTTTAATTATGTAGCGCTTTTCTAAGTTCCAGACCAACGCAAAGTCGTTATGCGGAAATAGTGAAAATTAGTCTTTAAAGAAGAAAAAACAATGTCAGTTGTTCATCTGTGTTCGGAAATTAGGGGGGAAAAAAAGAGTCAGTGAAAAAAAAAGAAATATGTCCATTGTTCATCGGGACATTGATTTGATTTATTATGATTTTTATGTATTGTTTTCATTTGTTAATGTGGTTTGATAACAATTATCTAACATGCGTTCTAAACCCTAAACTGAGAAACAAAAGTATTGGCAGTTACTTATTTATTTAGTCATTTATTCCGTGTTTTTCATTTGCAAAAAGATATAGATTCATTTTACATATTGACATTTATTAATTTAACACGTTGGCTCGATTTGTCATTGTTTTGTGTTGTTATTTATCGTTTTCATTTGTTTTCGGAAACAAAAATATTCGCAGTTATTTATTTGTTGATGACGACATCTGAAGCAGGTTTGAGTGTTTTTGGTCTCCAAGACTTTTCCTCTGGAATTGTCACGTCCGTTCTAGACGTTCCACACGTGTTCTCACGCTCTGGACTGGTGAACCAGACGTCTGACTGCTCTCATCTCTCCACTAGCACAGTTATCATCTTCCCTCGCTGTGTCGAGACTCGTGTGAAAAGCAGACACAGAAAGCGCTGGCTCAGAATTCGAACGGACCGAACACACAGCCCTGAGCCCAACCACCTGGTTTGGCTGCACAAGTTGCCCGAATCCAGTTGGCGTTGTGCAGCTCGTGGTTCTGTTTGTTCCATTAGCTGGTTATATTTGCTCCACCTGTGAGAAAAAGTGTCAATCATGAACAAAGGATGAACCAGAAAAAGAACGCTGACGCCTTCACTCAGGCCTTGTTTCGTCCACATTGCTTTAAGGATGTAATAAGAAGCTCAGTCCTTACTGTTTGCACTGGGACCATCTGTAGACGCTGAGGGAACTGGCGGAGGAACCAGAGACTCGGATAGACACCATCTCGTCCAGCTTTTCTGCTGTTGGCGCCTTATCAATAGAGATATTCAACTTCGGATAGACTCTGGTTTGCCAAACGTCTGTTTTTCCCGTTGTAATGGAGGCCCGTGTGTGGTTCTCCTGCCCCGCTGAAGGAACGTCTTCAGGATCGACTGGTGAAGGAGGATTTCTCACCGTCTTAGCCACTGTGAAGGCCATAGGAGGTTCTCTGGTTCATTTGATGTAAAAGTGTGAATGTGGCATGGATATTTCGTGTTTACACCAATATAAGCAGCCCTTTTTTTCCCATAATTGTGATCTAAAAAATTGGTGGTGGTGGGGGTGGTGATGGTGGTGGGGTGGGGGGGGGCGTTTATGTTCGCCAATTTCAAATATGCGCGTAAATGTAAGCCTCCATTTTTCCGATTTCAAGTGAGAAGTAGTTACAAATAGACAGAAATGCGTCGTCCCTATCTAGTGTTGCTTCACCGTTGTGTCCTCTTTTCGTTCTTTAAATAATGGTTCCGTGGACATATACGCTTTTATTGGCTCAACAACATAAATACAGTAGCATTAGCCACCAAGCAACACTTAGCAGTGGCTAAATAACACTGTAAGAAATAAAAACTAAACAATATACACAAAATACTATCAATAATGTTGGAACAAACAGAGACGACAAACCAAAGATCATCCGGTAGATCAGCGCTAACGGCTAATTGTAAACGGGTAGGAGCAAAATCCACCAGCAGGAGAAAGTGTCGGAGCAGAAAGAGAACAGTCGCAAACTAACAACACATACAAGAAGTAAAACAATCCAGAGAGCGAATAAAAACGCTCGGCCTGCTGCACAGGGCAAAACAACACTCCTGATAAACACGTCTGATAAAGACCAGCTAAAAATGGCAAGCAAAGGCTCATGGGAGAAGCCGCTTAGGATTCTGCGAGTCTTTATTTTATAGCTAACGAATGTCTTAGATAATGAAAATCCAGAGTAACAAAAAACGTCGTCCCGAGTTCCTAAATATTTTCACTATATGAAATCGTCTTTTTCTTACCTCTAGCGTGCAGGGAGATGAGAGTTCAGACGTGTGTAAAACAGCTGTTTCATCTTTGTCAAATCTAACTTGTTACTTGTACTCCTATGGGGCTTACATAAATAAAATATATCAATATTGGCCAATTTCCAATATGTGCGTAAATGTAATCGCCGTACCAAGTTAGATTTGACACAGAAGGAAAAAGAAGTATTTCAAGAGAAATGTAACTTAATACAGCCTTGGTTTTTTTTCTTTCTTTCTCAAATTTAAATTTTGCGCCTGATGAATCAGTAGGGTGCTTATATATTGGAGGGGCGGGCTTATATTGGCCAATTTGAAATAAGTGGGTAAACGATAAAGAAGGAAAAAGAGGTATTTCAAGAGAAATGTAACTTAATTTAGCTTTAATTGTTTTTTTTTTCTTTCTTTCTCGAATTCTCATTTTGCGCGTGATGAATCAGTGGGGTGCTTACAGTTGCCAATTTGAAATATATTTGCGTAAATGTTGCGTTTATGTTTGCGTAAATACGGTATGTGCACGGCTGGTGGAAAAGCTCATAGGTGTCGGTCCACGGCAACGAAAAAAAACCACACACGAGACTGAGCTTTTAGTTTGATCCGTAAGCGATTCACTCGCCGGCGGTAAAGCTGATTACAGCGCGAAGAGAAGAAACACAGCGGATGAGTGGATGGAGGTGGAGACCAGGATCAGAGGTGGAAAGTTCACCGCTCCGGCGGGACCAGCCAACAGTTTTAACTCGATTGGCCGGATGGATTAAGAATCGCGACCGGCAAATGTTGCGTGGGGAATGCAATCGTGGGATTCGTTGTGCATCATGTAATTGTTTCGCCGCTGGGGCGTTTAAAGCGTTACCCAACGTTTCAATCCGTTCACGCGGAAAAGCCGACGTGCCGACATCATTTGTGGAAAATCATCGGCTTAATTTAACAATATAGATCATCAACGGAAAACCATGTGTGATCGTGTTGTCCAATAGCGTTGAAGAGTCAATCCTTTCAGGTTCATTACGCCGTTTACATTATTTTTGATGAGTTTGCCTGGAGTTTGTGAGGTTTATCGGTCTGGAAATGTTCTCACGTTGGCTAAATGAGACGTAAAACGGTTCAAAAAGTCACAAGCTTCCGTTGTAATAGACTGGTGTTCTTCCATCTGTCTTATCGTCTTCTGTTCTTTTCCTGGTTAATCCTTTGTTCATGATTTCTTTTTCCTCACCGCAGTATTCTTTACTGTTTTTTTTTTGCTTTTTTCTCCCTCGTTTCCGAGCCTTGTTCTATAATTGTAAATGCACTCAACATGAATGTGATTGTTTTGTTTAGTTTTGTGCGTCTCACACCAGTTTTACGCCTCTAAATCAGTTGGTTTACTGTGGTGTTCAATATAAAAAAGCAAAAACTGTTGTTATAGTTTAGAAAAAGATTAATTTTGTCCTTATTCTTCTGGCTTTGTCCTTAAAAAAATGTGTTAAAAAGTGTGCCGTGGCTTACTTTTATTTACTTTAATAGATTTTTTGAATGCAATATCGTTCAATTGAAAATATTGATTCCGTTTTAGAATATTTAGCTTATATATATATATATATAGATTTGGTTTTTTTTTGTACTGTTTTATCAAGCGTATTTAAACTTTACATTTACACATACACCTCCTTTTCTTGCCTTACGTTTTCTTGGTGTTTTAATCTTCAAAACAAGTATCAATTCCATGTTTCATTATTCCAAATTTCTTGAGTTTCCGACCATTGTTCCCAAATTGTGATTTAGATTTTTTTTACGATAGTTTTACGCTTAGTTTTGTTGTGATTTAGTTTTTTAGTTTTGCGACAGTTTAACGTTATTGTGATTTTATTTGTTCAGTTTTGCGAACGTTTTACATTATTGTGATTCAGTTTGTTACATTTTGTGATAGTTTTACGTTATTGTGATTTAGTTTGCTTAGCTTCGCGACAGTTTTACGTTATTGTGATTTAGTTTGTTCGGTTTTGTGACAGTTTGACGTAATTGTGATTTAGCTTGTTCAGTTTGCGACAGTTTTATGTGATTGTGATTTAGTTTGTTCTGTTTTGCGACAATTTTACGTTATTGTGATTTAGTTTGTTCAATTTTGCGACAATTTTTTGTGATTGTGATTCAGTTTTGTGACAGTTTTACGTAATTGCAATTTAGTTTGTCCGATTTTGCGACATTTTTACATTATTGTGCTTTCATTTATTTTTATTGTGATTTAGTTTGTTCAGTTTGACGTAATTGTGATTTAGTTTGTTCAGTTTGCGACAGTTTTACGTTATTGTGATCCAGTGTTTTCAATTTTGCGACAATTTTACATTATTGTGATTGTTTATTCAATTTTGCAACAATTTAACGCGGTTGTGATTTAGTTTGCTTAACCTCGCGACAGTTTTACGGTGTTTGAGCCTTAACGTCGCAATTTTGTGTGTTGTGTTTGTGTTTACTTTTCCCCCCTGGTGGCGGTTTTTATTTTCAGTTAAAATAAAGACATCCATCGATTGGGTCAATCTCTCCAATTTGTAACAAAAATAACAAATTTTAATAAAGAAAATGAGATTTGTTTCTTAATTTTCCTAATAATAATCTCCAATTTAGTTTAAATGTGATGTTGGTGTTCGGACAGCAGTGAATTTAAACGAGACGTTGTTTGTCTTCATGACGTTGCTCAACTCTTTTGACACGTGTGTCGCTCTGCTTTTTTTTTCTTTTTTTCTGAAAAACACGTGTACAGAGTCCGAAGCATTTAAGGGAAATTCAGAAATCCAAATATCCCCAAACAAACAGACAGCCGTCGTTTGTTCCGTCCGTCCCGTTTAGATCAGGTGATGTAAAGCTCTTCGAAAAAAACTCCAATCACAGAGGCTTTTACGCAGAAACAAGATAGAGAAAAGACATAAGCTGCCCCTCTAATTTTATATAGTATCTGAGATTAGGATTACACATCTCGAATTGTACATTAACTGCGATTAAATTGTTTTAAAAAAAATAAATAAATAAAAGCCACCAAACATTGGCCGGCGAATGGTCAGCGAGCGTTGCTTTCACTCTCAGCTCACAGACTCCATTATTGGACTAGATATGTTATATTATATATATATATATATATTCTCTTTTATTCAATACATGAATATATAATACATTTTCATTTTGATTGTTCGTTCCTTTTTCTTGAACCAGACGGAGTAGTTTTCCCCAATTTCATCGTAATCATGTGATCCAATGACAATAAAGGCATTCTGTTCTTTTATTCTATTATTTTCTGTTTTCCTAAACAGAGGTGTAAAGTACTTGAGTACACTTTAGGATTTTTTGTTAATTTTGTAAAAATAGAATGTGTTTCCATATGTATAATACATTTGATTCTATAAATAAAAAGCAATATGACGAACGCATAAAGAAACTGAAAAAAACTCTTTAGACATTGAAACACTGAGCATAGTATTTGTACTTGTACTTTATTGGTTGCGTGAATTTATTGGGACTGAGTGAATCCAGTAGCTTGACACTTGCCAGCGACAGAGAGAAAATAACAACGAAAATAGTCGTTTCAGACGCCAGAATGCCAATTACAGCGGGTCACGGGCGACAATGTGCCAGTCTCGGTCTGTTTTAAAAAGCTGCGAATGACACGGGCTAAACTCCTCCCACACTTCCTGGTCAAGCAGCTGCCAGCCAATCAGAGTAAGGCCCGCCCCCACATGTCAAGCTTGTGCCAGAAGTCCAAACGGGGAAAAAAAAGGAAACAAACAAAAAATTCTGAAGCAAAATAAAAAAAAAAACATTTTTAAACGTGAAAATTGTGAGCGAAAAATAAGAAGAAACAAAAGTAAATGTGAAGTATTTTCGTTCGTTTCTTAGAAATATACGTTTTATATTTTTGACACTAATCTGATTCCAGACAGTTAAAACTGTGAAAAGCGCCCTATAAATACTCATATTATTATTATTATTATACGAATCCCCATATCGACAACCTGACGCGCTCAAACCTCGGTGGTTGATGAGGACAATAATTGTTGAATTTTCCACGTATGCTTTTCACGAGACTTTCAACTAATCCTGAGGAAAAACAAGCCTCTGCAAACTAAGAGAAGGAAAAGAGAGGGATTGCTTTTTCCACTCCAGATGCCCGTTACCGTCTGATTATCTCAGAGAACAAACACTGTCTTCGAAACAGAGCTAATTCGCAGTGTTTTATCGGCTGATGCGGTGTCTGCCATCCAGCCGCAGGCTCATTACGCTCTCAGATGTGCTGGAAGAAAGTCCTGCATTTCCCAGCGGATGAATATAAACCTGTGTGACCTGATTCTCCGGGGAAAACTCCGCGCAGCCAATCAGATTCCGGCCTGTCGTCCGCTAATCCTCCAGTCGGCGTGAGACTAAATCTCTCCGATGAATGCGTCGCTTTGGTGTTATGTCAGGTTCACCTCCACTTCTTTTCAGTGTGTGTGTCCTTTACAGTAAAACCACGGTAAAACGAGGCAGATCTACGGTAGAAGACGTCGTCTCAGTACAGGAATCACGATTAGACTTTACGAGTAGGAAATACAGGCCGTGTATAGTTGCATTTTACAGTTTTTTTTTTGCAGTTTTCCACTTTGCCTAGGCATTGTATAAATTGTCTTGGCAGTATTTTGCGTTGCTTTACACTTTGCCTAGGCATTGTATAAAATGACTTGGCAGTGTGCAAAGGCTGGCTTTTTTTGCGAATTTATGATGTATTGCATCATTTTACACTTTGCCTAGGCATTGTATAAATTGTCTTGGCAGTGTGTGCAAAGGCTGGCGTTTATAGAAGAAGTTATAACGTACTGCGTTGTTTTACACTTTGCCTAGGGATTGTATAAATTGCAGTGGCAGTATATTGCATTGTTTTACACTCTGCCTAGGCATTGTATAAAATGTCTTGGCATTGTATAACGTGTGCAATGCCTAGCGCTTATAGGCGAAGTTAAAATGTATTGCGTTGTTTTACACTTTTTCTAGGCATTGTATAAAATGACAGGCCAGTTTAGCGCCCAGTTGGAAATGTCGGGATAGGAAAGAAAAACATTCACAATGAGCGTCTAAAAACAACAGAAGGAGCGCCTGATGAGCCGTGGGACGAGTTCACAAGAAACCGAAAGAACCACAGACGACATTCCTTGTTTATCGAGGCGTAATTTTGCGCAATTTTTCCAAGAGCATCTTCATATGTCCAAAATATCACATAATTGTCACAGGTCAGGGTTTGTTTTTTTTTTTTTCGCAGTTAACGATGGAAATATTCACGGTTTTTCCAACTACGGTAACATTCGTTGAAGATTTGCGGTTAACGATGGAAAAAGTTGCGGTTTTTCCAACTCCGGTAAAATTTGTTGAAGATTTGCGGTTAACGATGGAAAAATTCGCAGTTTTTCCAACTCCGGTAAAATTTGTTGAAGATTTGCGGTTAACGATGGAAAAATTCGCGGTTTTTCCAACTCCGGTAAAATTTGTTGAAGATTTGCGGTTAACGATGGAAAAATTTGCGGTTTTTCCAACTCCGGTAAAATTTGTTGAAGATTTGCGGTTAACGATGGAAAAATTCGCGGTTTTTCCAACTCCGGTAAAATTTGTTGAAGATTTGCGGTTAACAATGGAAAAATTCGTGGTTTTTCCGACTCCGGTAAAATTTGTTGAAGATTTGCGGTTAACGATGTTCTCTCTCTTCCGTCGGCAGGATCCCAGAAGCAAGCACAAGTTTAAGATCCACACGTACGGCAGCCCGACCTTCTGTGACCACTGCGGCTCGCTGCTGTACGGCCTCCTCCACCAGGGCATGAAGTGTGACAGTGAGTGACCACCTCACCTACAGAGAGAAGCCACGCCTTCCTTTAACCTGAAAGCGCTTCGAGGGGCAAAAACTAAACTCTCAAACCTAAAACACACGACTAAATAGACAAACGTGACTCAAAATGAACAGGTCAAGGTCATAGGTCAAGTCAGGGAGCTTGAGGACTAACCGGAAAAGACTAGTCAAACTAACCCAACCCATAATGGAGGGTTGAAGGCAAAGACAACAACTAGTTAACAAGAGCAAGACCCTCAACTTACCGTATATTTCGCCATATAAGACGCACCCAATTTTAAAGAAGGAAAATCTAGAAAAAAAAGATTCTAAACCAAATACTGTAGTAAAATATTTTATATAAATTATATAAAAGTTAACAGCAGTTTAAGAACTGAAACATGTAACATGAACAGTCAGTAAAGTCATTATTAACGTGAATAGCGGTATTGAGATGTGCCACGATATGGATTTTGCAATACCGTGATAATTAATGAATTAGATTTTTATATAAGTATATAAGCACCTTAATACAGTATTACACATTAGTTTCGTTACAGATGTAACTTACAACTACCAATGACGGCACAGACATTACTAATCGAACACAGAAAGCAGTGTAACAGACTGAATTAATAGATCACACATGCGACGCTCATACTCCTGACGCTCTGTTTTCTGCGCTGTGCCTTTAAGAGAAGAGCGGCTGTTTTAGTTATAAAGACGCGCGCGAGAAAATCTGCTTGTTTTATTTTGATTAAAGTCTGTTTTCGTTTGGAAATCATGGTTTCATTGTTTCACACGATTCTGCGCGAGAAAGAAAGCGAGACAATGTTTGCGAACGAGGACCAGAAACAAAGATACCGTAGGCAGCCGCTCGCGATCTTTCTCTCTCTCTCTCTCTCTCTCTCTCTCTCTCGCCCGCCCGCTCTCCCCTTTCTCTCAGATTTTGGCAATTATGTTAATACAGTCTACTAAAATGTAATTCCGCGGTATTTCATTTTAAGATGGCGGTGAGCGCGCTCCGTGGTCTTATACGGCGAAAAAAGCGGTAACTATATTAGCTAAAAACGAAAACCTCACACTCAGATCAGTACCTTACTGTAAAACTACTCCATTACTAGTTACACCTCGCCGATTCCAAGAAGACTTGAGTAAATGTCGTGAAGTATCCAATTTTAAAAGAACTTGAGTTTATTACTCGTACTGAATTTAGGCTCCGAAATACCAAGACATGTGAAAAACAACTTTTTATGAGAAGTCACATGATTGAGCTGATAAAACAGCATCAGTACTTTCAGCATCCTCCAGATGGCGATATCACCTTGTCAGCGCCGAAATTAAACGCGGTAGAAAAAATTTAGCGAGTAACAGTAAGTGTCCATTCAAATGTAGTGGAGTAAAGAGACAGATACTCAATCACTAATGTAGTCAAGTAGAGAGTAAAAGCTGCTTATGTTGTTGATACTCAGTACAAGTACAAAGTAGCCAAAATACTTTTTATATACAGTACCTACTACTCAATATGACTAGGATATATATACAATATAACTTTGTTGTCCACAAGAGCAAAGAATATGTGAACAAACATGGGTGAATGTATTTGCAATTGCAGTTCTTAAGACTGTTTTAGTTGAGACACTTTCCACCAAACGTTTGTACACAATCTCTAAGATGGTTTGTCTGATTCCAAAGTCACTCAGCTCACGTAAACAAACTTTATGGACATTTCTGAAGAATAAAGTTTGAGGTTTTTTCTAAAAGAAAGTCAACTAAATTTCAATTCCTCAACCCTCTCGATATTCTGATTATGTTATGGCATGTTTATAGCATAACATGTGATTATGCTGCTAAGTAAAGTCCATTTACTCAAGTACTTTACACTACTTTGTCATTCTCATACATGCATATTCAAATATCACCTCAAAAACTCATTGTAAATAAGCTACTTTAACTCCCAAATGTCTTCAAACTAAATTTTGTAAGTGACATATTTTGTACATGTAATTGTACAATGTACAATTTAATTTTGTAAATGTACAATCAATTCTACTGTACAGTTTGGCTGTGTTTTGGATGACATTTTAATAATTTTTAAAATTATATTAATATATTAGTTTGTCGATAAAATATCATCTCTCTCAACTAAATTGTTTCACAAAATGAAAGGTGACAATATTAAGCAAATACATGTTTTTTTACAACGAGTAAGAACGAGGTACATTAGTTTTGTGATAGTTTTGAGATTTATTTATGTGTGTACGCTCTGTTGTGTTGGTTAAATTGAATGAAATCGCAACGCGTCACCAAGCGTGAGGTGTATGTAACATGTTTTTAAAATGACATATTTTGCCAATATTTTATCGATTCTAAAAACATTTTGTCTGAATTTACAGATCCTCCGAACGGATTAGAGCTTTTACATGCAAAAACACGGTCCATATAACAAAATTTCTTTTAACTGCAAAACCTATTTGAATCTGAAAATAGCGAAGTTACCACCTCGCTACTGAAAAATGTAGTTAAGCTAATCGCTTCGCTCTGTTGAATCTAATAAAACCTTTTTACTCTTAAAACTAGGCAGTAGGTCTTGTTTATATTACATATATTATATTATATTTTATCGTATTTTTTGTACATTTGAATCTTGTGATGAGACGTATGAGTTTCATCGAAATGCCAGACTAGACGTTTGATGATATAAGAAGTGAGAAATTATGATTATGGCCAAGAAATCGCTTCTGAATTCGTACGTTTTACCGAAAAGCAAATCCCGCGGTTAATTTAGATAATATTTTTGTTTTGTACAATGACTCTTGCATTAATTATTAAGAGCAATAATCAGCAGTGCTATATTCTCTTGCATTACCGCCCTTGCACCAAATATCGCCGTCCGACTTTATTTAATATTAATATCATCCGTCACAGAAACTGTCGTTGCCAAAATGTTTCGATTTTTTGTCGATTCAGCAAAAGACATTTTAGAAATGCTGTAGGTTGGGAAAGTTACCACCATTCATCCAATAAACTGTTTCCTCATTGGATCTCTGGACCGAGGGCGGAGTCACTGGATGGGCACTGGATGGCCCAACCAATCACATGACAGACACACACAATCAATCACTCACTCTCTCGTGATCTTGAAGCTAAAAATTCCCAACATTTAATTGATAATTATTTCTAATTCTACTGCTCCGTTTTGCGGAAATGATAAACTCCTCTTCATATGCAAATAAGCGACTTCAAAAATAGCGACTTTGCGTTGTTTTTGACTTAAAAAAAAGCACTTTATAAATAAACTTGAACTTGAACTCCTTCTTCTTTCAGCCTGCGACATGAACGTCCACAAGCAGTGCGTGATGAACGTGCCGAGTCTGTGCGGGACCGACCACACGGAGCGGCGAGGAAGACTCTTCCTGAAGATCGAGGTGACCGCAGAGAAGCTTCACATCACAGGTCAGAAGCCTCGCACCTTCTTCTGCTCAACCGTGGATGACTTGTGTCTAAAAAAAAAACGATATTTACAGAAGACGCGTGAGGTCACAAAGGCCTGATCTCTGGTTGGTTGGTTGGTTGGTTTGATCAGATTGTGGGGATTAGAGCTGACGGACAAACTCACTGGAAAAATTAAATCAGTCTCGTTGAATATTTGTTGGGTCGGAAAACAACAGCCGCTTGTTTGGAAGGATCTGTCCGTGTAATAGTCAACGTAATAAACACAGAATAACCTTAGACATGAGCTGTAGGCACCAGACAACAATTCCAAAAATAGAAGACAAGTTTCAAAAATGATAGTAAACCCATTTTAAAAGAACTCAAGTGTTTTACTCTTGCTCAATTTAGGCTTAAGAAACACCAATGTGAATGTGGAATGAAATGAAATGTGGAATAATGGGACATTTTTTATTAATGAGGCTTGATTTCCTAATATAGAAATGAAACATAACACCTCAATGTTTCAAAATGACAGAACAAAGTAGTTAAGTAGGGAGTAAAAGTTGCTTACATTTCTAGCCAAAATACTTAAGTAACAAACACGTCCATGTACTCAAGGACTTTACTCCACATAGTTTGGCAAATTAGGTTCACCCGACCAAATCTGAAATGAGCCAATCAAGTGGCAGCTATTCAGTTTAGGCGTGTAGACCTGGTCAAGTGACAGTTCAAACCGAGCATCAGAACAGAGAATAAAGAGGATTTCAATGAGTCTGAACCAGTCACGGTTGCTGATGCCAAACAGGCTGGTCTGAGCATTCCTGAAGCAGAATTTGACTTCTGGGGTTTACATAGAACGGGGTAAAATACAACATTTCCAGTCTGCTGCAGTTCTGCGGGCCTAAATGCCTCGTTGATGTCAAAGGTCAGAAGAGAATGATCAGGCCGGTTCTAACTGATGACAAGGCAACCGATTCTCCCTAATCTCTCATTACAACTGAGGTCTATGGAAGAGCTTCTCTGAATACACAACACATCAAATTGAGGATGGGCTACGGCAGCAGAAGACCACACCGGGTGTCGCTCCTGTCCGGAAGGAGCATGGAAAATGTTGGACAATTTGGAAAAACGTTGCCTGATCTGATGAGTCGTGATTTCTGTCACTATCACCAGATCTCAGTCCTTTGGGTTGTGGTGGAACGGGTATTTCGCACCGTGAAAATGCTGTTGTTACGGAGCACACGGACACAGGTTGCTGTCAGTGTGACGTTTTGTTTGAGAATCAGAGAACGTTGACGCAGGAGTTTGTGGAGAGCTACAAAGATCAGGACATGGGTTAGAAATGCATTATGGAGCACTTGAGCCTGCTTTCCTGATTCGGGATCAGACCGTGAGAAGCTGTGGAGCTGGAGGTTGAGTCGTCTCGATCCTGGAGATCCAATCAAATGGAGCTGAGCTAGTCAGTGTGGACCTCTGGGGAAGTCATCAGCCTTAACCCTAACCCTAACCCTAGCCTTGTCGAATCCATACCAGGATGAATTAAAGCAATTCTGAAAGCAAAAGGGGGTTCCTGCCCGGTCCAAGTAAAGAACATTTGAATATCCATTGTTGCCTTCACCTCTTCAGAACCCCCCCT
>CM051500.1:28761828-28776263 GCA_028031935.1 Paedocypris micromegethes
CCATGTTTTATCTGCAGCCAGAATGTGAGCACACTCTCCTCGATTGCCGTCGACAAGCATTAAGAGGATTAATTTCAGCCGATCGCTTCATTCAGGTGGAACGGTTTTGCAAATGAGAAGCGATTTGCTGAGTTTGAGGTCTGGCTGTTCCGCGAGCGGCGGATAACGGCGGCGGCTCCGGCTGATTACAGTAATGTATCCCGTTGCCGCGTAATTAAATGGATTGATGTCGATTCTTCATGAGCCGGGCAAATTCACATGATGCGCCTCAGGAGATGGGTTGGGACGGCAGGTCTCGGCGGGACACGGGAGCAGGGTGCCCACCTGTGCCCCTCCTGCCAGTCATGGTGGGACTTTCAGGATATACCGAAAACGTTTTTGTTCTCCGTTAATGGGATGGTGTGCCTTCCCTAACTCTCTGGTCTTTTCGAAAAGTTTCAAAAGTTTTTCCTGGGCTCTTTGAAGTCGCGTATGAAATCCAAAGTCTTCTGGAGGTTTTCCTCTCCAGCCGGTACTTTTGTTTCTTCTGCGTTATATAAGCAGCGTAGGGGCTACGAGCCTCGGTGGTCCCTGTCAGCACATCCCTCGTGGTTCTCATTAGTAACGGAGGCTTCATATGGGGTCTTTCTGGGGGTCCGGCCTCAGGATAACAGTGGGGATGACACAGCCCGTTAAATGTAATTTTCAGCTCTTTTTTTTAAGCAAACCAGTGCGATTTTCGGGGTCAATTTAAGAAACCATTTCAGCTAAAAGATTGAGAAAACAACAAGTCACATTTTTTTTAGGAGAATCGGTTCCATTGGTTTGCGGTTTTAATTGAGTCCCGTTCATTGGAATCGCAACACGTGAAAGTGATCAAACGCCATTTTTATGAACAGCCGATGAAGAGTGAACGTGAAGAGGAAAGTGCTTCATTAAGAGGAAAGAGAATCTCCGAATCTCGACACAGTCCATAGACGCTCCTGCATTTTCTGATATTCCGAGTCGTAACGCCGTCTCATCAACTTTCACTTTTACGTAACAGTCCAAGTCGCGCCCATGTTAGACCCTCTGGATGTGCGGAGCGTCTCTATCGGAGCATAAACATAAAAAGGCCAAAAATGCGTCGACACATTCTTGGGATTTTCCTGCTCGCACCGACACCCAATCTAAAGGAGATTTACCGCCCCTCGCTTGTTTATTCTGGACGGAACCCAGAAAGCGGGATCTTGGCTGACCCTGCGTCCTTTGTGGATAAACAACGGCAAGAGGCTAAATAACATTTTACTGCATTATCAGATTACCCAGCATGCCCTGCACTTACTGGACATTTGGCTGTTACGTAACAGCACATCTGAATTTCTCAGGCTATTTGGGTGATATAAACTTCCAGGGAAGCCGAATGTGTGTGTATATATTTATAGCGTTCTGAAAGATTGTGTTTCAGAGCGACTCGCCGCAGAGGAATCTCTGACGAAATCGCTTTCCAAACCAGTCTGTGGTTTCCTGTCGGGCGAAAGGAAGCCTTGTGCCGCTAATTGCCGACTGAAGGAAACAAGTCTGGATCGAAAGATGGGAAAAAAAATTGTATTCACAATCAAAACAGTGACTCTTGGTGAACAGTTGTAAAGCAAAATCTTTTTTTTTTTTTTGGAATATATTTTTATTGAGTTTTAAATGTACACACTTATATTCAATATCCCCTCCCCCCACCCACACTGCAAAAAAAAAAAAAAATATATATATATATATATATATACACATACATATGCACATACCATGCATATATTAACAATTTTACAGTAATACGGCTTAAAATAATACATCAATAATAATCTCACTGTTCAGGGTCCACAAAAATTCAATAGGTTCTTAAAGAAATATAATGACCCATGCTTGTTCAGTCAAATTGTTGACTAACATAAAAGGCATCGCAACAGTAAAAAAAAAAAAAAAAAACACCATTTGTACATGGCACCAGTTCAGATGTAAAACTAAATCTTTACGATAAAATTAAAGCTCTGTTTGGTTTAAAAAACACGTATTTCTCTTTTATAAGGGGGAAATGAAGGAAAATATAGACAATTCTACTTGAACTTTGTTGTGGATTGTAACTTGTCGTTGTAAACAAAAGTAAACATGTTTGTAATTGTTGAGTGTAACATTTTTCGAGTGACACCGTTTGTTCTGAAGTTACTGAGACCAGAAGGAAAAGTCGTCTAATAGCAGCCATTGTTCCAGCAACATACTGTAACAATACAGATCCAGCTTAATTCCCTTTTTGAATTAAGATTTTAAACTAACACATCGTCCTGTGAAACATTGTAAAACAAAAATAGCAACTTGCTGTTTTGTCTCATCAATAAAATTGTATTTTACTGTAAATTATTAGGGATTTGTGTTACAGTTTTACAGTGGTCTAATATAACGGTATTTATATACATTTAGTCTTGGTCGTATGCCATATAACATAAGAATATATATATATATATATATATATATATATATATATATATTTATATTTATATTTAACAAATTAAACAACATTAAGTCTTGGTCATATACCATAAAATATCCAGATTTTTTTTATATCTATATATATATATTTAACAAATTAAACAACATTAAGTCTTGGTCATATACCATAAAATATCCAGATTTTTTTTATATCTATATATATATATATTTAACAAATTAAACAACATTAAGTCTTGGTCATATACCATAAAATATCCAGATTTTTTTTATATCTATATATATATATTTAACAAATTAAACAACATTAAGTTTTTTTGGTATGCCTTGGTCGTATATTTTACCCTTTACTTTACTTTACTTTACTTTACAGTCATTTGGCAGACGCTTTTATCCAAAGAACACTTTTCTTTACGTTATTCTCAAAAGTCTTGTCAACTCTTTTGACAGATAATATTTCATAACTAATTAACCATTTGTTTACTAGTCAGTTAACACTAGACGCTAGACTAGAGGACACTAGACAACTCACAGTGTCCTCGTGTCTCGCCGCTTTGCTTTTTAAAGTCGGTGACGGTAAAGAAAACGACCACAGCTCAGTGTATTAATGCGAATTTACTCAAAGTCAGTCAGTCAGTCAGTCACCTCTGATCCCGACCCAACAGTGTTCCACGATTAAAGACGAGAGCAAAGTCCGAGTCGGCGCCGTAAAGCCATAAACGCAAAGCCATTCCTGCACTGTAAAAAATTAATCGTCAGGCTTGGAATTTTCATTAAAAAAAGTGATGTGACTGCTAAAAAGAATGTGCATGTGTCCTTGAAAGAAGCGTTGTTCTGTGTTTCTCTTAAAAGAATTGAGAACATTTTTGTAAAAAAACGAATTCAAATGTAATTCTTACCTCTTCTTTTAAGCAAACCAGTGCGATTTTTGGGGTCAATTTAAGAAACCGTATCAGCTAAAAGATTGAGAAAACAAGAATTCACATTTTTTTTAGGAGAATTGGTTCAATTGGTTTGCGGTTGTAATTGAGTCACGTTCGTTTGAATCGCAGCACGTGAAGTGATCAAACGCCATTTTGATGGACAGCAGATAAAGAGTGAAAGTTAAGAGGAAAATGCTTCGAAAAGAAGAAAGAGAATCAGCAGCTCCACATCATCAGATGAGCTTGTTCCTTGGGAGAGCCAATGAGAAGCTTGCGTGTGTTGCTCAAAGTCCTTTAACTCTTTTTAAACTTTACAATTAAGCATAAACATTTGACATTAACCTTTCCGTTATAGCAAGGATTGATTATAACAAGGATAATGGAAGCGATTTATCTTAAAAGATGACATTATATGTTTAAATAATGTAAATAACTGACTCACCATCTACTGCTCTTCAGAATAAGGTTGAGGTGGATGAATGACACACAAGGCTGTTGCTTCCTGGTTGTGAATAGTTTTAATAGAGAAGATTGTGTAATGAGTGTGAGGAAAAATGCTGTTCGAGTCTTTAGTTTTCAAACCATCAATGAGCAAAATAATTGAGAAAATTTGGCTTATCTTCTCAAATTAAAGAGCACAAAACAAAAAGAATTTTTTTAATTAGTGTAGTCAGGCAATTTTAGTAGAACTTTCGTATTTTGCTTGTGCTGAATTTAGGCTCAAAAAACATCAAGATTAAAAAAAACCTCTTTATTTATGAGGGCTTTAGTTCCTAACAGAGAAATTACAATTAACGCCTCAATGCTTGCAAAATGACAAGACAAAATAGATAAAAGATTAAAAAGTCAGACAAAGTCAATCGTCAGGCTGAATAATTATATATTACACACATTATTTTGTCAAGTGTGTTCCACCTGAAAAGTAAGCTCTGAGAAACGACTTGAATATGATTCGTCTAACATGTCACCAAACTCCTTTTTACGTAAATAGCGCGTCACATATTTTAACCAATCAATGAAATCAAACGTTCTCCACCTTCGCCGCGTGACTGTGAAACTCTCGGCTCTTCTTCCGCTAATGCGTTTGGTGAAGCCATTTTTTCGGCCCAAGTGTGATGACTGTACGCCTCGGCGGACTTTGTTTAAAGAAGCATGAAAGGAGAAGGCCAAGCAGCGGAGCCGGAGCCGCACGAAGCGAGCGGGAGAAATGTGGTATCCAGGCAACAGCCGTGGAAAAATCCTTGAGTCTGGTTGACGTCTCACTATCAGCTGCGAGTGTGGGCGACGGTGAATGGCCACTGTCACTGTCACTGTCTCACGCTCCCACACTCCTGCCAGAAGGGACTCGCCGCCATCTTGTGGTCGTTTATCGTACTGCATCTACGCGGACTGAGCTGGGGCCAATCACAGCTGCTCTGAGCGCGGACGCGGGGCATATGGTGTAAGGGTGGTCGACCAATCACGGAGCAGGACACACGCCAAAGTACCTGGAAACCATACTTGAGTAAAAGTACTGACGCCTTACTGGAAAACTGACTCCATTACAAGTCACCAATTACGAGAAGACTTGAGTAAAAGTACAGAAGTCTTACTAGAAAAACGACTCCATTACAAGTCACCAATTACGAGAAGACTTGAGTAAAAGTACCGACGCCTTGATGGAAAAAACGACTCCATTCAAACGACATAGGTCACAAAAGTCACCAATTACGAGAAGACTTGAGTAAAAGTACCGATGCCTTACTAGAAAAAGGACTCCATTACAAGTCACCAATTACGAGAAGACTTGAGTAAAAGTCGTAAAGTGTCCAATTTTAGAGGAACTGAAGTATTTTGCTCGTACTGACTTTAAGCTCAAAAAGCATAAAGATAAAAAAAGCTTTATTTATGAGGCTTTAGTTCCTAATAGAGAAGTTAAATTTAACACCTCAATGTTTTCAAAATGATGCGACAAAGTAGATAAAAAGAACAAAAAATCTGTCTCAGCCAAACTCAAATGTTAAAAAAAGTGTAACAACTACTTTTTGCAACCAACCAATCACGGAGCAGAACACACGGCAAAGTGCCTGAAAACCATGCTTAAGTAAAAGTACTGACTCCATTACAAGTCGCCAATTACGAGAAGACTTGAGTAAAAGTACCGACGCCTTAATGGAAAAACGACTCTTCAAATGACATAGGTCACAAAAGTCACCAATTACGAGAAGACTTGAGTAAAAGTCATAAAGTGTCCAATTTCAGAAGAACTGAAGTATTTTACCCGTACTGAATTCAGGCTCAAAAAAAAAAAAAAAAAATCTCTTTATTTAGTTTTAGTTCCTAACAGAGAAATTAAATTTAACACCTCAATGTTTTCAAAATGACAAGACAAAATAGATCAAAAGATGAAAAAGTCAGTCAAAGTCAATTGTGCAAAAAATTGCAACCGCTAACCAACCAATCACGGAGCAGGACACACGGCAAAGTTCCTGAAAACCGTACTTGAGTAAAAGTACTGACGCCTTACTGGAAAACTGACTCCATTTCAAGTCACCAATTACGAGAAGACTTGAGTAAAAGTCGTAAAGTGTCCAATTTTAGAAGAACTTTCGTATTTTACTTCTGCTGAATGTAGGCAAAAAAAACATAACTTTTTTTTATTATAAAAATAAAAAAAAAAAAAACAGTATTTTTTAAGGGTTTTAGTTCCTAACAGAGAAATTAAATTTAGCACCTCAATGTTTTGAAAAAGATGAGACAAAATAGATAAAAAGAACTCCGTCTCAGTCAAACTCAAATGTTCAAAAAACCAATCACAGAGCAGGACTCACACCAATGTAGACAAAAACCTTACTTGAGTAAAAGTACTGACACCTTACTGGAAAAAAGACTCCATTACAAGTCTCCAATTCCAAGAAGACTTGAGTAAAAGTTGTAAAGTATTCAATTTTTAAAAGAACAAATTTAAAAGAATACTTTGTATTTTGTATAATACTTTTTGTGTTGTACTCAAATTAGGCTAAAAAAAACCAAGATTGGTGGAAAAACAAATCAAAAATAAAATCTCTTTATTAATTTATGCTTTGGGAATTGAACAAAGGTTTTATCTACCTCTCTATCTGTCTATCGCTCTCTCTATCTGTCTATCTCTATCTATCTATTTGTCTATCTGTTTGTCTGTCTGTCTATCTATCTATCTATCTATCTATCTATCTATCTATCTATCTATCTATCTATCTATCTATCTATCTATCTATCTATCCATCTATCCAAATAAACCTGAATTCAGTTGTGATTATTATCAGTGATTTTTTTTTTTTTAATCTAAGATTATTATTCTAGTTTTGACCTACAGCAATGGCAGCAGGTTTTCATTACAAGTGTTCAGATGTCGTTACACGTTTATGATGCCTTACATTCGTTTCGTCCTGACCGGTCTCGTGTCTTTCCTGTAGTGGGCGAAGCGCGGAATCTAATTCCCATGGATCCCAACGGTCTGTCGGACCCTTACGTGAAGCTCAAACTGATCCCGGACCCCAAGAACGAGACCAAGCAGAAGACCCGCACCATCCGCTCCTCGCTGAATCCCACCTGGAACGAGAGCTTCGTGTTGTGAGTGCCGTGGCCTTTTCACAGTTACAAGTGTCGCCGTGTGAAAATGTACAAATAGTACAAATCGACGCATGTATTGTGGCGGTGGTCTCTTTTTTTAACCCTTCCGATGAGAAATTAAAGAAAAATGTAAAAGCTATTAAGACAACGTGTCATTTGAGATTTCATTACATTTAATAACTTAAATAGATTCCAAGATGTTTTTTTGCACTGGCTAAGTGGTGGATAGTTAATTCCTTTCAGAGTAAAATTTCAAGTTGAACCAAAGTAAACGGATTAGGTGTAATCAGTCAACTCGATTTTTTTTACTTTGATCCAACGAGACACTTTTTACAGTGTAGATTGTTGCATTTTGTCTAATGTCCGTGTGTGTGTGTGAGTTTATGGCTTTGACTATGAGCAGTGAGCGAGCAGCATATGCGGCACAATTTGAGATTTTGACACTTTTAGGTGCAGGTGTGATTCGGTTCCAGAGAACTAGACTGTGCAGCCTTTCTATACGGTTATGTTCTGTTATTAGACCTGCTTTCATTACAAGTCAATAAAAGCTTCATTGAAAACCTCCGTCTTCAGTCCAGTTTGAATTGACAAAAAAGGGCTGTACAAATTGTGCATAAACTTGGGTTTCGTGACCACACACATGAGTCATTTCAAAAAATCTCACATTCTTAAGTTACACGAACTTTGGGAATTTAAAATTGCGGCGTTTATGTATAAGGTTAAAAACTAATTGTTGCCGTAGGGATTACAAAAGTTGTTTCATGAAAGAAATGGGGAATATAGTTTAAGAAGCAAGTCCAACTTAAAAGTAGAATATACACGCACCACCAAAAAGAGTTTCTGTTTGACTAGAACCGGAGTAAAATTTTGGAATAATTTAAAGGGAAGAGGTAAAGCAATGTACGAACTTGAAACATTTCAAATATAGATATAAAAAGGACATTCATTCGAACTACACTGTAAAAAGTGTCTCGTTGGATCAAAGTAAAAAAATTGAGTTGACTGATTACACCTAATCCGTTTACTTGGGTTCAACTTGAAATTTTACTTTGAAAGGAATTAACTATCCACTACTTAGCCAGCGCGAAAAACAATTTTGAATCTTTTAAGTTTTTAAGTTTAATGAAATCTCAAATGACATGTTTTCTTAATTGTTTTCACATTTTTCTTTAATGTCTTAATTTCTCATCGGAAGGGTTAAAAAAGAGACCCCCACCATAATATATAATAATGAGTATTTGTAGGGAGAGCCAATGAGAAGCTTGCTTTTCACAGTTAAACATTTATTGTTTCCTTTTAAGACAAATCGCTTCAATTGCTCCTTCGTACAACAGAACAAGATCGTGTTAAAGTTCAAAAGAGTTTTAAAAAATGCGTAAAGCAAATGCAAGCTTCTCATTGGTTCATTGGCTAATTCTCATCGGCCAATCCAAGAAACAAGGTCTTCTCTTCTCATCACCATCTGGCTCCAAAGCACAATTTTACGTTATTTCAAAGAAATTAATTTACTTTACACTAAAAGACTTACTTTTAATTTGGATGAAGCACAAATTTTACATTAAACTGATGGAAGACAGAAAATTAAACACTTTGAGTTAGATCAGGTAGAAAAAAATAATTTAAAGTAACGACACGCTTTTGGAACTTTTTACAGTGTACATTAAAAACTTGTTATATATTTATCTTGTATTAAGGGTTAAGGTAATTTATGATGTCGCTGTGGACACAGTCTTCATGTGTTGAAGTGGAATCTAAAAGGGGGCGGGGCTAGATACGTTGTACGTCTTTCTACTCCCTTTCAAACATGTATTGTGGAAATGAACATTATGATCGTACTGTTAGTATTATTATTATTCTTATGTTGTGGCTTTTATGTTGTTGTTATTATTTGTCACGTACAAGTTTGAATAAATAAATAAAATAAAATAAATAAATAAATAAATTGACTTACTGATTCAGAGTCTCGGATCGCGCTAGGCAAGAGCGTTCCAGAGTTTTGGTGCTAAATATGCCGAAGATCTTCCTCCCTCGTAGCTTTAGGAGATTCGAGGTGTTATAAGCTGGCCAGAGCTTTGCGATAAGACGAGTTTTGAGACTTTATAAGTGGTGGTGTGTCCGCAGCAAGCTGAAGCCGGGCGATAAGGAGCGGCGTCTGTCTGTGGAGGTGTGGGACTGGGACCGAACCACACGCAACGACTTCATGGGCTCCATGTCCTTCGGCGTGTCGGAGCTGATCAAGTCTCCCGCCTGTGGCTGGTGAGTCCATGACGTCAAGTTCAAGTTCATTTGTATGGCGCTTTTCTTAGTCCGAGACCAACGCAAAGACGCTATGTGGAAAAAAAAAAAAGTATTTAGAAAGAGAAATGTCGATTCTTTATATGAGTTTAAAAAATATGGGGGCTACATCACTGTTTACTGACTTTACTGACTGTTCATGTTACGTGTTTGGCATACAATTGTTCTTAAACTGCTGTTCACTTTTATACAGTTGATATAAAATATTTTACTACAGTATTTGGTTCAGAATCTTTTTTTTTCTAGATTTTCCTCCTTTAAAATTGGGGTGCGTCTTATATGCTAAAATATGGTAATTGTTAAAAGATCGCGATCTCGATTCTACCCCCATCGCAATGTTAATCCAGCATTTATACGATTCTGCCGAAAATTCGGCAGATGAAGGCAATAAATCGTGACTCTCGTTTTATCCAGAATCGTGCAGCTCTTGTATTTGATCTTTCTGAGTCTTTTTAGCTTCTATTTTGTCTGAAGGGTCAAATTGATCCAAACATTATTTTTGTAACAGCAGGAGAAGTCTCAAAGTGAAAGAAACTTTTAATTATTATTTTTTTTTCCTTTAACACGGGTCAATTTGACCCGAACAGTATTTTTGTACTACAAACATGTAGCGTGGTGTTACTGAATCAATATATTTTCTATATGATACAGCATATTATATTTTGTTACACCAACTACGCCAAGCAGAAGAAGTTTCAAAGTGAAAAAATGCTTTAAAATATATATTTTTTATATTTTAAAACTTAACAGTTTATTATAGCAGGTAAATTTGCTATAATAAAACATATAAAATGGCTATAATAATTTGTAGCTATAATAAACATAATAGATGGTTAATCTGCTTATTTTCTATATATTACTTAACAAATGAATTCAGTACTCGGATCTTTTGGAATTAGAGATGAACTCTGTTTGCTCTGTGGATTTGTCGTTGAATCATTCACGTTGCCAACAGCGACCCCTGCAGGCCAAATCACAGGTCACAGGTCAACTACAGCCCAATCACAGAGCTGATCACAGCAAATTTACTTTAGTTTCGTCCTTAAGTGTATGTTTGTTTTACTTTTCCGAATGTTTGATTTCTTTTCTAGACGTCACTTCAAAAGAAAATATTGTGTTTTATAGCATTCTAAATGAGTTTACTAGTTAATTGTTTTTGTGAAGTAAGTTCTCGTTCTCACTCTCTGGTTAGTTAATCTAGTCAATGTTAACAAAATAGAACTTTTTTGTGTTTAATATAGCACTAGGGCTTATTTTTGGTCAAACGTTGCACTCCACCAGGGGTCAGCAGAGGGTCAAAACACAACTCGCACTCGATTCGGAGCCCGAACAGAAAAAACATTTATAAAACCCAACATTTAAAAAAATCAAAAAATTTTTGTCCGGAACAAATAAACTTAACATTTACCTAGCTTTACATTTTTCGTTCTCCATAAAAATATTTATACAAGTTAGAAAAATGAAGCGGAAAAAACAGCAAAAAAATGGCTTTTAAGTAAATGTAAAAAAATTATAGAATTTAATAAAATATTATTTCTTCAAGGCAAGGCAACAATGCATTATGGGATCTGCAGTCTGTGTGTCATTAGTGCTGCATATCGCCGCCATTATTACCAGTAATAACCATATTAAAGGATCCAAAATTATTACTTTTATTGTTGTAGTTTTCCCCAAATGATGATAATCGAGATCTCTTCACGAAAAAGTTGTACGTGACTCTCATTCTCCTGTGGTCCTTCAGGTACAAGATGCTGAATCAGGAGGAGGGCGAGTATTACAACGTTCCCATTCCCGAGGGCATCGAGATCGACCAGGAGCTTCGGCAGAAGTTTGAGGTGAGATGAAGGACGTCTCTGTGACTCTTCATCATAACCTCTGCACTGACTCCTTATCTCTCCTCATCCTCATCATCGCCTCAGTAGATCCGTGTCAGTCTCTCTACCGCGTAGGAAGTGTGTGCCAGTCGGAATTGCGATGAATTTGTCTAACAGAATGTTTTTCAAATGACGTTTTAATGACGAGCCAATCACAAGCGTCACTAACATTTTCCCGAGTCGCCTCGTCTCCGTCTCTCTGCGCTGGATTGGCTCAGTGCTAGAACCTCAGGTAATCCTCCATCTTTGATTTCACGAACCCTTTCTTAATTTGGGCTGATTTCTTGACAACAAAAGCAGGTGTATTTTACACAGCGTGTGGTGAACGGTAACTAATAATGTACAAGTAAATCCCGAGGTGACTGTACCGTCCACGGCTGAGTAAATACACCTTCAGATCCTCATGTCGTCGGATTCAGTATTTGCTGACTTGCTCTTTCTTGTCCGGCAGTAATGGTTCTGGTGGAAGACGGGAAGGGATGACGGAGTCTAACGTGAACACACATCCATGGATTTTAACCAATATTCCTTGTTTTAATGTATTCAATCTTCATTTTAATTTTTTAAGAAGTTTTCATCCAATTACCTGTAATAGTTCACTAAGAATTCTAAGAAGTAAAAAGCAATAAATACATTTAAAACACTCAACAACGTGGTTGTTTTTGTCATACATTTTGAGACGCAGCAAAAACTCTGAGACAAGTGTGATGGGTTTTTCTGTGTGTTTTTGGATTAGCTGGTTTAGATTAGTTTACTCGGTTTAAATTTCTTGTTTTAGTGTTACTCATTTTTATCTTGTCTTGTGGTGTATTTGTGTAGGACTGTTTGCCTTGCTCTACATTGCCTCTCCTTTTATTTCTTTTACTTTCTTTCCCTTGCTTGCCTCGAATGCCTTGCATTTTCCTTGAGTTCCTATTGTAAAGTTTTTTACTTGCCTTGCCTTTCCTACTCCGCCCTGCCTCTCCTCGAACACCCTATCCTTTTCCTTACTTTGCTCTGCCCTACCTTGCCTTTTTTTCCTTTCATTTCATTGAGTTTCCTTCCTCTATTCTGCCTTCACCTGTCCTCCCTTGCTCTACCCAGCTCTGCCTTGCCCTGTCCTACCCCGCTTTGCCTTTTCCTAACCAGCCATGTCTTGCATAGTCCTGTCCTACCCTGCCTTGTTCTACACTACATTTTTTAACCTGCTTACCTTGCCCGGTGCAACCTTGTCCGGCCTTTCCCAAACCTGCCCTGCATTGACTTGCCCTGTCCTACCCTGCTTTACCTTTTCCTAACCTTCTCTACCTCTGCCTAATCATCCTGCCTTATATTGTCATGTCCCACCATCCCTTGTTCTACACTGCCTTTCCATAAAAGATCTTGCCTTGCCCTGTCCTACCCCGCTTTGCCTTTTCCTAACCAGTCATGCCTTGCATAGTCCTGTCCTACCTTGCCTTGTTCTACATTACCTTTCCTAACCTGGTTGCCTTGCCCGGTGCTACCTTGTCCTGCCTTTCCCAAACTCGCCCTGCATTGCCTTGACCTGTCCTACCCTGCTTTCCCTTTTCCCAGCCTGCCCTATCTCTGCCCAATCGTCCTGCCTTGCATTGTCACGTCCTACCATGCCTTTCCCTAAACGGCCTTGCCTTGCCCTGTCCTATCCCGCTTTGTCCTTTCCTAACCTGCCCTTCCTTGCATAGTCCTGTCCTACCCTGCTTTGCCTAAACTTCCCTACCTCTGCCTAACCTGCCCTTCCTTGCATAGTCCTGTCCTACCCTGCCTGTTCCACACTGCCTTTCTTTGTCCCAGTCTTGCCTTGCCATGTGCAACCCTGTCCTGCCTTTCCCAAACCTGCCTGGCATTGCCTTGCCCTGTCCTACCCTGCTTTGCCTTTTCCTAAACGTCCCTACCTCTGCCTAATCGTCCTGCCTTGCTTTGTTCTCTATTACCCTACTTTGCTCTATATTGACCTTCCAGAACAGGCCGTGCATTGTCTTGCTGTGTCCTGTTCGACATTTCTCAACCCTATACTGCCTTGCCGTGCCTTACATTGCACAGCACTGCCTTTCCCTACACAGCCTTGCTGTTAAGAAATCCCCCCTTAGTGGGAAAGTCATTCATTCATTCATTCATTCATTCATTCATTACCCATATACAGTCTTCTGGTTGTTGTTTGGAGTTTAGTTGGGCAGGAAGCTGAAACCCATATGCCCAGGCATCACAACTTAAGGCCCATCTCACTGTGTTTGTGTGTGTAACTTCACTGGAAAGTTAAATTTCAGATCACACTTTTGATAATGTCCCTATGGCCACACTGACAAACTCACTCACTACTTTACCCTTTTCAACCCTGTCTACACTGCTTTGTCCTTCCCTACCTTTCCCTACCCCGGTCTTCCTCTACCATTCCTTGCCTCTTCCTTGGATTTGCGTCATTGTGTCTGTTTATTTAGCCATTTCTGAAATGTTTGAGTGTGGCATCTGATTTGAAGGTTTTGAACTTTAAAATAAAAGACCCGCACCTATGACACTTGGGTCCGTTTTTGTTTGCTTCGAGATCCCGGAAAGTACCTGTAAATGTGGACATCAAACTATCGTCTCCATGTGAACACTGGCTCCAAAAACCGCAGGGGGGTATCTGTAACTGATGTTCTGATGTTCTAATTAAGTTCTGATGGATTCGTTAAAACATCTTTTAGAAATACACCAGACTATGAACAGATCTGGAAACTGTGGGAGAGTCTGGAGCTTCGGCAGCAGCGAGTCTTCACTAACGTCACAGTTTCTCTCCCTCCTGTAGGCCTGTCACCTCAATATCCACCTGCTGAAGGTAGTTCCTCTGCACCGTGTGTCTGTCCGCTGTCTGTCCTCACACGTTCTGATTATTTGCGCGGCTTCGGCTGCGACAAAGAAATCAGATTTACTAACAAGGATGCAAAGCAAATTCTCTGCAGAGTTCTCAAGCGACAACACTGGCGTTCAGTCAGCACGTGTGGCCCGTCACACACACACTGCAGTTGTTAGTAAATGTCGGAGCTGGGAGGCTAATGGACGGCTCTGCTGGCTGTCTGTGGTCTGCACACGGACCCTCGGTCTGAGCTCTGTGTCTGCTGTGCATGCAGGGGACTTCACTTTCACCGCGTGTGCTGAAGGGGGCGCCACATCTGCACTTTTCTGTCTGGCGTGCTGTTGAAACGCCTCTTGCATGTCACAGTGCTTCTGTAAATACATGTTGTCTGGCACACACTCTTCTGTTTGTGCACTCGGGACACCTGGCACTGAGCGATGTTATATAAGTGTGTTTTTTAGTGAGTGT
>CM051500.1:28779676-28797755 GCA_028031935.1 Paedocypris micromegethes
AAAAAAAACAGATTTTACCTGATATGATCATATAGTCCGAAATGAACTGCAAAAATTCCACATGGAAAAAAATTAGAAAATAAAAACCAAATTGAGGGGAAAAAAAACACTTGCTGTAATCAAGTAAAAGGATCTGCCGATCAAGAAAAAATGTTACTCGGTGGAAACATTTTCTCGGAACAAGCAAATTAATATTTCACTCTTAATTCTAAGCTAGTATCTTGTAAGAAAACAAATTTACACATTTATTTTTCTTATTCTATTTTTTTTTTTGGCTTGTCGAGAATCTGTTTACGCTGGATACGCTGTTTTTTTTTTTTTTTTCTTAGTTTCGAATATAGAGGACAGTTTTTATTAATTAGAAAATGTTAATGGAGGTTTTGGACAGTGGTGGCCTAGTGGTAGAGCGTAGACCGTAGACCAGAAGGTTGCAAGTTTGAATCTTGCTCAAGGAACTTCAGTTGTGAAACCCTCTGGCCGGTTTAAGTTTGCATCAATTTAATTGTGCTTTAGAATATTTTGTATTGTGGAAAAAAAAATTGAACTACAGTCTAACAGGACTTGAATGGCTGGTGCACCACTATGCGGATTAATCACAGCCTTCGCACTTTCAGAAAAATTACGGCGCGCTAAGTGAAAACAGTAAATGCGTCCCTCTTGATTTTCCCATTTCAAAGCAGTGCGTATCATCTTTTTGCAAATAAGTCGCAATGTATGGTAGTGAGATATGAAGCACACATGTTCCGACTGGATGACCTTCAGCCACTGAGGCGTTAATTCCCAGTCACATGCGCTTCACATACGGAGCCGAGAGGTCGTGGGGTCACACGGCGTCTCTCCAGCACTCGGCATGTTCCTTCATCTTCACACAGGCCTCGGGATGTGTGTGTGTGTGTGTGTGTGTGCTGACTGTCGATTCTTTCCACCGATCTTGTAGAAAGCCAAGCTCGGGCCTGGAAAGAAAGTCATCTCCCCCACTGATGAGCGGCGCTTCAGTCTTCCGTCTGGAAACATGGACCGAGTTCATCTCAACGATTTCCACTTTCTGGCTCTGCTGGGCAAAGGCAGTTTCGGGAAGGTCAGTCACATGATCAGAACTCATGACATCACCACCAGCCTGTGACACAGAATCGAGTTCAGCCGAGCGAACGCACGACAACAACGGCGAACACTCAGCCAGCGGCGCCGAGCCATCCCTCCAGCTGCCTTTCTGTCTCTTTAGATCCGTTCTCTCCATCCATCCATCCATGTGCTTGTTTAATAGACGGTTCCGCGCAGGTGATGTTGGCCGAGATGAAGTCCACGGACGAGCTGTACGCCATCAAGATCCTGAAGAAAGACGTGGTGATCCAGGACGACGACGTGGAGTGCACGATGGTGGAGAAGAGAGTCCTGGCTCAGAAAGAGAAGCCTCCCTTTCTCACACAGCTGCACTCCTGCTTCCAGACCGTGGTAAACACACTCGCCTTCTGCGGGAAGGTTCTACACGCCGTTCGGTTCACCTCGTCCACAGCTTTGGGGGAAAAAGGGTTTGGGTGGACAGGGCCTAAAAGAGTACCACCCTGAAGCTAATGGGCCGAATGAAAAGTAGAGTCCTGCTGAAGTGCTTGATAGACATGTCGAAATATCCCAGCATGCCCTTGCTGAATATTCATGAGCCGCATGCAGACAGTAAACAGCCATCATGTCCACTCGCATTTCACTCCACCCGGAGCTCCCACGGGCTCAGTCACTTCTACACCAACCGCTGACTCACAAATCACAAGGTCCATGTTGTGTAGAACATCCTCAGGACAACACGCCGAAATCCGGCAGTGATGCGATTCGCAGAGACCTCGCAGGGCAAAATGTAGGAAGAGAGACATGCTTGCCATGCCGAGCTGTAGAGGAATAAAAAAAAAAGTTTGGAAGAGCTAATTCTTCGATATTCCGTCGTCTGTTGGCATTGGTCTCACAGCACTAGAGATCGATTAGTCCGCATTCAGCAGTCAAATCCCGCGGTCCTAAATAATTTCAAAAACGTTTGAGTCCGCTTTTGTTTTCACCTCGAACAGGCAGAAACGGTATAAAATTAACTTGCAAAGTAATGTGGGATGTCAGTACACAATTAGTTTGCGAAATTCTACAACCAGCCAAGCCAATCAGCGTCTGTGTGAGGGTCGGCTGCGAATGATTGGACAATGACGAGTAAGAGAAAGAGTAATGGACTTAATGGATGAGTTTGTCGAGAAACGTTTAATTCTTGCCAAACAAGTAGTACAATCACGACATAATCCTGAATCCTTTCAATATTGAGAAACTCTCCGGAATATTGCTCCACAGAATCCAACTGGGAGCCAACACAGAAACGTCAATCTTAAGAATTGTCAGTTCGCAGACGCAGTTTGCTGTCACAAGTCGAGGCATCAAACCTCGACCCTAACCTATTCTGACTGTTTTAGCTTTGGGTAAACACCTCACAACTCTACTGATTCAACCTGAATGAAACACTCGGTGACGGTGTGTGAGCCTGGCTATCTCTCGTAGTTGTGCGTCTGTGTTCACTCTCTCGTTTGCCTTTTGTCAGGACCGCCTGTATTTTGTCATGGAGTACATTAACGGCGGAGACCTGATGTACCACATCCAGCAAGTGGGCAAGTTTAAGGAGCCACAAGCCGTGTAAGACCTGACCCACTTCTCGCTGTCCATCAGAAACACATCAGCACACACCACAGGCCAGTGATGAACCCATTAGTCAGGCCAGACACACGGCTTCCCATCACAGCGCTGAATCTTCCTCTGGGATGGTGGAAGAGCAAACAGCGACCGAAATGATTCCAGGACGAATCGATTCCAATTTACACACAAATTCCCATTGAAACGCTGAGCTAGTTCAAATCACCATTTCAAAGTCAGAACATTAATAAAAACATGTTTTAGCAGCACATCTTCTCCCAAAGTCCCATCTAAAGGGCCAGGCTTTAACCACGTACGACTTTTCATTTAATTGTTCAGCCAATTCCGGTTAATCTGACTAGTCACTTATCTGGACCGGGTCCAGTGGAAGGGAGTTGGACCTTCTGGGAGTCGGACCTTCTAATCTATGGTTAGATGTTTGAATCCCAGTATGGACCCATTGTCTCCAACCCACGGGCTGGAATGGTGAAGGAATGGTACTGGGCCGCTGAAGAATGGAATCAGATTAGTGCCAAAAATATCAAACGAATAGAAATTTATTGGGGAAAAAAACCGAACTGAAATGATTCACATTTGTTTTTGTTAATCAGCACTTTTCGTTCTAAATCGGAAGCATCATAAATAACATATATATATATATATATATATATATATATATATATATATATATATACAATCTTTTGGTATAACTGTTTTTTTAATGCCTGTTTAAATACAACAAAATACTGATATATGTGAAATACTAAAATCGGAAAAATCACCCCCGCCCACCCGGGCCGTGATAAAATTATCAAATATTGACCGGTCTTTTTGGGGATTTTGGGGACCAACTTCTCTAGACAATATCACCTCACTTTAAGTCGACACTGTAAAGTCTGTGACGGAGCTGAACACACTAGAGTCAGAATTAACAGAGTTTTAATCCTTCAGTGAATCATTCTGATTAGCCGGAATCGACTGTCGATATCGAACTTGGCAACTTGCAACTTGGCAAAAAAGTGACTTTGGCAGGCTGCCAGAAATCTTGCAGCATCTGCCGCGTGTTTTTTTTTTTTTTTTGTTTTTTTTTGTGAAAGATGGCTTTTAGAAGTTCACTTTGGTGGTAGATGTGCTTGTCTTCTACTGAAAACATGAAGATGTTCTGTTCATACCAGCAGCGTTACACACATCATCTTCAAAACTCACACATCCTCTCCATGAAATAAACACACACACACACACACAGCCTGTGCTCATGAATAACTCACGCATGTAAGTGAGGAAACAAGTCGGAGTTTGGGTTCTGGAGCCGCTCCTGAAATAGACTGTTCTTGAATTATATAGATCTGCTCAGCGGTGAACACTTCACCAGACTATTTTTAGCGCTGCTTTGATCCCCTGGAGCCTTTGAAGCTTTGACACAGTCATTTGTTATCGTGTTACGTCTGGAATATCAACCTGACAATGGGAGTCGGAGCGACGGCGTGTTTGTGATGCTGAATAACGCTGAGTGTCTTCACAGGTTCTATGCGGCAGAGATTGCTGTCGGACTCTTCTTTCTGCACAGGAAGGGAGTTATTTATAGGTGAGAATGTATTTTTAACTTTTTTCCGGCTCCTTTTTTTAGCTCAAAGCTGTGCCATGAAGTTCAAATGTTCTGAAGGTTGTGGCCCTACTGTGCTAATGAGCTCAAGATGAGCAGAACATCTCGTGGAAAGTCCACGCGTTAAACGTGGATTTCAGGTTTTTAATCTTGCACCATTAACTAGTAACTAATGTTAAAGTAACTGTTCAATACAACAAAACAGAGAACATTCTAGGTGCCACGATATTACTATTAAACCTTGTTTTAAACCTTGTATTAAACTGCAGAATCTCACCTCAGGCTAATCTAATCGCCTGCTTGTTTACGCAAGAACGTGTGAATTTCTTTGATAGACAATTGTTTTGTGGACTTTGGAGATGTGTTCCAAATTTTATTTCAAGCTGCTATCACATTCAACTGGTTAATACTGATAAGGAAGCTTGAACACAAGGAAAGCGCGGTGAACTTTATGCTAAGCTAAGGCTGAACTCTATGCATACTTTTTACTAAATGTTTGATCCCTTTCAAACTAAAGGAATGAACTGTCTATTAAAATTCTCATTGTATAATCAGAAGCTCTGGATTGTCAAGCAGTTCCAATCAATCAGATCAGCCACAAATCCAGATAGAGTCCTAAAAGCACCAAAAAAAGGAGTTGGACTTTCTTTACAGTCATTTGGCACACTTATTTATCCAAAGCGAGTGAAGCAACGTGTCTAAAAAAAAGGTTACACTAGATGTTCACGCAAGACTATGTAGAGAAGCTTACTAGACAGAACAGCATGACAGTCAGTAAACAAACAAGACAACACTTTTCTTTTGGTCTGGACCAGGCTTCTGGTCTGGCCTGAGAGTCCTAGAGGATTGGAGATCCAATTGAGGAGAGAAATCTGCAAAGCTAAGCATGCAATACAGCAGAGTGAGGAGCACTTAGTATCTGCTTCGTAATTCCCTGGTGGATGTGGCAAGGACATCCATTTACGACGTGGCATGTGGACCATCGTGATCCAGTTCTGCTTCACTCTGACAAGCTCAGCATGTTCTAGGCTAGTTTTGAGACAGGGCAGTTGCGGCGTTTTAACAGCTTGAAGCTCGAAACCCTGACCAGAAGGTTCCACATCTGAAGTGTTGCTGAACCTGATCGGCTAATTCTGCGATTCACTTTGGATAAAAGCGTCAGCCAAGTAGTAGTAAATGTAAACCCCACAGTAGATCAGTCACTTGCACTATCCGCATCTACACCAAGTTCCTCCATTCCTCCTCAAGCTCAGCTGACATAGGACAAACTGATGTTCAGCCACTTAAAAGCCCGTCTCCCACCCACTCTCGGCCCACGGCAATTTGCCTCCTAGAGAATCCCCAGAGACCTTCACTCTGTGTTAACTCACCTGGACAGACCTGACAGCTATGCCAGGAAGCTGTTGGTGAGTTCAGCTGGTCCATTAACACCTTTAGTCCGTCTCAGCTCGTCCTGAAGCTGAAACACATTGACATCGGCAATGACCTGTGTAACTTGAGCGATTCCTCAGGGATTAGTTCTGACTACTTCACACTCACGCCTGAGGTAGGGCTAATTAGAAGTAACAATGGGATGAGTTATGTAAGGGAGATCCAACATCGTGTTGCATGATACAAGTTCAGAGGAAAGATGTAGATTTCAGTAAAGCTTGCAGCAACAGGCATGTGCCCAGCTTCAATTTCCTGGGAATCTCATGTTGAAAGATCTCACATTATCGCCAACCCCTCTATCCAGGCCAGGAAGGCACAAGAGCTTCTGTTTCAACTAACCAAACGATCAAGGTCTGTGCTAGCAAGCTACCAATGAAACTTACACACCAAATCCCCCACATTTCCCAATGAACCCTGCACCAGAAAACCTTGTGAAAGAATAGTTTCCTACAACGAAAATATGGATGTGGCCTGATGTTGTGGCAGATGTCTTCAGGCTGTAGTCAGTAGGAGTTGATGCCGCTCGCTGACATAAGATGGCTTTGTCCAGGAAAATTTCTTCTAAGATCTTAAAGGATCTGTCTGAAGATTTAAGTTTCCTCCTGACTAAATCAACGTGTTGATCGACCTCTCAATTTGTCCAAGCTTCGCTTTGGAAAAGAAGTAAAAGCAAACCGAAATCCAGAACTTGCTGAGTTGGGCAAAGCGTTCATATTTTTACCTTTCCGGAACAAATAAGGGTTGCTTTACATTTGCGTCCAAACTATCTAGTGAGGATGATGAGGTTTAAAACCCACACTCTGAAACTGGGCCAAGATTAAGACCCAGTTGGTCTTTCAATGCGGCGTTTGCAGTTGATAGTTAGTTAATGTTCATTAATTATTGCAATATTTGCCTCCACTTTTTTATGCAACTCAGCTTTTTTATTCTACGTCCAAAATTGGTTACATCATGACTAATGATGATTTGGAAGTGTGCCTGATTAAGCATTAGCAGTAACTTTGAAATCGGCCTTACTGGATCACAACTGGACCTCAACTGCCACTCTGAAGTTTTCCGAACAAGTGTGTAGAAAGAAAGTAGAAAAAAAGTCCCAAACACACGAGTAGCCAGTTCTGGCCTTCTCTTGATGAAGAATCTAAGTAGGTGCAGGAAGTTGCAGGGGCGTTTTTGACCTTGAGGAAGTTTCCAACCTCGTTTGCGAAAAGACTTCGGGAGAGCATCACTCACAAATCGATTTCAACATGTCAGTCCCATAACACCTAAAGTTTTCCGAACAAGTGTGTAGAAAGAACGTAGAAAAAAAGCCCCAAACACACGAGTAGCCACTTCTGGCCTTCTCTTGACGAAGATTGTAAGTTGGTGCAGGAAGTTGCCGGGGCGTTTTTGACCTTGAGGAAGTTTGTAGAAGGTTTGCGAAACGAGTTCGGAGAGCATCACTCACAAATCGATTCCAGCATGTCAGTCCCATTAGCCGTGTCCTCAGCATCCAGCTCGGGTTCACGAGGCACATCAATCACGCGACGTCACCGGTGCTGGAGAATCAGTGGAATCTCTTCCGCAGAAGTGCCTGAGTCCTCATGGTGCTGGTGGAGGAGGGTTTCTATGGAGACGACCCAGTTCGGCGGGTCTGACATCATTCCCGTTCCACGTGTAGAGCACATCCATCTGCCCGCCGCGTTCCTCGCTGGCCATGAGCCGTGGTGACAGGAGCTGTGCGTACCACAGGGTGCGGGGCGGAGCTGTCCGTCCTCAGCTCATCACCGGCCTGGCTCGGGGGGGCGGGGGGGGCGGCGGCGCTCGGCTCACGTTACTCACGCTGGCTGATGACTGGAGTGTGAGTGTGGCCGGGGTCGGCGTGACCTCCTTCCTCTCACTGTGTGACTCCTCCTCCTCAGAGATCTCAAGCTGGACAACGTGATGCTGGACTCGGAGGGCCACATCAAGATCGCAGACTTCGGCATGTGCAAGGAGAACATGCTGGAGGGCGTCACCACGCGCACCTTCTGCGGGACGCCCGACTACATCGCCCCTGAGGTGAGAGCTGGGGGGGGGGTCATGGGGAGGGGGAGGGGGCAAGGAAGAGGTGGTGATGTCATGACCTGCGAGAAGGACAGTGCTGGTTGGGTCGTGCCAGAACGCCGAGATATTAATTGGCGCAATTGATCCAATCACCTGTGTGCAGTTCACCACACCTACACAAACCAGAGCCTGTTGAGGTCAGGAAGATGCACAAGATACCGTATTTTTGAGCAGATGTAAATTTAACGAATGAAACGAATGATTTAACGTTTTTTAGTTAAAAATAAACGAATGAAAACCTTCCCATTCACATTTGTTTTTTTTTTTTTTCACGTTTGTTTTTATACTTTTTGCTTGCAATCTTCACATTTTATTATGAAACTTTTTTTTTTCCCCGTTTGGATTTCTGGCCGTGGGCGACCCTTACTCTGATTGACAGCCTCATTCACGGTGAGAATGTGATTGACAGCTGAGGGGGAGGAGTTTAGCGAGCGCTTAAACACACGAGCACCACAAAAGACAATGACTGAGGTCACACGTCTGCTCTCGGTATTTGGTGCGCACGTATACACAGTTTGACGTTAAATTCTAGTTAGCATGGAATTACAAGTGAGAAGAAAAAAAGAGTTTTTAAAACAAATGGAACATTTCAGCATTATTTTCATTAATAATAATAATAAAAATATTGATATTACATTTTTATTTGTAAGGCGTCTATCGGGAAGTGCTCATACACAGTATTTCGATGTGAAGAAACAACAGTGTGTGCTATTATTCTGACATCACAATAATTTAGCAATATTGTGCAAAAATAACACTTAAATCACAGTTTGTGTACTAATATTAAAAAAAGCAGTGAATGTACATTCGCTGAACTCCTCCCACACTTCCTGGTCAAGCGGCTGTCAATCACATTCTCACCAGCCAATAAGATGAAGCCCCGCCCCCACGTGAAACTTGGGCCAACAAATCTGAAACAAAAAAAAAAAACGTTTCAAACTAAAACGTGAAGATGGCAAGCGAAAAACAAAAAAACAAACGCTTTTATCCAAAGCGACTTACAAAAAGAGGACCAAGTGAAGCAATTTGTCTACTTTTCATTTGAATAAGCTGAATGTCTGTAGATTAGAATAGAATATAGTGCCTTTATTGTGATTGCGTCACATGGTTAAAATGAAATGAAGAACACTACTCCGTTTGGTGCAACATTAGAAAAAGAACACACAAAATAAAAATGTAAGAGAATATACACGTTGAATAAGATACAATATGAATAGAATCTCAAGTTACAAAAAAAAGTGTAAATAGTGCCCGTGACCTAGAAATAGAAAAAAAAAAGCAGGTATTAAAGCATGGTAAAGATGACAGAAACAGCACAGATGTTGCACTAGTGTTAGTGTTGAACTGTGTGTGAGTCGTGTCGGGTGTGAATTGTAAATGCGCTCAGACTCTGATCGCCGCCTCAGTGTGTTACGCTTCTTCTGCTCACTGAACATTTCACTTTTCACCGCAGTCAGTTTGGAAAAGAACAGGAGAATGTTGTAAATGAATCATGCGACATCGTGCTTAAGTGTGTGTGTGTGTGTGTGTGTGTGTGTGTGTGTGTGTGTGTGTGTGTGTGTGTGTGTGTGTGTGTGAGCTTGAGTCAGAGAGACAGAGACTGAGGGAATGAGGGTAATTTAGTGACAAAAGAAAGTGACCAAGAAATCAAGAACGACAAGTCAAGTAAGACAGTGAAGTCAAGTGAGTGAATGAGTGAGTAAGCGAGTGAGACAGTGAGTGAATGAATAAATAAATAAATAAGAGTGAATGAGTGAGAGTGAGACAGTGAGTGAATGAGTGAGTGATTGAGACAGTAAGTAGGTGAGTGAGTGAATGTAGAGTGAGAGAGTGAGTGAGTGAATGAGTGAGTGAGAGTGAGTGAGTGAATAAGTGAGTGTAGAGTGTGTGAGTTAGTGAGAGTGAGTGAATGAGTGAGTGAGTAAGTGAATGAGTGGGTGTAGAGTGAGTGAGTGTAGAGTGAGTGAGTGAGTGAGTTAGTGAGAGAGTGAGTGAGTGAGTGAGTGAGAGAGAGTGCGTGAATGAGTGAGTGAGAGTGAGTGAATGTAGAGTGAGTGAGAGAGTGAGTGTGTGTGTGAGTGAGTGAATGAGTGAGTGTAGAGTGAGTGAGAGAGTGAGTGAGTGAGAGAGGGAGTGAATGAGTGAGTGAGTGAGGGAATGTAGAGTGAGTGAGAGAGTGAATGAGTGAGTGAGTGTAGAGTGAGTGAGTGTAGAGTGAGTGAGTGAGTGAGAGAGTGAGTGAGTGAATGAGTGAGTGAATGTAGAGTGAATGAGTGAGTGTAGAGTGAGTGAGTGAGAGAGTGAGTGAATGTAGAGTGAATGAGTGAGTGTAGAGTGAGTGAGTGAGTGAGTGAGATCATTTACAGGATTACAGGACTATAACTAATCATACTGTTGTAATCTTAGTGATTCAAAAAATCTTAGTGATTTCATTAAAATTTAAAATATTTTAATGAAGCAATATATATCTTGACAAATTTAAAATTGTATTATTGCTTTGACTAAATAATAAAGAAAAGTTTGAACATTAACTACCTATGTGTTTTGCAGATAAATGATATTGAACAAAAATAATTGTAGTTGAATTTTTATAAATCTGTGTTTTCCGCTCTGCGATTGGATGGTGATCAATCAAGTGTACCCGCCTTCAAGCCCCTGAGCTGCTGTGATTGGCTCCCGCCCCTGTGACCCAGAAATAGAAAAGTGGTTTCTAAAGTAGATGGATTTTCTGAGGATGGAGATCCTTTATTTAGTCACGCAAACACTTCCAAACAGTAATAGCCAGAACTGACAAGTTTAAGTTTGAAAGGAAACTTAAAAGACTTTTTTTTTAAAAGACTGATGATGCACTCGTACTGTATGTACAGTAACTCCCTACAGTTACTTCTTCATTACAATACGAATCTCTAATGTCTCCCGTGTTTCATTTGTCGCAGTGTGACGATTCACTTGCACCTTTCTTTATCTACAAATTTGATAGGTAGATGGATGGGTGGATGGATGATAGGAAAACGAAAGATGGATGGATGGATCTTTGGTTGGATGACATGTGGTACAGAGAAAGATGGATGGATGGATGGGAGAAAGAAAGATAATTGAATAGGAAAATGAATGAATTGATGGATTGACAAATTAATGGATGGGGGACAGAAAGATGGCTGGATAGGAAAGAGAAAGATGGATGGATGGATGGATGGATGGATAGGACAGAGAAAGATGAATGGATGGATGGGAGAAAGAAAAATGAAAAGATGGATTGATTGATGGATGAATGGATGGATGGACGGATGAACGAAAGAATGGACAGGCGAAGGAACAATGGATAGATGGATGGATTTCACCTAATTTAGGAGAATTACTTGAAAACATTTGAAGAGAGAGAACAATGGATGATAGGAAAGAGAAAGAATTAGAAGGATGGGTGGGTGGATAAATGAGACAGAGAAAGATGGATGAATGGATGGGAGAAAGAAATATAAATGAATAGGAAAGAGAAAATGGATGAATTGATGGATGGGAGACAGAAAGATGGCTGGATATGAAAGAGAATGATGGATGGATGGATAAAGAAATGAATGAAGTTCAAGTTCTGAGCATTTGTAAGGCGCTTTTCACATTTTTAACAGCCTCAAAGCGCACAAAGGGACATAGATGGATGGAGAATGGATGGAGGGGTGGCAGACAGAAAGATGGATGCATAGAAAAGAAAAAGAAAGATGGAAACATGAATGGATGGATGGATAAACAGATGAATGGAGAGGATAGAGAAAGATCGGTGGATTTATGGAAGGGACAGAGAGAGATGGATAGTTGGATGAATGGGAGAGAGAAAGATGAATGGATAAGAAAGAGAAAGATAGACGAATGGATGGATAAATGCATGGATGGAAAGGACAGAGAAAGATGGATGGCTGGATGGGCGAAAGAAAAATAAATGAATAGGAAGGAGAAAGATGGTTGGTTGAATTGATGGATGGGTGGATTGACGGATGAGAGAGGGAACAATAGAAGGATGGATTTCACCTCATTTAGAAGAATTACTTGAGCGCATTTGAAGAGAGAAAACAATGTATGTATAGGAGACAGAAAGGTGGATGGGTAGGAAAAAGAACGAAAGATGGATGGATGAATGGTTTGTTGGATGGATGAGAGACAGAAAGATGAATGAATAGGAAAAAGAAGGAAAGATGGATGGATGAAAAGATGAATAGAAGGGATAGAGAAAGATGGATGGAAGAGAGAAAGATGGATGGATGGATAATGGATGAATGGTTTGTGGATGGATGAGAGACAGAAAGATGTATGAATAGGAAAAAGAAAGAAAGATGGATGGATGAATAGATGAATGGAAGGGATAGAGAAAGATGGATGGATGGAGAATGGATGAATGGTTTGTTGGATGGATGAGAGACAGAAATATGTATGAATAGGAAAAAGAAAGAAAGATGGATGGATGAATAGATGAATGGAAGGGATAGAGAAAGATGGATAGATGGATCGATGGGGGAGAGAAAGATGGACGGATGGATTTCACCTCATTTAGGAGAAATACTAGAACACATTTGTAAAAGATGTGTTTATCAGTCAGTGATCTTCATTAGTTTCTGCTCGTTCACTATAGACAAACACATTCATACGTTGATAGTTATTCATGTATTAATATATTATTCACATGCGTGGAGAAGCAACACTCCGAGTAGATTAAGCAGATTCCTTTAATGTAATGTGACGTACGTTCACGCCTCATCAAGTCTTCCCTGGAATTCAAATCCAAAACGCAAGAATCGTGAAACCTAGAAACTAAAATCATCCATCCCAGTTAAAAAAGTGCTTTTTCTATTTCTGGGTCACAGGGAGCCGGAGCCCATCCCAGCAAATTGGAATTGTGGCTGACCAATCACAGAGCAGGACATTCCAGACTTAATGGTGCGGATACGTACTGTACTGTAGAAGTTACTCCAATACAAGTCAAAAGTCCCCACTATAAAAAAGACTTGAGTCAAGTCAAGTCAAGTCATTTTTTAAAAACTCATAATGAATTTAGAATTAAAAAAATGAAGAAATGTGAAAAAAGTGAGCTTTTATTTTCTAATACAGAAACAAAATTGAACGCCTCAATGTTTCAAAAATGGTAAAATATTTTACCAAAAGAAATTAAACGAACAAAATGTCAGTCGCAATCAAACTCAAATGTGCAAAAAAAAAGAAACACAAATAAATAAAATTGCGAGCTGACTTTGAAGTGATTCTCCGTGAGCTCTCGGTCATTGTCCGAGACAATCGGACCAAAAAAATGAAGCTAAAATATAGTCGTGTCACAGTTTGCCATGTTAGGTTTGGTAACTTTACAACAACATTGTAAAGTCAGGGAACTGAAACTCAACATTAAATTCACTTTAAATTAACATTAAATAGACTCTTACCTCAATGTGATTCCTCAAATTTGACGGTGATTTTATAAAAGCTCTTATTGTTGTTGTGGTAAACAAAGCAGACACGCCTCAAATAAAAAAAAAAATTAAGACACGCCTCAAATTAACAGTCATGTGGTTTCTAATTCACAATTATCTTCCAATTCAAATATCTTCATCAGTCTACAGAGAGCAAAATCGCCTCGTTCGCCCAAGAAACTAAACGCGATAAAAATCAATTTTGGTTTGTCGCGCACAATCAAAATGTAACGAGTAACGGTAAGTGTCAATTCAAATGTAGTGGAGTGAAAAGTACTGCTACTCAATCACAAATGCAGTGGAGTAGAGAGTAAAAGCTGCTAATATTTTAGATACTCAGTACAAGTACAAGTAGCCAAAAACATACTTAAGTACTTTTACACACATTACATTTACCACATTTACTCAAGTACCTCACACCTCTGTGTGGGAGAACGCAACGTTCCACGCTAGTTTCCTTCAGAAGACTCCAACTCCAGATCTTCCTTTCTTGACGCTTTTATTGGTGTCGTTCCTCCACAGATCATCGCCTACCAGCCGTACAGTAAGTCGGTGGACTGGTGGGCTTACGGCGTGCTGCTCTACGAGATGCTGGCCGGGCAGGTGAGAGTTCGCCGCTCTAAACGAAAGGAAACGCAAAATGACTCGTCTAGCGTCTACCGAAATCTCGAATCATTTGGCAGAACACAACGATTTCCGACGCGGAACGTAGCACGACGCTGAACGGATGAGTGAGTGAAAGTGCCTTCGTTTGTCTCACAGATAAATTAACGGAATATAAACGGAAACTCAAGTTCTAGTTCAAATGTATTTGTCTAGCACTTTTCTTAGTTCGAGACCAACGCAAAGTCGCTATGCGAATTAGGGAAAAAAAAATAATGTCCATTATTTATCTGTGTTCAAAAAGTAGGGGGAAAAAAGTCAGTTAAAAGAGAAAGAAAAATCCTTCTGGCCGCTTGGACAAAAAAAACTTGCGAATCCTCTTTTAGCTTTCGAAAAAAAAAGCAGATTTACTTTTCCTACTCATAGAGAGTAGCTGAAAACCATAGTTGAGTAAAAGTGCGGATACTTCACTGTAAGAATGACTCCGTTACAAGTTACAAGTCACCAATTACAGGAAGACTTGAGTAGAAGTCGTAAAGTATCCCATTTTAAAAGAATTAAAAACAATTCTACTGGTACTCAAAAAGCACCAAGAGATGTGAAGAACAAGTTATTTAATTTTATAACTTTGTAAATAAGCGTAAACTTTTTTGTAAATAAAAAATTAATGAATGTTTCAAAATGGCAGAACAAATGAGATAAAAAAGAACAAAAAATCAAACTCTAACTGCTAATTCGCTGATAAACAGCATCAGTACCTTCAGCATCCTGCAGATGGCGACATCACCTCGTTCGTAGAAAAAGATGCAATCTTTTTCTTTTTGTTTTCTTTTTTTTCTTTTTGCTTTTTCTTAATCTTTTTGCAAAGAAAAAGATCTTTGGCCCAATCAGGTGAATAATATTAGACGTGTGCGATACGATTTACTTAAGTGTTTTAGGATTCGAGTTGATTGACCAGTGTCCCAAACATCATGTCCACGGTTCCGTCACTGGCATCTCAGCTTGTGGAACATGCCGATGTCTATTCGTAAAGAAATCGAATCCAAAGGTTTTTAACGAATCCAGACAGTCGTTGGTCTGATTATTTGCGTGTGTTTTTCCAGCCGCCGTTTGATGGCGAGGACGAAGACGAGCTGTTCCAGTCCATCATGGAGCACAACGTGTCCTACCCCAAGTCCCTGTCCAAAGAGGCCGTGTCCATCTGCAAAGGGGTTCGTAGCTCTGCTCCATTATTCTCTAATCCAAAATCATTTTCTAGCGATTATTTTCTAATTGACAATCTCACTCACTTTACTCACTCTCACTTACTTTACTTTGGTCGATTAATCTAACGATTATTTTTTTACCAGATTAATCGACACATTTTTTTGATTAATCTAACGGTTATTTTTGCCCAAATGATTCTTTGTTTATAAAAATCTAATATACATGGTCATTAATTTTTACTCAATCATTCAATCGATTATTTTCTAATAAAAATACATTTCTAGCAATTATTTTCTAATTGACAATCTCACTCACTTTACTCACTCTCACTTACTTTACTTTGGTCGATTAATCTAACGATTATTTTTTTACCAGATTAATCGACACATTTTTTTGATTAATCTAACAGTTATTTTTGCCCAAATAATTTTTTGTTTATAAAAATCAAATATACATGCTATTTGATTTTTACTCGATCATTCAATCGATTATTTTCTAATAAAAATCCTTTTCTAGCGATTATTTTGTAATTGACAATCTCACTCACTTTTACTCACTCACACTCACTTACTTTACTTTAGTCGATTAATCTAACGATTATTATTTTTTTCAGATTAATCGACTCATTTTTTGATTAATCTAATAGTTATTTTTGGCCAAACGATTCTTTGTGTATTAAAATCAAATATACATGCTATTTGATTTTTACTTGATTATTTTCTAATAAAAATAATTTTCTAGCGATTATTTTGTCATTTTCAATCTCATTCACTTCACTCACTTTACTTTTATCGATGAATCTAACGTCGATGAATCTTATTATTTTTCCAGATTAATCGACTCATTTTTTGATGAATCTAATGGTTATTTTTTTGCCCAAACAATTCTTTGTTTATAAAAATCAAATATACATGCTATTTGATTTTTACTCACTTACTCAATATTAATGTATCATAAAATGTCCATCCTAAAAAAAAATTGGAATTGTTTCCCTCACTTTTGACGACTTGAATCGCGTTTTTTTTTTTTCGAAAGAACGAAAAAAACTATCGACGCATCTTTTTAGCGCCGCACCTAGTGGCCAAATTGACAAACTCATGCTGTGATTGGCTCCTGCTCCCCGTGACCCAGAAACAGAAAAGCGGATGAAAAGGGATGGATTGATGAATAAAACAGAAGCCGTAATGCTCCATGTCCTGTGTGAAATATATATAAGTGATGACTTAATATCTGTCAGCTCCATCAGCGCTGTGCGGGACATTAGCATCTCATTTCACTGTAGTGACGCGAGCGAGAGGAGATGAAATATTAACGCTGGTGAAGGCCACGAGAAATCATCACACGGTGGCTTGGAAACCAGTGTGAAGACCAGTAAACGTGTTTATGCCTGAATTAAAGGCTGCCTAAATTGTTAATAGATGCGGTGTCTATCAACAAAGAACGTGTTAATAACGTGGTAATAAGCGTGTTATTAAACAATTATTAAACGCATGTTAATATACACTTACAGTAGATGACAACATTACTAATACTTTACTTGAGAAAAGTTATAATTTTATTATTTACAAATATTCTGTACTTTTAAAACATTGACTATTTTGTAATGAGGCTAATAATTTAGTTTCGACCGTCTACAGTGTTACCCGCAACTTACGAACGTCCTAGATAACGAAAATCCAGAGTAACGATTTGTGAATTGACAAATGACGAATTGCGTTGGCGTGAAAATTTTGTCTCGACTTCGGAAATATTTTTGCAATTCGAAATTAGTACGTCTTTTTCTTACCGCTAGCGTGCCGGGAGATGAGAGTCCAGACGTGTGTAAAACAGCCGTTTAATCTTCTTTGCACGTCAAATTAACATAAAACAACGAAAACCGCTAGTTAGTTTCCGAGATCTTGCTTCCAAAATATAAAATAAGTTGTATTCTCCTAGAATGGCGATGTTTTTTTTTCTTTCCCGTTTGCGTCTGTGTCACTAATTTAGCCAATCTTAAACTTAAAACATCTTAAATTGACGTCTTACTTTTCCATAATCTCGCGTGAATTTTGACGTCGCTGGTGATCACGGAAACCTCTGGAGCGTTCATAACATTTTGTCTGAATTTGCAAAGTCACGGCACCGATTAGATGGATTATTTGTTAAATGCGACTCAGCTACCGAAATTTTCGAAATTCGCAAACGTAATAAAATCCGGCACGGTTCAACTAGAGAACAAGTAATAGTTGAGTAAAAGTGCAGATACCTTACTGAAAGAATAACTTACACCAATTAAGTCATGAAGTCACCAGGAAGTCACCAATACCAGGAAGACTTGAGTAGAAGTCGCAAAGTATCCCATTTTAAAAGAATTAATAAAACAGTTATACTTGTACTGAATTTGGGCTAAAAAAAAAAAACAAGAAATTTAAAAAAAAAGTTATTTAAACTCTTTATTTACAAGGTTTTACTTCCTAATTTAGAAATTAACGTTAACATCTCAGTGTTTCAAAATGGCAGAACAAAAGAGATAAAAAAGAACAAAAAGTCAAACTCAAATGTGCAAAAAAGTGCAACTGCTAATTAGCTGCGTTAGTTTCTCTGCCGAAATCGAAAATTATAATCTAATTGACAAGCTCACTCACTTTACTTTAATCGATAAATCTATCGATTGTTTTTGTTCGTTTGTTTGTTTTTTTGTTGGGGTTTTTTTTTCGATTAATCGACAGATTTTTTTTGGTTAATCTAATGGTTATGTTTTGCCCAAACGATTCTTTGTTTACAAAAATAAAATACACATGCTATTTGGTTTTTACTTACCACTGTCTTTTATTTTAAACACAAAGGCAATATGAAACGTTGGGGTGTAACCTTTACTATAATGCTAGTGCATAACCCACATAGTATGTTTTGATATCACGTACAAACATAAATTTACTTCAAATTACAGACAACCAACTTAAACAAAATCAATCAGAAGGCCTAATTCAACCCTGAATTCAGTAAGATTAACTGTGAATAATAAAGTATTTATTTTTTTTTTTGGTTGTTTTTTTGTTGGGGGGGGGGG
>CM051500.1:28797773-28808700 GCA_028031935.1 Paedocypris micromegethes
ATTTTTTTTTTTTTTTTTATTAATCTAACCATTTTTTTTTGCCCAAACACATCTTTGTTTACTAAAATAAAATAAACATACTATTTAGGCCAAATTACAGACATGCAACTTAAACAAAATCAATCAGAAGGCCTAATTCAACCCTGAATTCAGTAAGATTAACTGTGAATAATGAAGTAAGTGGTGGTTCTGGCCCGCGGGCCGCAGGTTGGTCATCACTGAGGTTTGAGCCGAATCTGAGAAGTTTCTGATCTTCTCCTCACAGCTGATGACCAAGCATCCGTCCAAGCGTCTGGGCTGCAGTGCGGAGGGCGAGCGGGACATCAAGGAGCAGGCGTTCTTCCGCAGGATCGACTGGGATCGCCTGGCCAACAGAGAGATCCAGCCTCCGTTTAAACCCAAAGTGGTGAGTGAGAGTGACGGACCACTGACTCGCTGCTCGTCCAGGCGCGTGATTCGCTTCAACGGCGTGATGATGTTAGACGAGGGAACAGAGCCACTCTTGTTCTCCACCGTGTTCTCCTGCTTGTTCTCCACCACTTTCTCCAGTCATGTTCTTCACCATGTTCTCCACCATGTTCTCCAGTCATGTTCTCAGACATGTTCTCCACCATGTTCTCCAGTCATGTTCTTCACCATGTTCTCCACCATGTTCTCCAGCATGTTCGCTAGCCTTGTTCTCCAGCCTTGTTCTCCAGCCATGTTCTACAGCCATGTTCTCCAGTCATGTTCTCCAGCCTTGTTCTCCAGCCATGTTCCCCAGCCATGTTCTACAGTCATGTTCTCCATCATGTTCTCCACCATATTCTCCAGTCATGTGCTCCAGCCATGTACTCCAGTCATGTTCTCCAGGCATGTTCTTTAATCATGTTCTTTAGCCATGTTCCCCAGCCATGTTCTACAGTCATGTTCTCCACCATGTTCTCCAGCCATGTTCCCCAGCCATGTTCTCCAGTCATGTTCTCCAGCCATGTTCTTCAGCATGTTCTCTAGTTTTGTGCTCCAGTCATGTTCTCCACCATGTTCTCCAGGCATATTTTCCACCGTGTTCTCCAGCCATGTTCTCTAATCATGTTCTCCAGTCATGTTCTACAGTCATGTTCTACAGTCATGTTCTCCAGCCATGTTCTCCAGCCATGTTCTCTAGTCACGTTCTCAGTCATGTTCCCTAGTCATGTTCTCCAGTCATGTTCACTAGTCACGTTCTCAGTCATGTTCTCTAGTCATGTTCTCCAGTCACTCTCTCCCTCTCTCTCTGTTTTTCTTTCCGTCTTTGTCTATATATCTCTCTGTTTCTTTCTCCCTCTTTATTTCTGTCTCGTTCTCTCTATTTGTCTCTCTCTCTGTCTCTCCCTTTATCTCTCACCCTCTTTAATTCTGTCTCTGTCTATCTCTCTTTCATCATCTCCTCGTTTCTGAATCTTTCCCTCGTTCTGTCTTTTTCTTGGCGTTCTGTTTGCCTAGACAGTGTAGTAGAAGTTCAAGTAGTAGAAGACAGCAAACACTCAACAAATCAAACGTTACCTACGCTCTAAACTATGTTTTGTAAATTATGTTGAAAAAAATCTTTCCCAACTTCTAAATTGCATTGATTGAAACGTAGTTTGACCCGGAGTTTGTCTCGCTTTGTGGCGTTTTATCCTCACAAGCGAGTGTGTTTGAGATTATTGGCTAATGAGCCGCTAATGGTAATGAGCCGCTGAACATCTGGCCCGAGGACCAGCGTTTGCAGCTCAATATTTCCCTGATCGATGGCCAGGTCGGAACAAACGGCTGGAAAAACGCTTAGTGCTTTTGAGGCGATTGGACACAAAAAAAAACAGCTTCACTTGTGTAAAAGGTCCATCAGCTTGTCTCCTCTACCAGACAGCAGAGCCTGTTTTTTAATCTGGATTAATCTCTGAATATATACAAACATTAGTTGTATTTTCCATCCATATATTTTCTGCTGCTTAGTCAGTTTCAGGGTCGCGGGGAGCTGGTCCCTTACTCCCGAGGGCGAGTTAATTGTATTCATATTGTTTATTTAACTATTTATCGTCAATAAATACAAAAAGTGATTAAGCTAATTTCTAGATTTAGAATAGAACAGTTGTTATATTCGGCAGGCATCAGGTGATAAAGTGCAGCACCGTATCAGAGAAGGTTTGGCGTTTAGCGGAGCGCTTGTGGAGGTCACGTGACTCACGTGCAGTAGTGCTCAGCCGTCAGTGCTCATCGCCCTAGAAAAGCTTCGAGTCATGAGCCACGACAGACACAACACTGTCGAGAGAACATCAGCTGGACGGAGCATTTTGTGAAGAAATTACGTCGTGAATACGTTTCTGTGTAAATTGGTACCCCGATTTACGAAATTAATCCGTGCCGAGAGTCGTTTCGTTCGGCGAGAATTTTGGTAGCTGAGTCTCATTTTACGTGTAATACATCGAATCTGTTTCGTAAAATCCAGACTCTAATGTTTGTATATGATAAAATATTGGTAATAAATGTAATAACAACATGTTACAAAGCAGTTGTTTAGTTTGCCTTTTGGCAGGTGTTTTTACAATATATAATGAAATACGGACAATCTCTGAACGGACAATCAAAATCAATGGTTTTTTTTATCTCTCCTATACAGCCCCCATCTTGAAATTGCAAATCCCTGAGATTTTCGTAATCTTGCGAAAGCAGTGACCAAGCAACGACTATTGCGGAAATCTCAGGCATTTGCACAACGTCATTTCAACATGGCGGCTCTAAATGAGTGACCCTGAGACTCTAGTGAGACTAATAGAGACTGTGAGACATGAGTCTAACAGATATGAAGTGTATAAAGATTATGAAGTCTCTTGACCCATTTCTACGGTGGAAGATGAGGCGAGAAGCCGCTGAAAAGAGGATTGACGATGAAAACGGAATGAGGAATCCCATTGAAAGTCAATGTATTTAAAGCAAAGGATAAAAAGGTTGAATATGAGGAAAGGTATCAAAGTCGAGAAGGTGTAACTTGAAGATGATAAATGAATGACACACACACAGGAAGTGGAACGACATTTCTACGATGGAAAACTGGAAAATGACTCCCATTCGCTGCCAATGGGAAATGTTGAAGACGATTTGCCGACTTGCTTTCGGCTAGTTTAGAAAGTTGAACAGCAATCACGTGACTGTTGAGGACTAGTTAACAACCAATAAAACAGCAGTGGAACTCACAAGTGTGTGGGTGTCTCTTGTTCTGAACTCATCACATTCCAGGAAGTTCCTAGCGTCGCTTTGGTCTAGACCAGGGGTCCTCAATTATAAACTTGAAGGGTCCACTTACGAAATTTCCGTTCAGTCCGAGGTCCGGAAAAATATCGGTCAAGTTGCAAATATGAACCGCTATGTGAATGGCACGTCATCCGTATAAAAACAACATGTGTCACTACTTCATAAATGTAATCCCTCCTTGTGTGAGGTTTGTAAGACCTAAAACATCTTCATAAATTTGAAATTTGAGTTGTGAATTATCTTTTTGAGTCCCTTCAAACAGAGCAGTCACCACTTCACTCACACACTCATTGACTATTTCAGCATTAGAGAAAGGTGTCTTGTGTTGTCCCAGGACACATGTGAGACTTTAGTGGCCGTTGTGTGTGTGTGTGTGTGTGTGTGTGTGTGTGTGTGTGTGTGTGTGTGTGTGTGTGTGTGTGTGTGGAGTCAAAGTCAGCTTTATTGTCAACTCTGCTGTACATACTGGACGTGCAGAGAGTCGAAATTGCTTTCTCTACTCATCCACGCTCTTTACAGATAGACATGAACAAAAAACAGTAACAAAAAACGTGCAATTTTCAAGTACTGGTACAAGTACAAAATATGTTGTGCGGTTTGTAATTACAGATAAAAATGTGCAATTTACAGAAGTATTCAAATGTATTTTGTTCAATGGAGGGTAATTTGTTCACTTTTGACGATTGCGACCGACTTGTTGCAGATTAAACACATTGGTTTTCTGCTTCGCGCGGATGCATATTATTCTGTCCACTCCTCTTAAACTCGCAGTTTTCAAAGTCAACTTTTCTTTTCTAATCGACGGCCAGCTTTGAGCTCGCCATATTCTTTAAGGTTAAAATAATCTCTCGATTTACGCAAACGACAGAGCGGCCGTTCGCCTGGCTACCCTGAAGACCTGAGCGACTAGTACGCGCTAGTACGCGCCGCGGCCGTGTTCTAAGTAACTTTGCGCCAGAGCGCAAACAGATGACGTAGTTGTCACGTTGCTCTTACAGCGGCTGTGATTGGACAAATGCCGCAGCTAAAACGAGTACAATCATTCAAGATAAATTATATACATTTATAAATATATTCGTTTGCGTTGGTGCGTGTGTGTGAATGAACAATGCAGAATAAAAAATGCGTGATCCACTGAAAACGCCTTTGGATTTTGATCACAAGAGTAGCTTGTGAGTGGTAGAGTGGTTTTGCCGTCGGTCCAAAAGTAATTGCGTCTGGGTCCGGATGCGGACCGGAGTCCGCCTATTGAGTACCCCTGGTCTAGACTAACCCAGTGTGTCGTTTTCTTCTTCTCTTTCACAGTGCGGCAAAGCGGCGGAAAACTTCGACAAGTTCTTCACCCGCACGCAGCCCATGCTGACCCCGCCAGACCAGCTGGTCATCGCCAACATCGACCAGAGCGAGTTTGCGGGATTCTCGTACATGAACCCGGAGTTCATCCACCCGGCCTCGCTGCACAGCGTGGTATGAAGGAGCCGACGCGCCCCAGCAAAACCCTTCCAGACTCATTCGTGTTGTTGATGAACTTACCAAATCTTTGTAGAGAGTTGAATTCCCTTTATCTGAACATATCTGAACTCGGGGGTTGGGGGGGGGGTGGCGGATGGAAATCGTATGTGACGGAAGCATGTTCACATTGAGACTTTGAGGGCAATACTGCAGGTGGAACGTGTGCTGTCCCCAAACCTAGCGGACGCTTTCTTCTGAGGGTCCATGTTGGGCTGGTTCCTGGTTCCTGCCGAGTGTTGCCTGAACACCGCGAATGGTTGAGACTGCTTATCTCCAATCTCCATCATCACACACACAGATCTCGGAAGTAAAACAAGAAGCCACTGCTAAATACCCATCCATTCGGTTTCTGCACCGCCTTTCCATTGCTATTGCGGAGCTGAAGCCAATCACAGCAAGTCTGGGTCTGGAGGCGGAGACACACTTGGGATCGGTGGCCAATCCAGACCTCGACCGGCCTCCTCATTAACTCCCCACTGCACAATGTTCACACAGACGTAGGTTTAAATGTAATTTACAGTATTTTTATTGTTATTCAGCTCAACTGTGGATCGAGTATCAAAGTGAAGATGTCGTAATGGCATTCAAGTTTTTATTAACGTCAGAGTTTTGCCACAATGTTTACATATTTGTAGGAAAAATCAAGTTAATTTGTGACCAAAAGGTGACAGGTTAGTGTTAGGGTTGGGTGTAGGGTTAGGGTTAGGTTAGGGTTAAATTTAGGGTTAGGTTTAGGGTTTAGGTTAGGTTTGGTTAGGGTGAGGATTAGGTTAAGGTTAGGGTTAGGTTGGGGTGAGGTTTAGGTTAGGGTTTGGGTTAAGTTTAGGGTGAGGTTGGGGTGAGGGTTAAGTTTAGGGTTAGGTTAGGGTTTGGGTTAAGTTTAGGGTTAGGTTGGGGTGAGGGTTAAGTTTAGGGTTAGGTTAGGGTTTGGGTTAAGTTTAGGGTTAGGTTGGGGTGAGGGTTAAGTTTAGGGTTAGGTTGGGGTGAGGGTTAAGTTTAGGGTTAGGTTAGGGTTTGGATTAGTTTCGGGTGAGGGTTAAGTTTAGGGTTAGGTTGGGGTGAGGTTTAGGTTAGGGTTTGAGTTAAGTTTAGGGTTAGGTTGGGGTGAGGTTTAGGTTAGGGTTTGGGTTAAGTTTAGGGTTAGGTTGGGGTGAGGGTTAAGTTTAGGGTTAGGTTGGGGTTAAAAGCAGCTCGCTTGAGGCTCCAGAAGGTTTTCAAATCTGGGAATCGCAGTGGCTTCTTGTGATAATATTTCATCAGTGGCCCCCGATTTTGCACATCATCATTTTGTTTCTGTTTCGTATTGGCGAGATCGTTTCTGCACAGTCGTTTCATGACTATAGTGTTGTTTTGAAGCCAGAGAAAGTGTCTGACACTGCACAGCCGAGTCGCGTGTTTAAAGACTTTAGCATTAACATTGGCCAGCAAAAATATCCCCAAAACCTATCTACAGTCACACACTCGTAGGCGCTTGGGTCGTATTGCATCCAGTGAGCAAGACAAAGGCGACAACAGGCAAGGAACCAAAACGCTCCTGATGGTCCATGATCTCAGTCTGTACTGGGAGCAGCTCACTAGGTTTGGGAACAGCTCGGCGTGGTATGTCCTGGTTATCTTCAGTATCGGATCATCCAACCGTATTCCTGGATCCCAGTGTGACGCTCAGCCGGTGGCTTTCTCCGGCTTCACCTCAGACTCTGTGTGTGTGCTGCATGCTGACGCGTCCTCCACCTGATGTCCTCTCTACTGCCATTTCTAAGTGACGTTCCTAAATTCTATATTTATAAGATCTCTTGTTATAGGAGTGCCAAATATAACTGCATCAGTGCGTTTTTATATCCGCGTAGCTCGACATATATATGCATCTTTCCTACTCTCGCTCTGTGATCTCGACTCAGGCCGAAACTTGAACCATTAGCGGGGTGGTGCATGACCTTTGCCCTCCGCTGACCCATTCACTTCCATCCCACCGTCTCCTTCGCCTTGTGTGCGGGACTGTTCAGCCCCAGTATTCCACCGTTTCTGCATTCTCCATCTCCATTAATAAAGTGTCTCTGATTCTCCTGTCATCGTCATTTAACACACTCCGCCATGATGCGTTTCCTCTCGCGTTCTCTGAAAGTGTTCCAAATCTCCCCAGTGTTCCCAGATCCCATCCAGATTTCATTTCTGGAACAGGCCAGGACCCCACAAAAGTCCTAATAGACCCTGGTTCACTAATTGGGACGCGGCCATTTTGCTTCAATTAGGCTCAAATTTTGATTGTCAAACTCAATGATTGTCGACAGTAGTATTTGAGACTTCAAAAACCCCCAGGACTTCCTCAGGCTGTCTTCTGCTCACACCAGACCATCATCAGATTCACGTCTCCTCGTCTCCAGTTCGAATGAAAGTCCCATCGTCCTTTCACGAAACACTCGAATCTCAGTAGCTTGGTGACCTCCGCTCCACTCTTCTTCACTAGGTCTTACTTTCAGTAAAGCGCGTTATATCAGTGTATCGAGCGATGTTCTGCTTCACTAACACAGTACTGGCTGCAGCACGTGTCCTATGGTTCCACTGGAGGGCGCTGATGGTGGAGGGTCAGATATGTGTCTCCTCTGTGTTGTTAGACGAAGAACCTCTTTGTGTTGAAGAGCTTTCCGCTATATACTCTCTAGGTTTAATCCCCGCGTCTTGGCTCCGCGAGTTCTTAGAGCTTAGCCGGATGTTTGTGAACACAAAGGGAGCTTCGTTTATCCCGCAGGTTTTATACTCAAAAGTGAATGTGCTTCTACAGCGGTAGACGGTCCCTTGGCTTAGAAGATCCAGCAAGTGGCTAGTTTGGCTCACCTGAGGTAGCTTCGCTCACTGCAAATCTCTGTTGCGTGTTTCCGCGTCGTCGTCTTCTTAGCGGATTGGTGTGTAGACGGACCGCTGTGTGCATATGGGGTCCACGTGGGTCTCTAGCATGGAATGTTTCTCACGCAAAAGAACCTGCTTCCACTTCCTGCCGCTCCACCAGGGACGAGTTGACTCGGTGGGATCCAGAGTCTTCTGGGCCAGAGAAAGACCTGGACCAGAGAGTTCTGAGAGCTCCTGGAGTATCTGCATGGCGTTGTCTCCTCTGCGTTGTGGTATCTCTGTGTAGGACTGCACAGTTTGGACTCTTGGACCTGGTGCCGAGCTCTTAGTGGTGCGGGGCGTCTCCTCGTGGCTTTTCTCTGGTGTGAGTTCCGTGTTTGTCTCTCGGGAAGGATCTGGCGGTTCTTTTGCAGGTGCAGGTCAGCACAAGTGTCTCACATTGAGAGCGTCTGGGAATGTATGGACCACGTGGCGAGGTGACTCCGACATTCCGTTCGAACCCACGAAGCGTTCCGACCCTTCCGCCATGTGTTCTAGAACATCTTACTGGAGTCCACCGACTCTACTACTGTGTTTATTACTAGTGTCGTTGGTGTTTAGAATTATTACCTTTATTTGTTCGCGGACAGTGTTCTAGTTTTCAATGTCGGTTCACATGTTTCTTTTTCTTATTACGATTCTGTCCCACCGTTCATTGTGGAAAAATAACGTGTATGAATAAACATATAACAATAGTGTGTGTCTGTTTTTCTTTACAAAAACGAGTGGTGTAATTCCAGCCGTGCCCAGTAGGAGTTTGGGCCTTGGGTACAAAAAGTTGCCGGTTCTAATCCCTGGTTCATTTATTTAGCTGGTTCTTCTTTGTGGTTTGTCGCACCTTATATTTGCAGCAAATACTGACAGAAACGGTCCCACCTTCGATAAATAACCCGAAAACGTGTTTTAATAATGATTTTTAATCTGTATATGGGGAGATTCGTCTTTGCATTTTACCCCTCCGAATAAACTCGGAGCAGTGGGCAGCCTCAAAGAGCGGGAAAAAAACCCCCACCAATAAACGGGAAAAACAAGAAACCTTATTTATGAGATTTTGTTTCCCATTTTAAGTTCAGGTTTATGTATGTAGCGCTTTTCTTAGTCCCAGACCAATGCAAAGTCACTTTGCAGAATCAGGGACATAAAAAAAGAGTCTTTAAAGAAGAAAAATATTCAGTGATCATCTGTGTTCAAAAATTAGGAACATATTTCAGTCCGTTAAAAAAAGGAAAAATGCCCATTGTTCATCGGTGTAGAAATCGGATTAGGGATGTGGAAATTAGAAATGAAATTTACCTCCTCAATGTTTCAAAACAATGGAACAAAATAGATTAAAAAAAAAACAACAAAAAGTCAGTCTGTCAAACTCAAATGTGCAAAACAGTTCATCCGCTAATTGACGTAATTCTCGTGATAAACAGCATCAGTACCTTCAGCATCCTGCAGATGGCGATCTCACCTCGTCCACTTGATAAATTCATCGCGGTAGAAAAAATGCTGACTTGTCACGCACAATCACAATGTTACTAATAATGGTAAGTGTCCATTCAAATGTAGTGAAGTAAAGAGACAGAAACTCAATCACTAATGTAGTCAAGTAGAGAGGAAATCCCTGAGGGAAATTTTTGAAAATCTTTAATCTTAATTTTACCTACCTACCTGTAGCAATAATAATAATAATAATAATAATAATAATAATCATACTATACCTAGTAAAAGTTGCTTAGATTTCTGATATTCAGCTGAATATATTTCTGAATATTCAGCACAATTGTATAACGTATGAATCGAACATCTTTCCCAAATCCTTCCGGGATCCAAAGTGTTCAGAATCGCTCTGACAGGAACCGAATCCATGAACAGAATCCCGGTTCATTTCTAAATCATTTCTGTTCCTGACCAATAACGTGTTATTATTGCAATTGTTACAGTTCAATTAGCCGATGCCTTTCTAGACTGAAAGGGTGCGTACTTTTATTATATAAATATTTATTCGAACACTTTATTCCGCACGCACTCTGATTCCCGAAACAACGTGAAAGAAAAAACGTTATTTTGACATTATTGTCATCTTCCCACTCGCCATGTTGTTGTCCTGACCTGCTGTAAAGTCACGGCTCGTTCCGCTTCCTCCAAACCGTGCAGATGTGCGCAGATGTGGTGCGCAGATTCCCGGCCAAGAACCGACTCTCCGAACGAACCGACTCCCCGCCGGATCCGGATCTCGGGCGCTTTTAGGGCGCGTGAGTGTGTTTTCGCGCTCAGTCCGGGGCTCGTGCTGCTGACGGCAGCTGCTTCACTGCACAGCTGGATTTCACATCGGTCCGCGGTGAGTCTCCATCTCATGTCAGTGCGTCACAAGAATTAGCTGCGTGCTCGCGAAATCATCCGTTTCATATGTTTACAGCTGAATATATAGGTTTTTTTTTTTTCTTCATTTTTTTCATATCAGAAATAAATTATTGCGTGATCTTTGTTTTATTTTCCCTTTTCGTTAGTATGTGTTTTATTGTTGTTGTTTTTATTATTATTATTATTATTATTATTATTATTATTATTATTATTATTATTATTATTATAGCTATTGTTGTTGTTGTTGAGCAAGAAATTAAAACGAAAACATTTCAATTGTATGTAGTTATAAACGAAACGGTAAATAATGTATTATTAAATTTGTTCAATTTATTTTTTAAACTTGTTGAAAACATGCAGGGAGACTGACAGATGTTTGGAAAGACGACATTGATTGATTGATTGATTGATTGGTTGATTGATGTATTGATTGGTTGATTTATTGATTGATTGATTGACTGACTGACTGATTGATTGATTTATTGGTTAGTTGATTTATTAAGTGAAATATTAAACTTAATTTCCCAGAATGCTTGTTATAAAATGGTAGAAATGCTGAGATCCATCAACAGCTGCTTATTTCTTCGAAAGTATGACCATATTGCAGAAACATGCGAGAGATATTTCTAACTCGAAAACTAGTTTTAACTGAAGATATTCAAAATACAAAGTCGAAATTATTTTTAGTTTTTCTCTGCAATGTATTTGTGTGATGCTAATAGTTAAATTGGGGTCAGTGTCTTTTAACCCTCCTATTCTGTTCAGGGTCAATTTGACCGGTTTTCAAAGTTTTAAAAATATTTTAAAGATACTTAAAAGTATTTTAAAAAAATACTTCAAATAAACTTCTCCTGCTGGGATTTTTTGGTGTAATCATCATATAAAAATATAATCATTCAGTTCACGTGTGTGTGTGTGTGTGTGTGTGTGT
>CM051500.1:28808712-28847275 GCA_028031935.1 Paedocypris micromegethes
TGTGTGTGTGTGTGTGTGTGTGTGTGTGTGTGAGTGTGTGTCTCATTGTTGCAAAGAAACAAATAGTATTTTATATTTTTAGCGTTTATTTTGTCTGAAATTATCTTTGTAACACAAACAGCATAACAAATATATCAACTGAGCCGTTTTTGTTTATATGTAGATTACACTATAAGAAAAGCAGGAGAAGTTTCAAAGTAAAGAATATTTTAATAAAAAAGTAAAAAGTAAATAAAATTTTTTTTTAACTGTTAACAGGTAAAATTTGACCCGAACATAATAGGAGGGTTAATCAATGGCCGGGTGCGTATTTAAACCTGCAACGGGTCGCAAAAGCAACACGAAAATATCGCGATAATATTCGGAGCTTCCGAACGGAGTTGAGTCGAGCCAGCCAGGAGTCGAACCTGGAATCTTCTGATCCGTAGTCAGACGCGTTATCCATTGCGCCACTGGCCCTGCGTTCGTTACTAAAGGGCGCATGCGTGTTAGAAACGCTTGATTTCCCCGTTTTCACATTAATGTATTTTACGATACGTGGAACTATAAACTTTTATACACGTGATTTTCTAAATAAAATTCCTGAATATGAAAACTATACAGACTCTCAGGCTCAGGAAGTCACTGAGCAGGAAATATCTTTATAGTCATGAAAATTCAGCGTGTAAAGAGTACCAGACAATCATACTTAAGTACAGGTACGAATACTCCAATACAAGTAAAAAGTCACTACTATAAAAAGGTAGCAAAGTATTGAATTTTAAAAGAACTTTAGTATTTTACTCGTACTGAATTTAGGCAAAACAAAAAGACAAAAAAAACAAAAAGAGATGTGATAAAAAAAAACAAAGAAATGTGGAAAAAAAACTATTTATGAGGTTTTATTTTCTAAACGAAACGAAAATTAAAAAAAAAAAAAAGAACAAAAAGTCAGTCTTAATCAAACTCAAACGTGCAAATTGTTGTGATTCTCAGCCTACAATAGACATTATTCACATTGCACCAAAACAATTACGTAAGCTAAAATATAGTCACGACATTACAGATTTTATAAAAGCTCTTATTTGGTGAACAAAGCAGACACTGCGTCTGGTAAGAGTCCTTCTGTTTTTCGGTAACGGTTCTTTCAACTAAAGCCGAAGTTGCTTATATTTTTTTAGACTCAGTACAAGTACGAAGTACCCACAAACGTACTTAAGTAAAGTAACAAAGTGCTTTTACTCTACTGTACTGTACTTTACACCTCCGTGCAAATTGTACATTTTGTGAACAAATGTTTAAACTTCATTCAACTTTATTCCTTATATTCTGCCTTTAATTTAGTATGGTTGTCTAATTGATAAGAATTTGCGCATCCGCTAAGCGATATTCTATTAGCACCCTGTTGTTTGTGTTTACTGATGTGTAGAAAATGTGAGAGAAGTGGGTGAGAGAAGTGGAAAACTGAGGAAAACTGAGGCGGAAAAGGAGCGCAGGAGGCAAATCACGTCTCTAAAAAATAATACAATTATAATCTGTTGATTAGAATCTAAAAGCTATATCAGGCGCACAATTTAGAAAAAGGAGAAAATAGGGAAAACGAGCTAAAACAAGACAAAGGTATGCAACAGCATTCTCCTAATTTTTTTATTATTATTATTATTATTTATTTATTTATTTTTTTTTTTCAAAATGTATATATCCAATATATGGGAAATTTGAGCATAAAGCATATATTGTTGGCAGTGTTGTGCAAGTTACTTTGAAATTGTAATATGTTACATATTACTTATTACTGTTTGTAAAAAGTAATAAGTTACATTACAATATTACTTTCTCAGAAATGTAATATATTACATTACTTTTGTATTACTTTTAAGTTACTTTCACCAAAATAACTACAGAAGTAGAAATTAACGTCCTAAAATAACAAAATGTACTTTTTACTTGTACAGTAATTTATGTTACAACCAGTGGAAGACATAGAGTTATGTAGCGTAATGACTGTGGCCTCTCCAAGCTACAAATAACAATATACATAATCTATAATTGTAGGGTGACCATATATTTTGATTTCCAAAAAAAGAAAACAATCAGCGCGGCCTCGAGACAAATTCAGACAGGCTTCTCGGAGGCTGATGAACAAGCTTTAATGTGCTTCAATGTTGCTAAACTATAACTTAGTAAAAATAATCACTTAACTTAAAAAAAAAAAAAATCAGTAATAACCTAAATAGGTAACTATTTTAGTCAGACTTTTTTGAATAATGAAAATGGTTTTTAAAAATGTGATTGTTTTTTAAAAGAAAAATAATAATACAAGATAAAAGTCGGCCCATTGTTTCAAAACGATACGCGCAATTTCATTCTCAAATACTTTCTCATATAATTTCTCATATAATTTTAAGCACGGGTTGTGAACCTTCGTATACTAGCCCACAACGCAACCGTTACTTGCATGTAACGAGTAATATATTACTGAAAATACTAAAAGTAATAAGTTACACTACCGCGTCACAGCAAAAAGTAATATATTAGTGTAATATGTTACTTTTGTAACGCGTTACTCCCAACACTGATTGTTGCACATATGAAGCCTAAAGAAGACAGAAAGATTGAAATATATGAACATTAACTATCTTTCCATGTATTTAAAAATATTCAACACACTAGTAGAAAATAGAACACACTATATGTAAATATAAAAAGGGGTTAGGATAATATTAGGGTGTATATATACTGTACACATCGTATATAATACAAACATTTTGTATTACATACATTACTCCGCCCGACAGTGTAGAACCGCCACTGTGAACAAGTCTTCATCTATACATGTGAACACTAAGTCTAAACGTAAGAAGATATTCTTGATGAATTGCTTTTGATAATTCTTAATTCTCTAATTCATTAGGGAAGCAAATCCATTCAAGAATTCACACATTCCGCTACAAGTGTCCAACAGAAAGACTTTTATTATATTCTTATTCGATTTATTGTGCATAGTCTGTTTTATTATACATTATACATTAAGTAAATAATAACGTATCATGTATTTATGTTTTGGGTGTGCATTTTTGATGCTGTGACTGTAGAATTAATCATTTTAAAGTTTTTTCTGTTGATCTATCTATCCATCCATCCATCCATCCCTCTTTCTGTCAGCCTGTCCATATTCATGTACATGTACATAACAATCGACCTAATGCACAAATGTTGCAATTCTTACAATTTGTATGTTTTGACCGTGACTGGGGTATGTGTATATGTGTGTGTGTGTGTGTGTGTGTGTGTGTGTGTGTGTGTGTGTGTGTGTGTGGGTGTATGTAGTTTTCTCAGCTTCAGGCAGACTGACCAACTCTATTCATTTTTTGAATTGGAATTAATTTACTTAATTCGTTCATTAAACATTGAACAATCTCTATTTACTGTTGTTCATTATTATTATAATAATTATTATTATTACTGTTGTTGTTGTTGTTGTTGATGATGATGTTGTTATCATCATTATTATTGTTGTTTTTTATATTATTATTATCATTGTTGTTATTATTATAGTCATCATCATCATTTTTATTGTTATTATTATTGTTGTTATTATTCTTATTATTATGATTACTATTATTATTATTACTGTTGTTGTTGTTTTTATTATTATTGTTGTTGTTATTGTATTATTATTAATAATATTATTACTATTACTTTACTATTAAGATTATGATGATGATTATTATTGTTGTTGTTGTTGTTGTTGTTACTAGTGGCTGTTCCGTCAATTGAATTTCCCCACTGTGTGATCAATCCCGTGTGTTGATTGGTTGATTGGCTGATTGACAGGCGGGTGTGTGGGGGCGTGGCATGAGCGCGTGCGGGAGGAAGAGTCTGACTCTGCTGAGCAGCGTGTTCGCCGTGTGTAGCCTGGGGCTTCTGGGCGTCGCCGTCAGCACCGACTACTGGCTCTACCTGGAGGAGGGCGTCATCCTGCCCCTCAACCAGACCACCGACATACGCGTCTCCATACACTCCGGCCTGTGGAGAGTCTGCTTCCTGGCGGGTGAGTCAAGTCAGAGTCAGACTCAGAGTCAAAGTCAAAGTCAAAGTCAAAGTCATAGTCATAGTCAGAGTCATAGTCATAGTCATAGTCATAGTCATAGTCATAGTCAGAGTCAAAAAGTCAAGTCAAAGTCAAAGTCAGAGTCAGAGTCAAAAAGTCAAGTCAGAGTCAGAGTCATAGTCAGAGTCATAGTCAGAGTCAAAAAGTCAAGTCAAAGTCAGAGTCAGAGTCCAGTCAGAGTCATAGTCACAGTCAAAGTCAAAGTCATAGTCAGAGTCAAAGTCAGAGTCAGAGTCAGAGTCAGTGTCAGAGTCAGAGTCAAAAAGTCAAGTCAAGTCAAGTCAAAGTCAGAGTCAGAGTCAAAAAGTCAAGTCAAGTCAAAGTCAGAGTCAGAGTCAAAAAGTCAAGTCAAAGTCAGAGTCAGAGTCAGAGTCAGTCAAAAAGTCAAGTCAAAGTCAGAGTCAGAGTCAGAGTCAGAGTAAAAGTCAAAAGTCAAAAGTCGAGTCAAGTCAGTCAAGTCAAGTCAAGTCAAGTCAAGTCAAGTCAACGCTAGTTGGAAATTAGAGTTCGGCAGAATTGTGTAAATGCTAGATTAAGAATTGTTTTTACATGGTCCGTCCTTTCAGCTCATTTTTAGTCCCTCTTTTGCCCGCAAACTTGCTAACGTTTTTAAAAGATTTTTTTCCTCACCATTTCTTTGCGATCGTTTGAGATGCCATGCGATCTACTCACAATTCCTTTGCAATCGACCAGTGTGTGTGTGTGTGTGTGTGTGTATTAGAGTGTGTTTGTGTACGTGCAGTGTGTGTGTGTGTGTGTGTGTGTGTGTGTGTGTGTGTATTAGAGTGTGTTTGTGTATGTGTGGTGTGTGTTCACCCGTGTGTGTGTGTGTGTATTAGAGTGTGTGTTGTGTGTGTGTGTGTGTGTGGTGTGGTTGTTTCACCCGTGTGTGTGTGTGTGTGTGTGTGTGTGTTTCAGGAGAAGAGTCGGGCCGCTGCTTCACTATCGAGTACGTGATGCCGATGAGTTTTCAGGTGGCGAGTGAATCGACCGTCAGCGTCCTGAGTGAGTCGCTCTTCATCACACGCTTATTTACCGTTTTACAAGCGCACAAACCTGGTGTGTGTGTGTGTGTGTGTGTGTGTGTGTGTATTTCAAATATGCATGTAATAATTATGTAATCACTGCAAGAACAAAAATGACAAAAACAAGCACGGGGAAAAAGTGAACCCAAAATGCAGGAAAAAAACGACAAAATCAACCTGAAGAGAAAAAAAATGTTGGTTTAATGATCGAAAAACCATCAAGCAGAATACAAAACACAAAAGCAGAAAAAGAAAAAATCAGAACAAAAAACACTGACACAAGTCAGATTCCAAAAGGATGGCAAAAACCCGCAAGTCTAGTTCCAAAAGCTAGTTTAGTTTTTAAAGACCAGCAAAAAATAAAGTCAAATCTACATAAATGGCACAAATAGCACACAGGAAACAAGACACAGCTGAAAACAATCAGCGACAAGCAACTAAAACGGGGGAAATGGTGACATCTAGTGGCCGGACAGATCCATAACTCTGACGAATTAGTGCCGATTTTCTATATTTCTATAAGTCAGGAGCAATAATAAATAAACGGAAATATTCAATCTTAAGAGAAAATAACTTCGGTTTAATGACCCAAAAATCAACAAGCAGAATACAAAACACAAAAGCAGAAAAAAAAGTCAGACAAAAGTCAGATTCCAAAAGACTACCAAAACCCCGCTAGTTTAGTTCCAAAAGACTAGCAAAAAAAAAAAGTCTGATAAAACCACAAGCCAAATCTATATTAATAACAAGCAACAAAAAAGGGGAAATGGCGACATCTAGTGGCTGGACAGGTACATAACTCTGACATATTAGCGCCGAATTTCCAAATTTCAAGCCAAGCACAAATAAAGCGGTGCGAATCAAATTAAAATTCTAAATTTATTTGTCACGCACAAATGTAGACATGGTGCGATATTCCGTGAATTTTTACAGTCGTGACAATTGTCCAGCGTTTAAACGTCAACGCTTCTGCATCGTGTCCTTCTTTCTTAGAATTGTTAATTATAATAACATAATTAATTATAATAATAATTATACAATTATAATAATATATATAATATAATAAGAATTAGAATGTTTCAAATTTCTAAAGAATTAAATTTTCTTGTAATTCTTTTCTACCCTAAATAATGGTTCTGGTGGCAGATGTGCATTTATGTGCAAAAAATAATAATAATAGCGAAACTCAGCAGTGGCTTAGTATAAACGTATAAAACTGTTATAATTTATACATTTACAAACAACAAATTTGCCTGAATATCAATAACTGGAATTAATAACTGAAATAAAGAGTCAAAGTACAATTATTGATCAACTTTACAATTTTACTTTGAAAGGAATTAACTATCCACTTACTTAGCCAATACAAAAAACATAATTGAATCAAATAAGGTTTTTTAAGTTTAATGAAATCTCAAATGATGCTTTTTCTTAATATTTTCTCTTCGTGAATTATTCATGAAATAGCACCCCCTACTGGAGACTCCTGAATAGAAATGATATTTAACATTCTATTTTACATCTATTATTCAAGAAAAGAGTCAAAAGTTAGGTTTTTTAAAAGAAGTAAATGAAATATTGAGAGATGTGCTTATTTTTCTTTTTTTTTTTTTGCACATATTGATAGAGTTGTGCGTGAAAAATGCAAGGTTGGGGTCGCTTATATTCATGTAAAGATGGTAATTATTAACCCTCCGTTACACTGTAAAAAGTGCTACACCCACAAAGTAGGCTTTATATACTTTAAATAACAGCAATTTAGTTTATTTTATTAGTTTTTTTTAGAAAAAATGTACAAAAAGATTTCATCTTTACTTGAAATATATTGGCTTTTCTATGTAACCATACATTTTGAATTAAATTAATGCTAGTTGTTTGAGTAGTTTCTTGTATGTGACTTTTGTGTTAAAGAAATGTTATAAATATGAGTTTACATGGGACGATTTATCAAATCGTTGATCAAACCAGATTTTTATAATGGGGTATTACACATTTTATTTTTATTTTAATTGGGCGTGACTTTGCCCAAAAATTGGATAATCAATATTTTTTGGGAGAGCCAATGAGAAGCTTGCATGTGTTGTTTGCAGTGTTTTAACTCTTTTTAAACTTTAAAATAAAGCATGAACATGTTTACATGAACTGTTCCGTTATAACAAGGACACATTGAAGCGATGTATGTCCAAAGATGACAATATATGTTTAAATAATGTAAATAACCTTCTCACCATCAATGTGTCTACTGCTCTTCAGAAATAGGTTGAGATGGATTTCACTCGGCTTAAATCTCTGACTCTGTTGTTTTCTGGCTGTTAAATGTCTTAATATAAATTATCTATTGGAGATGAATCTATAGGTGAGAAAATATATGAAAATGTTGTTTTTTTATTTTTACCAAGAGCCTTTTTAAAATGAGTGCAGGTTACATATAGCAACCTATAAATAAGTTACCTCAATTTAAAAAAAATCGGTGTATCCTTGTAATTTTAGAACCATTAGTTAGCTCAACTTGATGTTGTTGCGTTTGTTTTACATGAAACTGGATGTTAATTCAACTTAAAAATGCCGACGCAGCCACTTGCCTCCCTTTTGATAAGTTTAATCTGGGCATTAGTTTGATAGGTTTTCTGATTGATGAGTCTGATTGTGCGTTTGTGATTGGGCGGCGCAGAGATGATTCGCTCGGCCACGCCCTTCCCGCTGGTCAGTCTGTTCTTCATGTTCATCGGCTTCGTGCTGAGCAACATCGGACACATTCGCCCGCACCGCACCATCCTGGCCTTTGTCTCCGGGATCTTCTTCATCCTGTCAGGTGCCACTCTTCCTCTTCCTCACGTCTCCTCTCGTCCTCCTCTTCTAACTCTCATCCTCCCCTCAGGTTTGTCTCTGGTGGTGGGCTTGGTTCTCTACATCTCCAGCATCAATGACGAGATGTTCAACAGGACCAAGAACAACGAGGCGTATTTCAGCTACAAATATGGCTGGTCCTTCGCCTTCGCTGCCATCTCCTTTCTGCTCACCGAGGTAATTCCTGTAATCCATCCACAAATCGCTTCCAGGTGAAGAAAGGCTAGGTCGAGTGATTGTCATCCATTATTCAGTTCGAATAAAATATTTGTTAAAGTTTTTTTTTATGCTTTGTAGAATTGTATACAGGATTTAACAGGTGACCACTGCATACATTTGAATTCTGGCGAATGATTATTATGATTATTAACCCTCTGGGGTCTGAGGGTGTTTTGGGGCTTCTGGGGTAATTTGACATGCTCTGATATTTGTATATTACTCATTTACTTGCATCAACTTACTACTGGCCAAAACATACTGTTTTTGTATTGCAGCCGCATTCTGAACTAACTGAAGTTTATCAGGCTGTGATCTGGACTTTTGCTTTTATGATTCTGCTTGAGGAGTTGTACTTTTTAGGGACAATCACATACTAGTATAGGCCAAGATCATTCTTTTTAATAACTGGTCTAAGTGGGAGAACAGGATTGGACCATTTGCATTTGCATTGGCCAATCACAGAACAGCATTCACAGCACTACTGAGAAAGAGAGAGAGAGAGAGAGAGAGAGAGAGAGAGAGAGAGAGAGAGAGAGAGAGGTGAGACAGAGAGAGAGAGAAAGCAAGAGAGGGAAAGATGAGAGACGGACGAATGAAAAAGAGAGGAGAGACAGAGAGATGAGAGAGAGAGATATGAGATGTGAGAGAGAGACGAAAGAGCGAAAGACAGATAAAAGAGAGGGATGAGGTGAAAGAGAGGTATGAAAGAAAGATATGATGAGAGAGAGATGAGAGAGGTGAGACAGAAAAAGAAAAAAAGAGACAGACAGATGAAAGAAACAGAGAGATGGAGAGAAAAAGACAGAGAAAGTGAAACAGATGAAAGAGAGAGCGGGGAGACAGAAAGATGAGAGAGTGAGTGAGAGAGAGAGAGAGACAGAGTGAGAGACAGAGAGAGAGAGAGAGAGAGAGAGAGAGACGTTTGTCAAGTGAAACAAGTCGTACAATCACAATCTCATCACATTTTCCTTCTTCGGTTCAGTTGTCAAGCGAATACAAAGAAATACAATAAGCGAGAGAAATACAGCATAAATATACAGATAAAATATGAATACAAAATACAAAATGTGAAAAATATGAAAAATACAAAAGCACTTTCTTTACTTTCCTTTCCTTTGTTAGGATAGTATAGGACAGGGTAAGACTTTATTTATCCCACTAGGGGAATGAAATGTTTTTGTACATCAGCAGCAAACAGAAAAACAAATAGGGACAATTTAAAAGACAACAGTGAGGAAAAAACAATAAATAGATTGTGCAACAAACAACTGTGCAAACAAAACAGTGGTTGCCTCGTTCTTCACGTGTGTGTGTGTGTGTGTGTGTGTGTGTGTGTAGAGCGCCGGGGTGATGTCCGTCTACCTGTTCATGAAGCGCTACACGGCGGAGGAGATCTACCAGCCCCACCCCAGCTTCTACCGGCCCCGCCCCAGCACCTGCTCCGACCACTCGGGTCAGTTCCTGCATCCGGACGCCTGGACGAGGCGTGGCCGCAGCCCCTCAGACATCTCCAGCGAGGCCTCGCTCCCCATGAGCACCAGCTACCCCGCCCTGCTCAAGTGCCCCGAGTATGACCAGGTGTCCTCCTCCCCCTGCTGACCCCAGGGGCGGGGCCTGTGCAGCAGGGGGCGGGGGGAGGCGTTAGCTCGGGAGCCGCCCGTAGATTCCGCCCTTGTGAAGGAGGAGTCAGTGATGATGTCATTAGACTCCGCCCCTCCAGCTTTTCTGAATGACGCGATTGTGAAGGAGGAGTCCGTGATGATGTAATTAGACTCCGCCCCTCCAGCTTTTCACAATGACGCGATCGCCGAATTCGGAGAAAATCGGTAAAATATCGATTTAACCCTCTGGTTGTGTTCGACCCGTTTTCAATGTTTTAAAATACTTTTAAAATACAAAAAAAGTATTTTTTCTCTTTGAAACGTCTCCTGCTCGGCTTATTTGCTGTAATCATCGTGAAAAAAACATTACGATTCCGTTTATATTTATTTGTAACACCACGGTACGTGTGTATGTTACAAAGATACTGTGTGGGTCAAATTGACCTGTGTTAAAAGTTTAAAAAAAATACGATGAGAGAGCGAGAGAGACAGATGAAAGAGAGAAAGAAACAGATGAAAGAGAGAGAGAGAAAGAGACAGATGAAAGAGAGAGACAGACAGGCAGACACATGAGAGAGAGAGAGAGAGATAAAAGAGAGAGAGATAAAGGTTAGACAGAGAAAAAAAGAGACAGACAGATAAAAGAGAAAGACAAAGAAAGAGATAGACAGATAAGAAAGAGAGAGACAGATGAAAGAGAGAGAGAGAGGGAGAGAGAGAGAGAGAGAGAGAGAGAGAAAGACAGAAAAAGAGAGATGAAAGAGTGAGAGCAGACAGAGAGAGAAATACTTGTAAAAAATGTTTCAGTTGACATATTTGTAACACCCGCTACATGTCTTAGTAACAAAGATAATGTTTGAATCAATTTGACTCTTCAGACAAAATAGAAGCTAAAAAGAGTCAGAAAGATCAAATACTATTAGTTTCTTTGCAACAATGAGACATTATACACAGCTGTTGGGAAAGGTTTCGGACACTTATAATAAAAGTCCCCCAGATCAAATTGACCCATGAACTTTACGGATGTTCCTCTGAAGCGAACACAACAGGAGGGTTAAATATGAACGACTGGGTGAAAACACTCGTGAAGGACTGTCGTGGTCGAGCTCTACGCCAAATTACGCAAAACATCATTCCGTTCTAAACAGTTCCTCCAGTTTTTCTCCAATCAAAGAATTTAACGAAAGTGTAATACACTGATTTAAATCGACACTTAAACAGAGAGTTATAATTGTCTAATCTAAAGTACCTCTTTGTACTTTTTCCACCTTGGTACTAATTATTTTACATAATTAAAGTTGCAGACTCGAAACATCAAACGTAAATTTCTAAGAACAAACTAACGAAAATGCTTTTGTGGGGGTGGTGGGGTTGCTTACAGAATCTGAATCTTATTCTGAAGTTCGGACAGTCGAGTTGTGCGATGCATTTCTGCACAAAGACAGTCAAGGTTAAAACCTAAAATCTCTGTGTAGTTGTTCAGTTTTAGATCCTTATAATCTCCAGGAATTGTTGTGGGTAAATCTGCGGCTTTCGGCCCCAAAAAGGGTTTTTGTGAATCGTGTCATCAACGGAAATTGTGAATCCACCGTGCGACAACGAAAAAAAATGCAAAATTACCACACATTTCTGGAAATTACCGCTACAAAATGTCGTCTTTTACCTCAAAAGAAATGTAGAAATTCTGGATGAACTGGATAAAGTCAACCGCAATCATATCGGACTGTCACAGATTTGGTTACTTACAGAACAAAATGTTCTTTATTACACATGAACACAAGATAAAACAGATTTGTGTAGTGAGACGGTTTGAGTCATATCACATCTCAACACACGGAGGCGATGTTTCAGTAGACGTGACGCAGCTTTCTTTATTTCTAAAGTTATAAATGATTTAATAAACGATTTATCTGTTTTTCAAAAATCGGACTTAATTGCAATTCCACCGCAGAGTAATGTTGCGTACAGTACACACACACACACACACACACACACACACACGCACACACACTCATGTCTCATACTGTGTAAAGATCTTCATACTTTGCCAAATGTTTTGTAAAAATCAAACTGTGTCATCGTGAAATACATGGATTATATATATGTGTGTGTCTTTGTGTAATAAAACAGTTATTAACACACACACACACACACAATATGTATATATTCACTCACATATGTAGAAACACAGTATTTGCAAATACTTCTGGGTGTAAATGTGTGTAGACTGTATTATTTACACCACAGATTAGATTATAAATCCCAGCGTAAACCATAGATTATATTTTATGATACTCCGCGTATTGTATTACACCTTGTAGAGACGCCTGGTAGGGAAAACTAGTCATTTCGTGGTTATCGGTCGGAATTTTTTTGTAACTGATTTTCAGATTTCAGAATAAAGGCTGGATTCAATGGAGATGTGAGTGGACGGTTTGTGTGTGTGAGGATTAGAGACGTTGGACCTTTAAATCCCTCGATGGAAACGGGACAGAAGAACTGAGGAGAGAAAAACAACCACTCCAGAAAAACTCCGAGACGACTGCTTGGTTCGGGAGAGATTTATGCTTCTTCAACACAGGAGCGATCCCTTACACAGACATAGAAAAACCCCCCTCATCGCACACACGTATATAAACGTCTTACGAATTACGATGATCGAATTACGGATCATTCCTCTCTGGGAATCGCGCGATATTTCCAGACGATTCGCTCGAACCAGCGGATTCGTATGCTACAGATTGTACGTACACAAGAAGGGCACGTGCTTACAATATTTACACATAACTTACGAGTAGAAGATAGAAAATAAATATCCAACGCTGAGAGGCGTAAAGCAGGCAGATCGGTCCCGCGTTCGCGAAACCCAGGCGAATTCAAGCGAATCAGTCCAGCTGATTCGAGCGTCACGATTCTTCAGTGGCGTTTCGAAAGTGACACCCATGCAGACACACGACGTCTCCAGACTCTCGTACCCACAGCAACACAGGAGAGGAACTACACACGTGGATTCACTTCCTGTTGGCGACGCGTCTCTTCCTGGTGGCCAGCATGTCGTAGAAGGGGTCGCGACTGATGCTGGCTCTGGTGAGGGGAGAAGAGCACGAGCTTTGGATTGTACACGGTTTATAACAGGTAACCAGAGTAAATTAAATCTCGTTCCTTACAAAGACAAATCTTCAGTTTGACCTCTCTTCCTTAAATGGAAACTTCGTAAAATGGGCCGCAGTTTGCATGGGAATTCGATAATCCATCCGGGATTAAAAAAAAAACGATTTCATAATATGATAAAACGTTGTAATAAATTGTTGTATCAAACGTTGTACTATTTTCACGCTGATCAGTGAATCATTACACAAAGGGTTTCTGTGCATTTCCACCTGCATTGCCTGTCCTCACCACCGGGTGTCGCAGTTCCATAACAAAAAGGCTTGTCAACAAAAGCAGCTTGTCCTGCCTGACGTGTTATCGCTTCCGGAAGTAAGATGTCTGTAACCGTGTTACTTCCGTAAAAGTGTTTTTTTTTTGGAATAAAAATGTATTTTAGAAGAATAAAAAAAACGTTTTATACGTCTGGATTGGTGTTAATTTTGTTGACGATATATCATTTCATCGTCAACTTTTTTCGTGACAAAAACGAAACAAGAACTACATAAACATTCCCGCTCAGGGACAAAAACTATAACTACATTTATTGACACTTTCGTCAAGGAATAAAAACTACACAAAAATGCCTTTAGAGCTTGTGGAGGAAGGCGAGTGCAAAAATAAGTTTGTTTTATCTGTTTTTCTGTATGTTATTTGGATTGAAAGTAAAATCTTTGTCAAAATTAGCACTGGTCAGGACTCTTGCATGTTTCTCTCAAAAGATCTCCCTGCTTAGTAATGGTAAGAAAAAAACTTGCCTGACATTCTTGTCGCTACAACACTTGGCCAATCGTATAGTGAAAAAATTGCGTTAAAAGAGACGATATTTTCTCGACGAGGCCCTTCGTAAAAGGAAATGTTTGTTAACAGAGTCATTCGTTAGTGGAGGTACCACTGTATTTTGCTTAATGTTGTTTGCTTTTGGCTTGCTCATCGCTCATTTACCAGTAATTTAGAGGTTTTTACAGTAGACACACTGACATATGACGTTTGCTGCTTTGGGGCAGTCTGCGACTCTGAAAAGCGCAATATAAATAAACTGAACTCGAGTTGAACTAGAACACGTGGTAGACAACAACAAACGAAGTGTTCAACTAATGCAGTGTTTCTCAAATTGTTTTGGTCGCGCCCCCTTAAACCTGTGGAAAAGTCTCGCGCCCCCCCAAGTCTGTCTGACTTTATTGCTTTTTCTCTTCTCTTTTACAAACGGATCCATAATAGCGATGTGTCTTTCGTGAACGATTCGTTCGAAATAAACGATTTTTTTATGACTCTGGATGAACAAATCTTCTCAGTGAACAATTTGTTTATCACGAGCCTACAGACTCTGTAGCGAGAAGAATCAATTGCAAATTGTTCAAACGGACAGCGCCCCATTTAGTACAAATTGAACGAATGACTCAAAAAGAATCGTTCACTTTAGTGTTCGAGAGCTAAAGACAGTCAGTTAAAATCATCGAAATTTTCAACCCTAATCTGCACGGCTGCAGATAACCTCCCCCAGCAGCGCCTGTGCCCCCCCCCCGGGCGGCACGCCTCACTATTTAAGAAGCATTGCACTAATGGTTAAAGTTCAAGTCTGATTTCGAGGAGTTGGAGACTTTCAAAGCGGGGTGGTGGAGCAGTGGGTAGCGCTGTTGCCTGACAGAATAATAAATTCCTTTCCTGATCTGAGGTGAGATTCAAGACCTGGTCGGGGTCTTAGCGGAATTTACTTGTTCTCCATGGCCAGAGTCATAGGTAGACCCCAGCTCCTCATGACCCAGAAATGGAGTAAGCGGTAGAACATGGATGGATGGATTCTAGGGGGGTTATGTCTAGGTGAGTTCTTATCTGAATTGGAAGATTGAGACTAACAAAGCGTGTCTCTCCATTTCCATTAAGCTGTTATGTAGCTGGCACTAAGGTACATAAATTGAGTTTGACCCAAAATTCAACTACACTAGTCTGTGGTTTTTCACATTTTAAAACCAAATACATTTCTGATGAATCTATGGATTCTTGTTATCGATGTTCTGTTAAAACAAGAAACAACTGATTTTATGAGCCAACAATGGAGGTTGTGCTAATTCACATGCTCCTGGTACTTGACTTGACTAGTCATTCTGGCAGACACTTTTATCCAAAGCATCTTAAAAAAAATTAATTTGAAAATTAAATTAATTTGAGACGGTCAATATAACCGTCACATCTCAGTGTGAACTCTCCTGATTGGCCAAAATGACTCTCTTAATCAATACCCAATCAGAGTGGGTTTCCCTTTTATTCTGAAGGATTTTAGTTTATGTAACTAAATAAATGATATTAAGGACGTGCGTGTTGAAAAATTACACGGCAATTCAAACACACAAACCTGATTGAAACGGGTTAGACAGTTTGAGCCATGACGTCAACTGCCAGCACGACATTGACCCATTATTTGTCAGATGACATGTTTGTTATAATCGGACTCCTCACCCTTGGGGCTTTAAACTGATCACCGAGCAAATAGTAATGTGCACGTGCTCCATAAAGCAAAGTGCAAAATTCATGCCCTTTTCAGACAGAGAGACAACAGAGCTGATGCTTCAGAAGACGACAATAGTTTCTCCTGACCATCTACTGTAAACCACGTCATGCATTATTCATCTTCACTTCTGCTGAATGAACGGAAAGCTTGGGCCATAGCGCACCAGTAGGGTAAAGCAGAAGGTCAGTGGGTCACGTTGAGATCCTGCCAACAGGTCGCTGCTCCTCCGCTAATCCGTCCTGACAACCCGTGAAAACAGGGTGAGGAAGAGGACACGGGCTGGATATGTGCTGAGGAAGCCTTTTCCATTCATGCTGATTAATGCGACTGAATCCGCCGGAATGAACTACAGCTTAAACAAAGCCACCCTAACCCAACTCTAACCCTAAACCATAACCCTAATCCTAAACCCTTACCCTAACCCAATCCCACCCTAACACTAACCCCTAAACCCTAACCCTAAACCCAACCCTATCCTATCCTAACCCAACCCTAACTCTAACCTCACCTCACTTATCAAACCAGCTGCCCCAACTGTTCACATATTACAAAACCTACAAGAAAACAAAACAGGGTGGTTACAACAGTGCATCCATTATCTACGGTCTCATTATGTATCTCAATATTACGAACTCAAACGGCAATTGAACCTGCCTTTTAACCATGTCTCTTTCCAAATTGCCGCAGGGTGGGCTCGGAAGAGATACAACCACCGCCTTAACCAATCAGTTCTTGAGACGATGTACCTAGAACTGTTGAATCATGCGGCGGAGGCTGGAGGTATCCCTAACCTTATTTCCGGACCACCAATTTCTCACCCATCCAGATCATCTAACCTGGACATCAGAAACCGCGAGAACTATCCTAGAGCACTGGGTCACCGCTATGGTCTCCTATCCTCTAGCCTGAACTCTCCCATCTCAGAGCTTTCTTTCCAAATAAAATCTTCTTAAAAATCTCTTTTTGTCAAGGTATCTCCCTGATGACAATTTGTGGGGTAGATAACAAATCGGGGGCACAAGTATTCGACGCATCAGCGCAATTGAAATTCCACAAAATTCACTACAAACCACAACACTTACCTCTTCACCTAAACCCTAACCCAACCCAACACTAACCCCAACCCTAACCCTAACCCTAACCCAACCTGTTTTGTCAAAAGAGGGAGGAGTTAAACGATATACCACTCCCCTTATACAAATCTGTCCGCACTACAAAATATAAGGCTGGAGCCAATCCCAGTGGATAGGGAGGTCAGGACACGCCCCCTGGACTAGGGGAAAGACATTCCCACTCACTCACAGCGACGCCTCGTTTTGGCAGAGTTTGTGGTGCAGACACGTCAGGCTTCTCAGATCTACACCCACTGAGCAGAAAAGTCGTCTCTTACTTGATGGACTTGATCCACTCCTCCTTCTCCTCTGGAGTGGGCGCTGATATCCTGTAGACCACGTGGTTGCCCTCCACCACCCGCCCGTCTGCTTCCGTCTTGCAGGCCTTGATCACCTGCCCTTTGTGGTTGGGGTTGTACAGCTCGAAGCAGTTCTGCGTGAGAAGATGTGATCCAGACACGGCTTTTCCTCGACAGCACCGGGACAGAACGGGTGGGTGGCTTGACACTCACAGGTTTTCGGGGCTCCTCCACTTCTCTGATGCTGAGGTTCTCCAGAGGAATGATTCCACGAGGCTCCTTGTCCTGTCCAGAGAGGATGAAGACTCAGTGAATCACAATGGGAATGAACCCACTGACGGACAACGGTAATTACCGTGGTGTACTCAAAATAGTACAAGCAGTTGTCGGTCAGAATAAACCATCTTCTCTTCCAGGTTTTCACCCGTCCACCTGAAAAGCAACAGAAGATGATTGTAAACGTTCTGCTTTGCACTTCATGTGAAGTTTAGAATCACTGAGACAGATCAACACAGAGTAAGAGCCCTCAATAGAATCAACACACGTTTATGACAACGTCTCAATGTCGTTTTGTGTGCAATTTCTGTGTACTTGTCTTTTGAACGCACACTCATTCAACATAATTTTGTGTTTCATCATTTACAACAGGGTTGTTTCTTTTCGACAAGGTCTAGTATCTCGTCTTTTGAACACAGTCTAATATCTCGTCTTGTGAACACAGTCTAGTATCTTGTCTTGTGAACAGTCTAGTATCTCATCTTGTCAACACAGTCTAGTATCTCGTCTTATGAACATTATTTTATCTCGTCTTGAAAACATTCTTGTATCTCGCCTTGTCAACACAGTCTAGTATCTCGTCTTATGAACATTCTTTTATCTCGTCTTGTGAACATTCTTGTATTTCGTATTGTAAACACAGTCTAGTATCTCGTCTTGTGAACACAGTCTAGTATCTCGTCTTGTAAACACATTTTAGTTTATCTCATCCTTTGTTTTGTCTTGTCAACAGAGTCTTCTATCTTGTCTTGTGATACAAATTTAAATCTTGTTTTAGGAATACAGTCTTGTATCTCATTTTATGAATTCACACTTGTCTTGCCATTATTTCAACCATTATTCCATCACATTTCATCCTGCTTTTCTCTCTACTGTATGATTGCGGCTGAATTCTTTTCACAGCTCTGACTCAATCTCGCACTGTCCAGAGACGTCAAATGTCTGGGAGCCACCAAGCAGCGAGGAGAAAAGTCACACGCATATGAGATAAATGCCTGGCTGTTCTCAGCGCACAGTCAGGTTACTGCCATAAGACTGAAATATAGGCTTCACAAATCCTCACCACTCATATACGTATGTCGAAAGTCCGCCTCTGCTTTCTTGCCTACAGGGAAATCTGACTCACACAACCTCCCACAGACTCCATTTACTTCAGTCTGACAAATAGAATTCTAACGCTCAACAAGTCTACAAAAGTCATATTTCCGTCCAAATGTCGATAAACACTTGGCCAACCGATAGCAAAGATGAGGAGAGGGGATGATGGGAAGCATTTCTCCCGCTCTCAGTCTTATTGAGGATAACACAGAGGGATAATACCAGCACGAGATGAAATCATGACAAATTCAAGATTCACTCTGAAAGAAACGTGAGGCGGATCAAATCAGAAAGCAAAGCATGTTCTATTTTAAAAACGAAAGCTCTGCAGAATCTCCCCGTTGCTGTGGGTCAGATCGGATTAGCGCTTTCATTCCATGTCAAGACTCGGTGTTAAACAGCTCGTTCTTTTCTAAAGCCGCACGAATCCATCAGCCCCGAACGTGAAGGACTTAACGACGATAGACGAGACGTAAAGAACTCCAGTGCTACTCCTTCAGCAGCTCCAGTGAGAGTCAAAGGCGAGTTGTACAGTAGATACAGTACTCAACACACACACACACACACACACACAGTGGATCTCACCCAGCTTGAGGAGCCAGCCTTCTCTGTCCGGGTTAAAGAAAGTGTGTGTCAGGTCATTACCGTCGTCTTCTGGGATTTTGAAGGGTTCACTCTTAATGCTCTCATATAAGTTCTGTAGTGGAGAGAGAGAAAAATGGATAGAGAAAGAGAGAGAAAAAGTAAGGAAGAGATTGATTGAAAGAGAGAGAGAAAGAGAGAGTGAGATACAGAGAGAGAAAGATGGATAGATAGAGAGAGATAGAGTGAGAGAAAGTGAGATTGAGAGAGAAAGATGAATAGCGAGAGAGAGACAGAGTGAAAGAAAGTGAGAGTGGGAGAGAGAGAGAGAGAGAGAGAAAGATGGATAGTGTGAGAGAGAGAGAGAGAGAGAGAGAGAGAGAGAAAGATGGATTGCGAGAGAGAGAGAGAGAGAGAGAGAGAGACAGATGGAAAGTGAGAGAGAAAAAAAGACGAATAGCAAGAGAGAGACAGAGAGAGTGAGAGAGAGAGAGAGAGAAGGAGAGAAATAAAGTGAGAAAGAGTGTGTGAGAGAGAGAGACAGAGAGAAAGATGGATAGAGAAATAGAGAGAGAGAGATAAAGAAAGGAGAGATTGAGAGAAAGAGACAGAGAGAGTGGGAGAGAGTGACAGAGAGAGAGAGTGACAGAGTGAAAGAGAGAGAGAGAGAGAGAGAGAGAGAGAGAGAGAGAGAGAGAGAGAGAGATTAGTGCTGGAAATCTGTGCAAATGAGATTTTAATGCTTTATAAATTATTAACACACAGACGTATAGTTTGTGTTGCATTAATAATGACTGACTCGGATTCGTTTGGAATGTGACCCAAATACGAGCGGAGGTGGAGTGAAGAGAAGAGAAGTTACTCATGGTGTGAACTACAATCATAAATCGCATCATATCTACTCGCTCAAGACGAGTCGGTCGAGTAAAATCAAGAGAAGCTCGAGATGAAATCCAGCCCGTAAAATCGTAACGGACACAATAAATATAAAAATATAGAAAGATATTCCCAGAGAGACGAATCCCCTGGAGAAAACTTGCAGAATATAAATATATATTAGTGCTGTCAAAGTTAACGCGTTAATGCACGCGATTAATTTTAAGCGCTTAATCGCGTCAATTATTTTTAATTGTTTTAATTAATCACAGTTTGGAATCCGATTAGTGGCAAAATATTAAGCTTACATTTCTACAAAACAAATGCTTCACATATACGATCGTTTTTTTTTTCCGAATGATTTTAAGCAGTGGCCAATCCCATTCTCTTTCCCCCAGCCAATCAGAGTAAGGGTCGCCCCTAAGTGCAGCTTGTGCTAGAAGTTTAAATGCAAAAAAAAAATTAAATTAAATAAACTGATGAAAAAATCTGAATCGAAAAACAATATTGTTGATATTTTTGGCACTTATCTGATTCCACACAACAAATCTTTGTTGTTTGTTTCTTACAAGATAAATTAATTAGCTTCGAATTAAGAGGTCCTTCATACCTGTGGCCATCAGGCTGTACAACTCCTCTCCATAAGTGCAGGGACTTTAACTTCGTTTTCTGGTTTTGTGCAATATCTTCATGCTACTATTTATTGTTAGTCACTTCTTTACTTATTTGTATTATACAGAGATTTTTTATGCAGATGTACATTTCTATTTTTTGCTTCTTTTATTATTATTATTATATTTCTCTTTTGTGTATTTTTTTTATATTTTTTGTTCGGTTGAGCAACTGTAACCGAAAAAGAAATTTCCCCCTGGGGATGAATAAAGTTTTTTGAATCTTGAATCTTGAAAAAGAGTGGAAGATTGAAGATGTAATATTTTCTCACCTCGTTGGAAGATCATTTGACTTGATTTAAGTTTTTTTTTGATCATTTATTGCAGGATTTATTGCAGTGCAGTTGACATTATAACGTTACACAAAATGTTATAGCAAAACATACACTTGTGTTGTCGTTTTTTACACTTACATCCAGAAATTGTTTCATTTCTTAAATGACAAATAATAACGAGGTTCATATGAAACTAGTCTTATTTGGAAAAGACAAATAACCACACACTAGTAAAATTTGGGGTCGAACGTAATATCTGGAGAAAAAAAAATCGGAAAAAAACGGCGTACGTTGGATCGTCAATAGTTTTCGCTCAAGCGCGGACGAAAACTGAAGCTTCCGTTTTTTGGCTTGTAGAGCTTCTAAAGCGTCTCAGAGAGAGTCTGAGGTGTGAGGGTGGAGTAGTGACGTCTACCCTGAGCAGCTCCTCCGGCAGGTCTCCGCCCTCGTTGATGCCGCGGTTCATGGAGATGAAGCGCTCCACGGGCGGCTTGTCCCTCACGTTGGGGTTGTGGAGGCTGGTGTTCAGCATGATGATGGCGAAGGACAGGACGTAGCACGTGTCTGGAGAGACGCAGAGACACACACTCATCGCTCAAACACAGTGTCACACGTACCGCGTGTCGCGCTTCTCCACCTCATCCGTTTGAGAAAACGTCTGCGCGGATCAGGTGGAGAAGTTATAACAGAATAAAAACAAGAAATTGATTCGATTTTAAACGACAATGATGACGAGATTCATATGAAACGAGTCAGAGTTCGAAAAGACCAAAAAACACAGACTAGACAAGTTTACCGTATTTACGCCAATATAAGCCTTTTTTCCCCAATTTTAGACGCTCAAAAACTTGACAGGTGCTTATAATCAGCGATTTAAAAAATGTACGTAAATATAAGCGCTCATTTTTCCATATTTCAAGCCAGGATCGATTACAAATACTCGGAATCACGTTGACTTTACACAGCGGTGTGCTTTTGTTCTTGAACACTTCTATTATGTTCGGGTCAAGTTGACCCGTTTTCAAAGTTTAAACATATTTTTTAAATACTTAAAAGTATTTCTTCCCTTTGAAACTCCTCCTGTTTGGCTTATTTGGTGTAGTTTTCATGTAAAAAATATAACGATTCAGTTGACATATTTGTAACACGTACTACATGTTTATATTACGAAGATACTATTCGAATCAAATTGACCTTGTTAAAAGTATATATATAAAAAAAAATACATGGTTCTGGAGGAAGATGTGCATATAAGCTTTTTTTTGGCTCAATAACAGAAATAAAGAAACATTAGTCACGCGACACTTAACAGTGGCTAAACAACACTGGAAGAAGTAAGATTAAACTAAATACAGTCGTTAATATTTGAATAGACATGTGGTAGATCCGCGCTAACGGCTAACGGCTAGCGCCTGAAAACGAGCAGAAAGAAAACTGCTCAACACGAATTCTAAGCTAGTTAATTCATCTTGTAAGAGAAAAACAAAAGAGTTTTTGTCAAAAGATTATTGTCTAATTGAATAATTTTTTGACTAGTCAAGAATAATTTTTTTTGCATGGCACAAAATTCCGTCAAAATTTTTTTTATACATTTATATCCAGAAATCGTTTAGTTTGAAACTAGTCTGCTTTGGTAAAAACATTTGTAGTAATCTACATGGAGGTTTATAGGAGGTGGAGCTTTAAGACTAGAATTGATTTTTTTAGAACTATAATTCAAGTAAACCACATTGAAGTGATACGAGTCACAAGTAAGATTTGCCAAATAAATAAAAATTAGTATTCTGAAGAGAAAATGTACGTAATTTAACCAGAAAATTCAAAAGTTTTTCACTTGTGTGTGTGGGGGGGGGGTGCTTATATTCGTGGGGTGCTTATATTTGTGTAAATACGGTATTTGCTCTGTTCTGAAGGGTCCGTCTCACCCGTGGACTGAAAGACGCCGCTGTTGCACTGGCAGTAACGTGAAGCGAAGGCCTCCATCATGCGGTCGATCTTCTGCGCTTCACCAGGAAGCCTGAAGCTCCAGAGAAACTGTCTGCGCCACAGCAACAACAAGGTCAACACTCACCGCAGTCCTCAGCCAATCAGGCGCAAGTAAAAGCCTGATAATGCTAAAAATCAGCTACATTACGACTATATACGTACCACACAAAGCTACATTACGACGATATGATACAAAGCTACAACACGACTTTTTATGACACAAAGCTACAATAAAATGTAATGTGATACGGCTACAATAGGACTTATTATGATAATAAATTAATGAATGAATAAACTATTTAATAATTACTTAATAGTATTTTAATAAATGTATAAATAATAAAAAATATTCTAATAATAAACAACTTGTTTCACAAATAAATGTTTAGGAAAATATTTGATGTTAATTAATGTTCATAAAATTCGATTTATGATAATGAATCAAATCGTATTTTTACAATTAATCATCAGTTCATCAGTTCATTAAGTTCATCACAGTTAAATGACTGAAGCTTGTAATATTGGATATTAAGGTGTAATATGTCAATTAATGTAAACACAAAATAGACACTAGTTTAAATACTGTGATAAAATGTATTATAATTTTTGTTCAATTTGCAATATTTTTTTTGTCCAAGGTCATTCCAAGGTCGAGTCGCACCTTGTTTAAGATAAAAGTCAATTTTGATCTTACATATAAGTGTCATACAATGAAAGTTTGAAGTGTCTTTTTTAGGCTACACTTTTAATAAAAACAGGACGCTGTGTTTTTTGTAAAAAAAAAAAAAAATTATTAATAATAAATAATAATAATAAAAAAAAAACTAAAGCACTAAAGCAGTGAAGCACGTTTCGCCAACTGTACTGTCACTGAACACAATCACTGAGCGCTACTGATGGTAATGAGCCGCACCTGGTGGCTGCGTTAAAAAGAATTCACAAGAATTAACATTTAAAACTAATCGCCTGAGTTAACGCCTTAACTTTGACAGACCTATAATAAACATATTCCTGCTTCATATAGCCGAGAGCGTTGCACGTTCACAATCCACTGTTCCTAGACGAGATAAGGAGGAGATAAGGAGGAGGTTTGTCCCACCTGAGCGCCTGGACGAGGTTGAGGTCAGCAAACTCGTGGAGCTCCACGAAGGCCTGGAGAACCTTGATGTTGAAATCGTCGCTGCGAGGAAAAGATTAGTCAGGATCGGTCAACATGTCGGATCCACAACGGCTGAACGTTCTGTTGTGTAGAAATACTGGTGGACATGTGTGTATGACGCATGAAGGTTCAAACTGGAACTACTACCACGAGAACTTAACAATAGTGTTAGGCAGCGGTGTAAAGTACTTGAGTAAATGGAGTATTTTGGCTGCTTTGTACTTTGTACTGAGTATCAACAGTTTAAGCAACTTTTGGTTTGAGGTGAGATCGCCATCTGCAGGATGCTGAAGGTGCTGATGCTGTTTATCTGCTCAATCACGTCAATGGTTTTTGCACATTTGAGTTTGACTGAGACTGACTTTACAGTACTAGATTCTCTCTCTCTCTCTCTGTCTCTACCCCCCCCCCCTCTATGTCTATTTCTCTCTCTCTCTTTATTTCTCAATCTCCCTCTCTTTGTCTCTCTCTCTTTATTTCTCTCTCTCTCTCTCTCTCTCTCTCTCTCTCTCTCTCTCTCTCTCTCTCTTTATTTCTCTATCTCTCTCTCTCTGTCTTTCTCTCTTTGTGTCTCTCTCAATTACCCCCCCTCCTCTGTCTACTTCTCTCTCTCTCTCTTTATTTCTCTCTCTTTATTTCTCCATCTCCCTCGCTCTGTCTTTCTCTCTCTCTCTCTTTCTTTCTTTGTGTNNNNCCCCCCCCCCCTCTGTCTATTTCTCTCTCTCTCTTTGTCTCTTTCTCGCTGTCTCTCTGCCTCTCTCTTTCTCTTTTTTGATCTTTTTTATCTATTTCGTTCTGCCTTTTTGAAACATTGTGCTGGTTTAATTTCATTTCTAAATTAGAAAAAAGTCTCTTTTTTGAGCCTAATTTCAGTACGAGTAAAATGGGACACTTCACGACTTTTACTCAAGTCTTCTTGGAGTTGGCGACTTGTATCTCGTGATGGAGTAATTTTGACTCTAGTAGTGTTTTCAGCTACTCTACACCTCAGGCGTTAGCGTTACCGTTCTCCCAGGTAATCGCCGATGACGGTTTTGTTCAAGCCTTCGCCCTTGTAGAGGAACTGAGCGACGTCCTCCGCCGTCTGTCGCAGCAGCTCGTTCTCCTGCAGGAACTGGATCCCCTGCACACAGACCCAGGAACATCTCAAGAACGTCTCGTGAACATCTCCAGAACATCTCGTGAACATCTCCAGAACATCTCGTGAGCATCTCTAGAACATCTGGTGAACATCTGGAGAACGTCTCGTAAACATATCAAGAACATTTCGTAAACATCTTGAGAACGTCTCGTGAACCTCTCGAGAACGTCTCGTGAACATCTTGTGAACGTCTCGTTAACATCTGGAGAGCGTCTCGTGAACATCTGGAGAACGTCTCATAAACATCTCGAGAACGTGTCAAGAACATCTCCAGAACGTCTCGTGAACATCTGAAGAACGTCTCGTGAACATATCCAGAACGTCTCAAGAACGTCTCATGAACATCTCAAGAACGTCTCGTGAACGTCTCCAGAACGTCTTGTGAACATATCAAGAACATATCAAGAACATTTCGTAAACATCTGGAGAACGTCTCGTGAACATATCAAGAACATTTGGTGAACATCTGGAGAACGTCTCGTGAACATATCAAGAACATCTGGTGAACATCTGGAGAACGTCTCGTGAACATATCAAGAACATCTAGTGAACATCTGGAGAATGTCTCGTGAACATATCAAGAACATTTCGTAAACATCTCGAGAACGTCTCGTGAACATATCAAGAACATCTAGTGAACATCTAGTGAACATCTCGAGAACGTCTCGTGAACATATCAAGAACATTTCGTAAACATCTCGAGAACGTCTCGTGAACATCTCAAAAACGTCTTGTGAATATCTTGTGAACGTCTAGTTAACATCTGGAGAGCATCTCGTGAACATCTGGAGAGCGTCTCGTGAACATCTCGAGAACGTCTTGTGAACATATCAAGAACATCTCGTGAACATCTCGTGAACGTCTCGTGAACATCTCGTGCGGACGCTCCGAGTTGCCTGGTGGTTTCTCCAAGGAGACTCACTTTTTTGGGGTCCATGTTGAACTTCTTCCGGCCCATGGCGATCTGCTTGTTCCTCTGGCTGGTTTTGCTGCAGACAGACGGGAATGTGTCGAGCGTGTCCACACGCGTGTGATGGGCGGGGTCACGTTGACCCGTCTCACCTCTCGCCGACGCTGGTCAGCTGCTCGATCTCCGTCATCACCTCGGCGATCTCCAGCTTCAGCCTCTGAGGGACACACACACACACACTCACACCATCACCCTGAGAAGCTCCACGCTCACCTTACAATCCAGTTTACAATCGTCTGGCTTGAAGGAAGTCAAAGTTCTCTGTGGATATGTCTACTCCATTTCTACCGACTTCCCACTGGAAATATCTGTCTATTTCTCTCTCCGTCTATTTCTCTCTCTCTCTCTCTCTCTCTCTCTCTGTCTAATTCACTGTCTCTCTCTATGTCTCCCTCTCTCTCTTTCTCTCTCTTGGTGTCTTTCTCTATTTCACTCTGTCTCTCTCTGTCTCTCTCTCTCACTCTCTCTCTCTCCCCCTCTATTTCTATCTCTGTCTTTCTATTTCTCTGTCTCTCTTTATCTCTGTTTGTCTCTCTCTTTTTGTGTGTCTCACTCTCTCTTTCTATTTTTCTCTATCCGTCTCTCTCTTTCCCTCTCTATCTCTCTCTCTGTCTGTCTATCTCTCTCTCTCTCACTCTCTCTATCTCTCTCTCTCTGTCTCTCCCTCTCTCTCTCTCTCTCTCTCTCTCTCTCTCTGTCTCTCTCACTCTCTCTCTTTCACTCTCCCATTTCTGGGTCTATTTCATTAGCAGGATCCAATCACAGCAGCACTGGGCTTTAACAGCTGGTGGCCGGCCAATCACAGAGCGGCGCACAGTCTCACACCAGAGAACGTATTCCCACACGTCAGTTCTCCTGAAGGCTGTGGGAGAAACCCACGAGGACACAATGCTCCACACACAAATATAATACTTAATATAATAATAATAATACATTCAATTTTTATTTTTGTGTCGCCTTATATTAAATATAATATATCGGAGAGCATTTGGACGTGTGAACGTTTTAGCTAACGAGTTCCGCTCGTCATCGGGATTATCGAATAGCGTTTCCAATTACTTACAACAACAAAGGCCAGTGGATTATTGTTGATTAAAGTCGTATAAAGCGCTAGGGCTTATATTCTGTGTCTGGACAGCGAAGCTCAACACTCAGTCTAAATGAAATAAACCTTCCGTTGAGATGTTGATGAAGCGACTTGGGACGGAATTTGGTTACGTGCTAAAAATATTTCTGTCTGCGCACGTACGAGGGAAATACGGTTTAAGACTTTACACAGACTTCACACTTCAGCGATACTGGGGTTTGATATTGAGAGAACTGGGAAAAATCTTCTCGCTTTACCAAATGGACGCATTATTCGAAATCCACACAATATACTCACCTTTGCGACACGAAAAGAACATTTTGGTCAATTGGATTATTGATAAAACCCCCTTCAGTTAAAGGATGGCATAAAATCATTGTGAAACCATTACCTCAGGAGCGCCTGACTTATGTGCTGTCACGCAAATCCGGTCAGTTTCACAAAATATGGACACCACACCCGGACTACATGGAACCATTTTTGGAATTTTGTGATGTGTGAACAATTTCAAGTTGTTTAACGTCAACTAAACTGAGCGTTTTTTTTTTTTTTTTGTTTTGTTTTGAGGGGGGTGTTGTTTTCTACTCTGTGCTTGTATGTTAATTTTCAGTTGTGTATGTATATAAAAACCCAATAAACAAATTTATAATAAAAAATAAATAAATAAACTAGTGATTGTTCTGCTGCGGTACCTCGATGTCGTCCAGCAGCTCTTTCTTCCTGCGGCGGATGTTGTAGAGCTCGTCTCGCTCCTCCACTGAAAGGTCTTCAGGTACTGAAGGCGGGAGAAGACAAAGACACGGACACTTCACTTCATCTACAGTCTGGACCAGTGAGGAATCAGATCAGGGACAAAACGAGCAAACGTCAACTTATGAGAGACAATCGAAAATGCTACCCAATTACGTTCGATTTTTTTATGTTTTTCACCTGCGCTTTTCACGTTTTTGTTTGAAACTTTTTTTGAAACGGGTTTTTTATGCAGTCGGTTTTGTGCCAAAATGATCAAACGTAAACTTAAACGTAAACAAAAAATGCTTCCTATTTACGGTACGTTTGGGTTTTTTTTTTTTTAGAATTTTCTCTTGCGATCTTCACGTTTTTGTTTGAAACTTTATTTTTCTCTTTGCTTTTTCAGGTTTTTTATGCAATCGGTTTAGTGCCAAAATGATCAAACATAAACTTAAACTTAAACAAAAAATGCTTCCTATTTACGGTACGTTTGCTTGTTTTTTTATATTTTTCCCTTGAGATCTTCACATTTTTGTTTGAAACTTTTTTTTTTGTCTTTGCATTTTAAGGTTTTTAATGCAATCGGTTTTAATGCCAAAATGATCAAACGTAAATTTAAACGTAAACAAAAATGCTTCCTATTTACGGTACGTTTGCTTGTTTTTTATATTTTTCCCTTACAATCTTCACATTTTCGTTTCGTTTGCCTGGCACTAGCTTCATGTAGGGGCGGGCCTAACTCTGATTGGCTGGTGAGAGTGTGATTGGCAGCTGCATGACCAGGAAGTGTGGGAGGAGTTAAGCTTGTGCCAGAAATCCAAAATGCAAACAAAAACAAAACCGGGAAGCATTTCTGATTGTTTCTTTAAAATTTACGTCTGACGTTTGTTCATTTTGGCACTGATCTGATTACATGAACTTTTTCCAACCACTTTTCCATTTCTGGGTGACGGGGAGCGGGAGCCAATCCCTGCAGCTCTGGGCCTGAAGACACACCCCATGGATTGGTCGCCAACCAATCACAGACACTCTCACTCACACCTACTGGCAATAGCGTCTTTGCGTTGGTCTCGGACTAAGAAAAGCGCTACATAAATAAACTTGAACTTGGCGATTTTAACGTATGTTTCTGGACTGTGGAGACCCGGAGGAAACCCAGGTGACAGCGCACACACACAGCTGAGGAGCAGGAGAAGTAGGTCGCGCGTGTGTGTGTGTGTGTGTCAGCAGATTGAATCCCATCTGCATCGGCCGCTAATCCGCTTTCGCTTCCAGCTTCACGCTCACTTCAACGCTCAAAACGCTCTGAGCTCAGAGAAGCCCCGCCCCCACTACAGCTACTCCACTGGAACCATCAACACAAGTGTAAAGCGTAAAAATCGAAAATGAAAAAAATTGTAAATCAAAAAAACCGTAAATCATAAAAATCGTAAATCAAAAAAATCGCAAATTAAAAAAAAATCTGTATAAAAAAACGTAAATAAAAAAAAATCATTCATAATCGATTTCATCACGCAATGTTTCGTTACGTAACAGACTAAACTCCAACAGTCTATTTCCAGTTCTTCATCCTCGCTGGCGCCGATTCTGGCGGTGGATTCTTGTGTCACTTAGTACTGATACCTTACTGTAAAAACTACTCCACTACAAGTTACAAGTCGACAATCTAAAGAAGACTTGAGTAAAACATCTGTCCATCCATCCATCTATCTGTCTGTTCACTCATCTATAACATCCATTGATCCATCTATCTATCTATCTATCTATCTATCTATCTATCTATCTATCTATCTATCTATCTATCTATCTATCTATCTATCTATCTACCTACCTACCTACCTATCCATCCATCCATCTGTCTGACTGTCTGTCTAGTCATTTATAACATCCATCCATCCATTGATCCATCCATTTGTCCATCCGTCTACTCATCTACAACATCCATCCATCCATCCATCCATCCATCTCTGTCCACACATCTATTACATCCATCCATCCATTTATCTATCTGATGTCTGTACATTCATCGATAACTTCTGTCCATCCATTGATTTATCCTTCAATTCATTGATCCATCCATCCATACATCCATATATCCAGCCAGCCACCCTTCCATCCGTCAGTCTATCAATCAATCTGTTTTTATAGTCTATTTGTTCATATATCCAAACCCACCCACTATTCCTCTGTCTGTCTGTCTGTCTGTCTATGAATTTATCTATCTATCCATAACGAGGCTTGACCAGAACCAACACATTTTAGATTATTAGTGTTAATTTAGATTTAATTAATGGAGAAAAAAAATGTACAGAGCATAGTCTTGCTTTACATGTCACTGGATGAATGTGAATTTAATGAACGTGAGTAGTGAGGAAAAAAAAAAACCATGTCATTATTACTCACTATTACACATCTGAAATTTACCGTAAAAGCAGCAATAAAGGAAAGTCGTGACAGACGTTTGTTCTTTCTTTTTGCTCAGGACTAACACAGTGTTACTCTGTGTCGTTCACTTCAACTAAACCCATCACTGATTACAGCATCGAGTGTAATTACAACACCTTTATAACTACTGTCCTGCCAAATGACTGTAAAGTAAAAAGTGTAATTACCTTTATAACTACTGTTCTGGACACAAAGGTAAACCATCACTCATCCTTCCTCGTTAAGTAGCGAGCTGATTACTGTTTTACTACATTACTAAAGTTTACTGTAATTACTCGGTAGTTACTGTACATGACTAGCCAACAGCCTTTCTGATTACTCTGTGTGTAACTACTCTCAGCGCGTCACATGACCAGCGCCTGTCACTTCATTCTGACTGATCCGGTCCAGCCGGACGCGCCGGTCCAGAGTCAGCGGCCAATCACACGCCAGTCTAGTGTCTCTCACTCTAATGAAGAAGGGATGAGCTCACACGACACAACTACCGGAGCGTTGAACATCTGTCTGTCCGTCTATTGGACGACTATCTAGCTGCATGTCTTTCTGCCTGTCCATCCATCCATCCATCCATCCATCCATCTGTTTTTTATTCACCTGTCTGTCTGTTTGACTCTCTTTCTGTGTATGTTTCAGTCCATCCACCAATCTATAATCTGTCATTTTGTCTGTCCATCCATCCATCCATCCACTTGTCTGTCTGTCTGTTTAGCCCTATTTAAATAGATCTATCTATCTGTCTGTCTGTCTGTCTGTCTGTCTGTCTATCCATCAATTCCATCCATCCGTCTGTCTTTTTTTACTTTATCTATTCACCTGTCTGTCTGTCTGTCTTTGTATGTTTTGTATCTTTCTGTGTATGTTTCAGTCCATTTGCTAATCTATAATCGGTCATTTTTGTCTGTCCATCCATCCATCCATCCATCCATCCATCCACTCTTCTGCCTGTCTGTCTGTATAGCCCTATGAGAAAATAGATCTATCCATCCATCCATCTATGTGTCTGCCTGTCTATCTATCTGTCTATCTGTCGGTTTGGCTTATCTTTCTGTCTATGTCTCCATCTATAATTGGTAAGAATCCATCCATTCAACAAATTTATCTAAATTATATATGTCTTTCTGTCCATGAACACATCTATAACTGTCTATTACTGGTCAGTTCATCTGTCCATCTGTCACTCTATCCATCCCAGACTAATTAGCTCTCGTTCACTCAACAATCGTTCACTCTTTCTATTTCACTGTCGCTTTGCTTTACAGCGACTGTAGCAACATAAACACACACACACACACACACACACACGCACACACGCATCTCTTTCTTCACTTTGTTCCCAGCAGCGTGACATATTGTTCCTCATTCATTCGTTCATTCCTTCCGACACCAGTGTGTGTGTGTGTGTGTGTGTGTGTGTGTGTGTGTGTGTGTGTGTGTGTGTGTGTGAAACAGTTTCAGTTTCAGGCGGAGGATGACTTTACCACCCGAGGAAGAGAAGATCCTGAACATCCAGTCGAGCAGCGTTCACCTTGTGTAGAAGCTTCGAGCTGCTTTAACTTTTAAAATTTACACCACCGAACAAACACCGAACAGAAATACAGCTGCCAGCAGAAACGCGGGGCACGAAACTAGGACTTTTGTTGTACAGTCATCAAATAAAAATCAAAAATTCACATTTACAGATTTTTCAGGCACAAAAATATATATATATTTTTTTTTTTTTTTTTTTAATTAACGTTTCTGGCTCAATCAGTGTTGCCAGATAGAGTCACCGTTTTCCCGCCCAAAAGTCAGCGAAAAACCGCCCAATAAGTAAATAAGTAATTGGGAACTTCAAAGTGTTATATTTACTGTAACATTATTACACTCCGCTATAAGCAATGCTACCGCAGTCAAGCTGCGCAGAAAAGTCAGATCTACGCAACCCGTTCCTCTATACCGCGTTTCTAAACAAAACACTGAAAAAGCAGGATTTTGTCTATTTTTATTTGTTATTTTAAAAGTATGAATGTTATTCTATGGAACATAATAGATGTCTGAATTCGAAACGATTTTATTTTTTAAGTAACGACCAAAATAACACCAGGTCTGTGAGGATCATATGGTTCGGTTTAACAGACAAATATGTATAGAGACAAAGGCAACAACGAGTTGATTCGTACGTAGGTACCGCGCGGAATGAGTGCAACCGCCAAAGAACGAGCGCGCGCACCCGCAGCGGAGTCACGTAAAAACACAAACACACGCGCACACACACACAGCGCCACCACCACAGACCACTGGCTCGAGCCGTTTTCTCTTACAACAGGAAACTAACTGTCAGGTAACAAAAAGCCATCAATGACGACATTGTTTTACACTTAAACAAAAAAACGCCCAAACTACCCAAAACCGCCCAAATTATGTCCACCCGCCCAAAGCAATTTTTGCCCGCAGAATCAAATCCAAAACCGCCCAATTCTGGCAACACTGGGCTCAATTACGTTAATATTCTCTTAAAAATACAATTTTTTCTTTATTTAACACATTTGTTTTTTTTTTATTTAACCAATATATTTTTATTTTTATTTAACAAAACTTAGATAACATAAAGTTGACTTTAGTGGCCAGGACTTCATTTCCCAAGATCCTTTGCTCTCCAGTCAGACTCTGCACATGCTCAGAGCAATAGTGTCAAGCTCAGGTCTGTTTCAAGCTCTCTGTTTATCTGACGCCGTATGAAGAGTTTATTATCCCCTGTGCAGTGACCCAGCGTTTTGATTGTGTCTGTTCCTTGGGTGTATTTCACTACTTGCACGTGTTAAATTTTTGCCCAAACTTTGCCCATTTCGAAAAAATAGGGGCTTATATTTACTCGCATATTTGAAATCGGCGACTATAAGCATAGTTTTTGAGCATCGAAAACAAAAAAAAAAGGGGGTGCTTATATTCACATAAATACGGTATTATACATTGTACGAGTGAAATGTGTTTTTTTCGATCGTCCAGCATGTAAACATGGGGATAGTGGGGTGGGGGTGGGGGTGCATTCGAGGGAAATACAGTAAAATGAAGATAAAGGATAGACATGCAATAAAATACAATGAATAGAAAGATAAAATGTGAATAAATTACAAAATTACGGCGGCAAAATCTCCGCGATGACCGTTTTCTCCCTGGGTTGCGTAATTGCGTAATTCTGACCCAAAGTCAAACTAATCCGTGGTTTTTTGTCCAATCTAAACCAAACCAGTTTCATACGAATACCATAAAATGAAGATAAAGGATGGAAATACAATAAAGTAGGGTGGATATAAAGATAAAATATGAAATGTGAATAAAATGCAAAATTATGAAGGTGAAGATATAAATTCAGTCAAACATCGTAAAAACAAAGATATTATAAAATAAATATCTATATAATATTTAATAATAAATAATATCTACAATATATAAAAAATATATATAAACAAATATCATATAATATATATAATATAGAAAAACAAACATCAGAACAACAACCATCAATCATCAAAAATGTTGAAATGACGGATTTTTACATGCGTCCACATGGTTATAGCGCCACCTAGAGTTCAATTTGGTTTAAACCTTACACAAACAATTATCTTACTAAAACGAACCCGAGTTTCTTGACTACCATATTCACGTAAATATAAGCACAATTACAAGCACGATTACAAAAAATGCTTATATTCATGCAAATACGGTTTATGCTAATTAGGTCAAAAATTTTACAGTGTTTGCATGGATGTCGAACAGTTATAGCGTCTGTAAAGTTGTAAAATGTAAAGTTTTGTAGTTATTTGTTTCTTGGTTAAAAACTTTTAGCCGGTTATGTAAACAACGCCATTTGCACAGCGAAAATTGGAGTCTACCGTTTAAACCGAAAGAGGAAAAAGTCAAGCTTATTTTATAATTATTGTTGAACATGGATAAACATGTATATTAAGTTTAGTTTTGTTCAGACGCTGCTAACTATATACAAAAATAGCACTCAGTCAATGGCAAAATATATATATATATATATATATTTTTTCTAACGAAATTTGTATGTTGCTAACGAAATTTGTGTTTGTTCATTATGATAAGTGTGGTGTGTTACGGTTATGTTTATTTATCTATACGTAGTGTGTGCGGTGTTATTTATGTTTATGTTAATGCCGCATGCTTATTTACTCTTCATGCAGATGTTTGTGACATGCAATTTCCCTGCTGTGGGACAGTTAAAGGCTTTTTGATACAAATCAATTCAATTCAATTATTATTATACAATAATAATAATTTGTGTAATAATAATTATTTTCATTAGTAATTATTTTCATAATTATATAATCATTAGTGTTCCAGGTTTTGAGTTATGCTGTTGGGTCGAAAAGTTAATTTTGTTTATTAAATGGCTTTATTTAGTTTACGCAAATGTCCAACTACCGTTCAAACCAAAAGTAAAACGGCACTCTTTTGATCAAATGTATTTTTTTTGTACTATTTTTTAAGTGTCTTCACCGATTCATACGAAACTGGTTTGGTCTTGATCGGACAAAAAACCACGGACTCGTTTGATTTTGGGTCCGACGTGAATTATCGGTGAGAAAACGGTCACGGCGGAAATGAAAACGGAAATTCTTCGCCATTTTGTTCGAGTCGAGCACCAGTTCCACAGATTTTAATAACTCTACGACATTTGTTTACGACCTCGATTGAGCGATCGTTCTGGTTCCAGTCGCAATCCACAACGTCAAATTCCGATACGACAATTCAGAGATTGACAAAATTAACAAAAGTCTCGGTTCTGACAATATAAATTGATTTATTCCGGCCTAACTGGAGCTCTGAGGCCTTTGGTGGGTTTTTCTGGGCATCCAAATTGAAACGAAATATCCCGATGCTTCTATTTTTAGCTGATCTCGTGTCATGCTCCCATTCGCAAATGAGATTAGAGTTTTTTGGCGGAGGCTGCGTCGTGTTTCTCGCTGAATTAGAGTCTTCGCTCGCAGCATCTGGATAGTAATAATGCGGCTGATGCGTTAAGATCTTCCTCAACCGTAACGGTTTTTTATCGTTGCGGTTTTTGTCGACCTGATGTCGGAATACGCCCATATAAGGACAAATCAACCCCTCCCCCGCCATACTGGAGATAAACTCTACTACGTTTGGAAAGAATATTTAACATTCTATTTTTTTAAATCTTTTTTTGTCTGAGGTGGAGGTTATGCATGTTGTACTTAATAATTATTTACAAAATAATAAAAAAAAAAAAAGTTATACCAAAAAATAAATATAAAGCAATTTAACATTTACCACTGGAGCCATACGTCGGTCGTGTACTTATGGCATTTAAAAATGTATTTTAACAATAAGACATTTTTAAAAAAATGTTGTTTTGTTTGTTTTAAAATGTCAGACATTGTTTTAAAATTAGACTTGCTTACATTTCACCAAACAAAGAGTCTCGGAAAAAGTTGCCGCCTCCTTTTTTCATTGCGCTCCTGATTCTGTTATTACGCAATAACAGCAATACAATACACTTATAAAACATTTCAACTATATCTATGATGAGTTTGCTTATATACTTAAATACAAAATCAAAGCGCCTCTGCATTAAAACGTGACGATTGCGAATCAAAACAAATCCAAATTGTGAATTTTCGATTTGCTTTTACATTTTCGATTTCATAATAATTTTTCGATTTCATAAGAAAGCATTTCCACCATATCTATGATGAGTTTGCTTATAGACCTGAATACTTAATTTAGAGAAAGTAGTAGCTAAAACGTGATGTTTTATGAATTTTACAATTAGAAAAAATAACCGTTAAAGCGTTAAAAACACTGCAAAATAAGAGATGCTTTCGATATAGAACAAAAATGCCGCCTTCCTGATCAAAATGATTTTGACGATTTTGACTCACAAAAATTTGACGATTGCGAACAAAAATATTAACAAACAAAAAATAGATAAAAATCATTTCTGCTCGTTTTTTCAATATGCCCACATTTGATATTTTCGGCACTAATCTGATCAAGCAATTGACTAGTTTGATAACTACTTGAAGTATAAAAGTAAAAGTAAACGAAAAAACCAAATGTCAAAAAAAAAAAAAAACGACGTTTTACATACATGTTTATTACGTCTCATCCAATCACAATCAAGTTTACCGTAACCGGACGGCGTCATTTAACTGGATGCTTTTTTTAGATCGACGACAACAGGGAAATAAAACGAACCGAAATGAAAAGGGAGCGGCTATTATTTAAATGTGAGCAGTAGAAAGTGCAGTAATAATATAATATAGTAATGTGTAGTAATTTGCATACATATTTAAGGAGTAGAAGCAAAAAGTAGGCGAGAAAATGATTACTCAAGTAACGTATAAATAAGCCAAATTTCTACGTACGTAAGTGTGTGTGTGTGTGTGTGTGTGTGTGTGTGTGTGTGTAGAAACTGCTCAGGTTTGGCATCGTTCCCAGCGTGACATCACTGTGGAAAAATCCCTGCGAGTGATTCAGGTAATTCAGGTTTTATACGATTGATTTTAAAACAAATTTTTAAAAACCACCAAAGACGAACGTAAAACTGGAAAGTGTTTGTAAAGTCTAATCAGAGCGACGAGGCCGAAAACCAGAAGCGCAAAACACAAGGAACGGAGGATGGGAAAACCAAAGGAGCAAAGTGAAATGTTTCTGGAGCTTCACCTTCATCGCTCAGCAAACAAACGCAGAGCAAACACGGCGGCGATAATGAGGGCGGAAACAATGATCAGGTGACCTGGAAACCTCACGCACACACAATAAAACACACAAACATCATATAACGTCAGAGCGAGAGGACGAGAGAATCGCACCATCCATCTATTGAGTCTCATTCATTCATTCATTCATTCATTCATACATTTCCTACACCACTTTTTCTGCTTTATTTTTATGACAGCGGACTGATTAGAGAATCACGCCATCCATCCACAATGTGTTATTCATTCATTCATTCTTCCATCCATCAATTTTCTACACCGCTTTTTCTGTCTCTTTTACGACAGCGAGATGATGTAAATCACACCATCCGCCATAAAGTCTCATTCATTCGTTCGTTTGTTCATTCTTCAGAAATGTATTTTGTTCTTGAAAATGTTTGTGTTTTTTGTGTCTTTTTTACTTTGCGACTGAAAAATGAGTTTGCTTATATTTGCCAGAGAATTCGACTGTTTTTCTTGTCCTAAAATAGTAAATTGACTAAATAAAGCTGGAATCACATGGACGTTTGACACTCACACTTGTGCATATTTTTCACCTGTCTTTTTATTTTCAGCTAAATGTTGAATGTTTTAATGTTGGCCAGACTTTCCTCAGCTGTGAGGAAGCCACTGTAGATTCCGCACATGTCGATGGCGGCGTCTCTCAGCCTCAGACAGGAAATAAGGTTGACGTGGCTCTGATCACATGGCGGCGAGACCCTGGGGCTCAAACAGATGTGTCATAACGCACATCTCAGATTGAACTGGGTCACGTGACTCCTCGTCTCGTCTCGTCTCGTCTGGCTCACACTTCCACTCCAGTTCCTCGGCACTTTGGTCTTTCATCAGCGTTCGCTTTCTTTGTTTGGCTGAATAAAAGATGGACGCTGTTCGACAGAAGAGAGTCTGAGACGCAGCGTCAACAATACGTGGAGTTCAAGTTCAAGGTCAATAAGTTCAAGTTCAAGTTACAGAGCTTTTCTTAGCTCCAGACCAACGCAAAGTCACCATGCGAATTAGGGAGGAAAATCCAGAATCCAAAAAAAAAAAAAAAAAAAAAAAAAAATTTGTGTTCAAAAATTTGAAAAAAAGAGTCCGTTTAAAAAAGAAAAACGTCAATCGCTGTTCAGATTGTCGAGTATAAGGCGAATCATCGCTGAACGTCTAGCTCCTATGTCTGAAATTTTCGTGCCGAAATATTTAGTTGGATTTTTTTTAGTCACGCAATTGAAATGCAGACGCAACACTGCAAAAAACTCCACATGAAGAAGTGAGAAAAAAAAAAAAAGAGTAAAAAAAGAGTTACAAAAAAATGTAAAAAAAAAAAAAAAAAAGAAAAGAGGAAAAATGAGTAAAATGTGAGTAAAAAAAAACGAGTAAAAAAATGTTTTAAGAAATGTAGGAAAAATAAATAAAATTGTTTGTATTATTCTTTACACCACAGCTTAATGCTGCCCACTGCTCCTGGCTTGTCACTTCACTGGACGGTAAAGTGGCCACGCTGACATACTAAAGTGAGTAGTGGAGTAAGAGTACAGATACTCAATCACTAATGTAGTGGAGTAAAAATACAGATACTCAATCACTAATGTAGTGGAGTAGTCAAGAGTACAGATACTCAATTATTAATGTGGTGGAGTAAAAAGACATATACTCAATATCTAATGTAGTGGAGTAAAGAAACAGAT
>CM051500.1:28847375-28854875 GCA_028031935.1 Paedocypris micromegethes
TGGAGAAGGTTCCTGTGCCGATTCGACAGTATTTTCCCTTTAAAGACGAGTTATCCGAACATAATGGTATATTAACGAGGGGGATCCGCATGATAATCCCGAGTGTCCTGAGAGCCGATATTCTAGATAGAATACACGATGGACACCAAGGACTGACAAAGTGCAGAGAGAGGGCCAACACAGCTGTGTGGTGGCCAGGTATTTCGACAGAAATTAAACAAAAAGTTCTGTCCTGCCAAAGATGCAATGAATCGAAACCTACACAGCGTAAAGAACCTCTCATATCAACCCCACTCCCAGATAGACCATGGAAGAAACTGGCAATTGACCTGTGTGAGTATAAACAGCACACATACCTTGTGGGGTCAGATTATTTTTCCCGTTTCATAGAGATTCTCCACATGCCTACTATCACATCCTCTGAAGTAGTGAGAAAACTGAAATCTCTTTTTGCAAGATTTGGCTGCCCTGATGAGGTCATCTCAGACAATGGTCGACAGTTTGTGAGTGCAGAGTTTGAGGACTTTGCAAAAGAATTTGACTTTTTTCACTCTACATCTAGTCCACACCATGCACAAGGAAATGGACATGCCGAGAGGGGAGTCCAGATTGCAAAGAAAATTTTGCAGCAAAAGGACCCTCTGCTGGCCCTAATGAGCTACAGGGCGACACCTTGCATCACCACAGGAGTAAGCCCAGCTGAACTCCTCATGGGAAGGAAGATGAAGACAACACTTCCAACGCTTGAGACTAATCTCCGTCCAAAGTGGCCAGACTTAAAGAGGTGATGGAGGAAAGATTCGATGAATAAGCAGAAGCAAGCTTCCTACTTTAATCGTCATCACGGAGCTAGGCCCTTACCATCACTGAGGCCTGGAGATGCTGTTCTCACAAAGCTGCTGCCCACTGCTCCGAGTTCATGTCGGATGGGTTAAATGCAGAGAAAAAATTTCCCCACTGAGGGACTAATAAAGGTTGAATTATTATTAATTATTATTATTATTAGATCACCAGAAGACATGGGGGACACCTGCAGTGGTCAGGAAAGAGAGTTCCACTCCACGCTCTTTTGTGATTGAGACAGACCAGGGGATGACGCTACGACGCAACCGCCGCCATCTGCAGATCATCACTCCCTCTAGTGATCCATCAGTGGATTATACCAAAAACTCCTTCGATCCACAATCTCCCGAGGTTACTGAACTTCCTGAGACTAAAGAGGTGCAGTCTCAGAGCCCTAGTGTTACAACAGATTCTAAGACAACCAGATTTGGCAGAAAGATTAAGCCAGTTTCCCGGCTGGATCTGTAAATATTCCTGCATAAAGAAAGTTATTTTGTTTAGTTTTTCTTGAATAGTCATAATGGTTAAAAGGGGTTGCTTTGTTATTGAAAAAAAAAAAAAAAGAAATGTTTGAAAATGTTTTATTGAAAAAAAAATGATGATGAAAATGCTAAAAGGGAGAGATGTGATAGTGGTGTTCAAATAATTATAATAACGTGATGATGCAGGATAACGTCATCACGTTGGCAATAACTGTTCTTCCTGCTTTATAAACGTGTTAGAGTGTGAATAAAAGCCGTTGCTGAAACAGGACTGATCTACGTGGTTTTGAAACCATTACAACAACTAACTGTATTTTTGTATGTGTCCTTTGGCTGATAGAGTTGTACTGGTGGTGTAAGTCAGTATTGTGGTGTTTACTTCTCTTGAGGCTGTTCTGCGTTTGCCACACGTGACTTTGGCTTTGGCTTTGGCGATGTCGGGGCAGTAAAAGCCTCTTCTAGCAGCAGATCGCTTGGTCCTGCCCTGAAATCCCGGCGGAATGAACACAAACCGCGTGTTGACATCACTAATCCCCCTGAGAGAATCCAAAACGCCGTTTCCCATCAGCACCACTAAACAGCTGCGCCTCTAAACCAGCGTTTTTTGCCGTTCGCGATCGTTTTGATCAAGTTTTAAGATCAAGTCTAAACTATTGAGGAGATGGAGTGTGTTCGCTACTCGTGTAGTTTTGTAGTTTTTGACAGTGTAAATGATCGCTTCGTTAGCTTCGATCTTCTGATTCGCTTTCACACTCTCTGCTTTTACCAACTAAATGTTCTCAACTCGAAACGCAACAGGAAACAATATGAAGTTTTCAACTTGGTTTTTCCTTGACGCAACAACGATACAAAAACGTCTTTTAGCACATTGTTCCCACAATGCAGCGTGTTCTTTCTGGCGCTCCTCAGGAACACGGAGCTCTGTGATGTCAGCGTTTGGTTTAACAAAATAAGAAAATAAAATACAAAATAAATAAAAAAAAACTTTTATCTTACTTGACAAATTTTTACTCGGCTTAAAACAAGACAAAAACTCTTGTCACAAGGTATATAATAGTTTCTGCATTTCAGAGACATTAAAGTCATACAATATGTATTAGCCATATTTTTTCCCTTTTTAACCGACTCTTTTTTTTCCCCCCAAATTTTTAAAACGTATAAAGAATCGACATTTCTCTTTTCAAAGACTTTTTTCACATACTGTAACGTCTTTGTGTTGGTCTCGAACTAAGAAAAGCACTATATGAATGAACTTGAAAAAAAACTTTTTGAAACATCGTGTTCCTAAAATAACAAAATCTGACATTTCTCGTTTTGGGAAACAAAATGTTTGAAAAATATCTCAATTCAGTGTCTAAGCAAGAAAATTCAAGTGCTCTGAAATTATATTCTTTTTGAAATTTGCTTTGCTAGTTGAGCTTTTACGAGCGCAATAAGTGTAAAAATTAAGTACAATGTACATTTTTTGTACATGAATTGGTGTTGGAGATATTATTATGACCAGAATATATTCTGCTCATAGCTCATAGTCTGAACAACAACAGCCATATTTTTTCCTCTTTAACTGACTCTTTTTTTCACCCCAAATTTTTAAAACACATATAAAGAATCGACATTTCTCTTTTTAAAGACTTTTTTTTTTCACATAGCGTCTTTGCGTTGGTCTCGGACTAAGAGAAGCGCTATATAAATGTAATGAAATGAAATGAACTTGAACTAATTTTACTACTAAATATTAACTTATTTTCGTCGATCTTTCGCGTCTTAACAAAAGGGACACGTCTTACATTAACACCGCGCTTATTATTTTCCGCAAATAATAAATTCAAACACTTCCTTTGCAGAGACTGGCATCTCAAACTGCACCCGACAGAACTTCCGTACAATTGGACGCCATTTTCGCTACAACTGCAAAAATCGAATCGGATTTTAGCACGTCAGCGTGTGGGAAACACCAGTGAGGGTCAGTACACAGACGAGGACATCAGGACTCAAGAGGCTAATAATGAGCTCGTTCCTTTATCTTGCCAGAAAAAATAACAAGATTTAGCGGCTCATTTCACGATTGTTGTTTGGCTTGTCCAGAACGGATTATTTGCAGTGTAGCGGTAAAACGTCCAGTAAACCGCTAAACCGCTGTAAAACAGCTGACCGTTAAACGTTACGACGTGTGATGTAGGATGTGTGAGGAAGCAGGTCTGAGAGTAAAGCTGTGCTGTACCTGCTGTGTGCTCCAGGCTCTGCGGGGTGTTGGGGGGCGTGAGCAGGCAGGACGGGTCGAGGGCGAGGCTCTTGTGGTAGCTGCGCTCCGCCTCTCCGCACAGGCTCTGGAGCTCCAGGCTCTTCAGCTTCTGGGTCAGAAGCGCTTCACAGGAAGTGAGGTCGCTGCGGGGGGCGGCTTCCCGGCCTGTGATTGGTTCTGGGGTCCAGTGAGGCTCCGGGAGGAAGGAGGTGGAGCCTATTTCTTCCATCACATCCTGGGCGGATCCCTGCGCACACACACGTTTACTCAAGTATTTTACTTTTAATTACTCAAGCGGGTGGTAAATCCGCTGCTTCACACACTATTGTGTCGTTTACATGAGTTTATGAACCTGTGATTTACCGTATTTAAGACTATAATGTGTACCAACGGATTGAGTTCAACTTCGAGTTTATTTATATAGCGCTTTTCTTAGTTCCAGACCAACGCAGAGTCACTAAAGGATTATCAGACGCACTTTTGACAAACGTCTATATATCTTTTTGACATATTAGTAACTTTTTCTTTCCGTATTATAGGAGGAATCGTAACTGTTCAAGCTGTTTTTTTCATCATTTGAAGTGCCCCTTATTGTTTGTCTTTACCCTTCATTTTACCCTTGTTTTATATTCGTTTTTATATCTTAAATCCGTTTGATGGTTTTATTGTTCATGTACAGCACTTTGGTCAATTTTGTTGCTTTTAAGCTGAATTGAATTTAAAAAAGAAAAACTGGTTAAATTAACGCACGACTGAGATGATCGCGATGACCCAAACTTCTTTTGACAGTCGTAGCGCCGATAACGAGACTGCGTAGATTCATATTAAACCCGTTTAGTTTTGAAAAGACAAAAAACCACTGGGGAATTTAATTTAGTACAGAACTGAACTTACGGGAATTACAGTAAATGTTCATGTGTGGATGTGGACTTTACTGTTTAGATTGTCTTTTGTGAAGACGACTTTAAATTTTTTTAGTTTTGAAAAGACAAAAAAACCACAGAGGAGTTTAATTTAGTACAGAACTGAATTTCGAGGGAATGACACTAAATGTTCACGTGTGGATATGGACTTTTCGGTTTAGCTTGTCTTTTGCGAAGACGACTTTTAATGGTTTAACGAGAAGTCGTTCGTTTTTGCCGGTCAAGGTAACGTCACCTATGATGAAAGATTTTTGAGCCTAAACCACCATTTACAGAAGAATTCTAGAGTTTTTGTAGAGGCATGTAAGGAGCAGGACAATCAGGACGAACGAAACATCAGGCGTAGACAATAATACTGGTGTCAAACTCGTTTTCACACAAGGGCCGGATGTAACTTATACATGTAACTACACGTAATCTAATGTAATGTAAACTATATAAATTACTGTGAGACACCAGGTCATCCTGCAGCATCCGCGATCACTGTCCCTGGTCCTGAAATGGCCTGGTGTCCCACACAACTCATTATTCATCACAATCTAATCAAGTGACCATTGCAGTTGCGTAGAAAACCTGTGTTTGCTTGTTGCTCTCACATCAATCTTTGTACATTTTGAAAACAATTAAAAACAAATCATTTACATTCTAGATAAAACTTCGGAAACACTGCCGAGGCCACCGCAGTCAAAAGGCATTGTGGGAAATGTAGCTTTTGGTCAACGCACACTCTTTGTTTATTTTTTTAGACACTGGAAACCTTTAAGCTCTCGCGGGTTGTGTGTTATGAAGCACAATCACTGAGAGGGCGTGTCTCTACCGTGTAGATCAGTGTGTTGTGAGAGGGTGTGTCTCTACCGTGTAGATCAGTGTGTTGTGAGAGGGTGTGTCTCTACCGTGTAGATCAGTGTGTCGTGAGAGGGTGTGTCTCTACCGTGTAGATCAGTGTGTTGTGAGAGGGTGTGTCTCTACCGTGTAGATCAGTGTGTTGTGAGAGGGTGTGTCTCTACCGTGTAGATCAGTGTGTTGTGAGAGGGCGTGGCTCTACCGTGTAGATCGTGTGTTGTGAGAGGGTGTGCTCTACCGTGTAGATCAGTGTGTGTGTGAGAGGGGCGTGGCTCTACCGTGTAATCAGTGTGTTGTGAGAGGGCGTGTCTCTACCGTGTAGATCAGTGTGTTTGTGAGAGGGCGTGTGCTCTACCGTGTAGATCAGTGTGTTGTGAGAGGGTGTGGCTCTACCGTGTACATCAGTGTGTGTTGAGAGGGCGTGCTCTACCGTGAGGCATGTGTGTTGTGAGAGGGCGTGGCTCTACCGTGAGGCTGTGTGTTGTGAGAGGGCGTGGCTCTACCGTGAGGCTGTGTGTTGTGAGAGGGCGTGGCTCTACCGTGTAGATCAGTGTGTTGTGAGAGGGCGTGGCTCTACCGTGAGCATGTGTGTTGTGAGAGGGCGTGGCTCTACCGTGAGCTGTGTGTTGTGAGAGGGCGTGGCTCTACCGTGTAGATCAGTGTGTTGTGAGAGGGCGGTCTCTACCGTGTAGATCAGTGTGTTGTGAGAGGGCGTGGCTCTACCGTGACTGTGTGTTGTGAGAGGGCGTGGCTCTACCGTGAGCGTGTGTTGTGAGAGGGCGTGGCTCTACTGCTGTAGAGGCTGTGTGTTGTGAGAGGGCGTGGCTCTACCGTGTAGGCTGTGTGTTGTGAGAGGGCGTGGCTCTACCGTGAGGCTGTGTGTTGTGAGAGGGGCGTGGCTCTACCGTGAGGCTGTGTGTTGTGAGAGGGCGTGGCTCTACCGTGAGGCTGTGTGTTGTGAGAGGGCGTGGCTCTACCGTGAGGCTGTGGATGTGCTCCTGCAGGAGCTGGAGCTGAGTCAGCATCTTCTGCTCCGTGATGGTTCTGCCGGGCTCCAGGTGGAAGGCGCTGCTGGGCAGGAGCAGGGGAGGGTGACTGTCGAAGCTTTCCAGGATCTCCGCTGAGGACAAAACCTCGTTAAAAACCGTAAAACACACACACACACACACACACACACACACACAGTGCTGGATAATCATGTCTGCACTGCTGTAACCGTTTAGAATGTTTTTTTGAGGAACAGTAACGGTAAAAATGATTCGATTTTATATAGCGGTTTTGTTCGAGACCAATGCACAATTAGGGGAAAAAGAAGAAAGTAGAAAGTAGAAGTCTTTAAAGAAGAAAAATGTACAACGTACATCTGTGAAATGAATTTGTCAAATGTTAGATTTGAAGTTTCATTTCAGTTTCATTAACGAATCATTAGTTTAACGAGTCACGGCGTCAGACGACAGAAGATTCTCATGGTGGAGTGTGAAGGTTTTCGCACGTTCTTCAGAGTTTATTAAAGCGCCGTTCACACAGGAAATCCATTTCGCACAAACAGAAATCTAAAACGACAGAGAAGACAGTGATGTTCTCCTCTCCATTAGTGCCGAGACATTTCATTTCTTTTCACTGTTGTGTGAGCATTATATGTTCAACTCCTCTATTTTTCTTGTGATGTGCAATATCTTCACGCTACTATTTATTGTTAGTCACTTTTTACTTCTTTGCATTATACTGAAAAGTTCATGCAGATGTAGATTTGTATTTTTTGTTTCTTTATTATTATTATATTTCTCTTTCGTGTGAGAAACTGTTACCGGAAAAGTCATTTCCAGTTTTTTTAATTGAATAGAATGTACAGAGTATTCCAGCAGCACTATTGTGTACTAACAGCGATCAATCATCTCATCTCTAAAGTCGGAGGGAATTTCACGCACGCGTTTTATCATCTCACAAGAGACAGAAAACTGCCACATTATCGCCGCACATTGTTATTACACCTTTTGTCCTCGTGATGCTGGTTTATGTCATGATTTCTCACAGGTTTGTGAAACAAAAGGTTCGTTTTCTATATTACCGTTTACTCTGTTGATTGTTTACTCTGTTGATTGTTTACTATTAATATGTCTATTTGAAGCATATTACCGTATTTTCTGGACTATAAGCCGCTACTTTT
>CM051500.1:28859875-28886149 GCA_028031935.1 Paedocypris micromegethes
GCGGCTGGTTCTGAAGAAGTGACGAAGAGAAAGTACCGATATTTGCTTAAATAAAACAAGACGTAGAAGTAGAAAGTAAGCGTAAACATCAACACTCTTGCGTGTTTGTGCTCTGACCTCGCTCCATCAGCGTGTTGAAGAGCGAGGCGTCGATGAAGAAGAAGAGGTAGGCCAGCAGCTGAGACGTGACCTGCCCGTGCACCTGGAACACCCGCAGCAGCTGGAGAGCCTCGCCCAGAACCTCCAGGACACGCCCCACCCCCGCCGGCGTCTGGACACGCCCGCTCTCGGAGAAGGGGTTGCTGTCCAGGAGCGCGGGCAGCGCGGCGTACATCATCTGAACACACGGGAGGAGCAGGGTCCGGTCACGTCACTCCTCATCAGAGGCACAGTCACTTTGCGCTGGTCTCGAACGAAGTTCAAGTTGATTTATGTAGAGCTTTTCTACACAAAATGGAACGAGTGACCCATCCAAGTGAAGTGAACAGCCACTCCACAGTTTCTTGGTACTTGTTCTTGTACTTGGTTTTGCAAAGTAAAGTAAAGTAAAGACTGTTGCAATAATCTTTACTTTACTTTACTTCGATAAAAAAAAACGATTGCATTTGGATCAAGTGCAACTTATGGAACAGTGCGCTTCCAAACACACTCTTCGCCCGAAACGAAGCACAAACGGAGCGAATTCAGCAGGAGCTTGGACCCTTCAGACTTCAGAGATGTGCGGGACAGGAAGTGTGTCTCAGACGAGCTTCCTCTCCGCGGGGTCACGTGACTCGGACGCCCATTGTTACCCTGGGATTAGACGAGAGCGTCTGATTGGTCCAGAGGCCTGAGGTAAACACAGCTGATAACACAGCTAAAGACTCCATTCTCCAGCTCCACAGCAGCACCATACATTTACACCTGTGTAAACTATCTAGTTCAAGTTTACTTATACAGCGCTTTTCTTAGTTCCAGACCAACGCAAAGTCGCTATAATTGAGTTATTTCACGAACCCTACAATCTGAAAACGATAACTGTAAATGATACATGTGCAGAGTGAGCGCTTCACAGCAGGATCTAGGGCTTATTTAGCGGGGTTTATTATTAACATTCTACACTCAGTTGCACATTAATTCAGATTGAGTAAGTCAAAAACCTGTGTGTGTGTGTGTGTGTGTGTGTGTGTGTGCGTGAGTGCGTGTGTGTGCGTGAGTGCGTGTGTGTGTGTGTGTGTGAGAGCTGTTTTTGCAGTACAATATTTTGGGATAGAAAATGGTTAATTACGGTATATATGTATATACGTATAACTATATATGTCCAACTATAAGCACACCCTGATTGTTCAGGCACAAAACAATAGATTTTTTAGTAATTTTTTTTTGTACTTTCTGGTTAAACTACGTACATTTTCTCAATAAAAACACTTTTTTCTTCTGCCGACAGCACAAAACACAGCTGAATCAGGTGAAATCCAGTCCGTCTCGTGGTGAGATAGGATTCAGACTTTAGTATTTTTCCTCTCACTAGAAAAGTGAAGTCCACGGTGTAGATGTATATCAGCTCCTCGTGACCCAGAAATAGTAAAAGTGGCTTTCAAAAAGACACACAGACGCTCCTACTGTTGCTTAGTACTGGCCAATCAGCAGGGAGTGTCTGGTGAAGGTCGAGCTTCCTGAATAGTTCCGTTCTTACCAACATCTGATCGTGTTCGGTGAAACTCTAGCAGGTGTGTGAGGGCGAGTAAGGTAAGACCTGAGGAATCCTGCTCCTCCGCATCTTCAGATTCCCGTCTGAAGGCCTGAAGGTGGCCAGATCCCACAGACACAGACACGCCTTTGGAAGGCGATGAGAAGGGAAGGAAGTCTTCCTCGTGACCATCCACAACCAAAACAAGAGTCTGGAGTCTCAAAACATTCCACAGCGCTGAGAGCGAGCTGAGAAAACACGTCTGTTATCTGGCCTTCACTACACACACGCTTCAGAGAAATATTATTCTTGAAGCTCTTTTCTCAACAGCAACATCTACTTCTCCTCAGGGGTCAGATGAGGTCAGGTCGAGTCCGTGAGAGACGGATGAGCCCATATAAAAGCCAGGTTCTTGTACCTGAGTAGTGGCTACTATGTTACTTTACTTGAGTATTTTTGGCTACGTTGCACTTCAAATATAAAAGCCACTTTTGATCTGAGGTGTTACGCTTCATTTCTAAATCAGGAGATCAAACCTCGTGAGAAAAGAGTCTGTTGTTTTTCACATTTCTTGGTGCTTTTGAGTCTAAATTCAGTAGGAGTCAAATACTTCAGTACTTTACAAATTTTACTCAAGTCTATTTGGAACTGGTGACTTGTAGCTGGTAATGGAGTGAGTTTTCTCGTTATTTTCTCGTTGAGATCGAGACTCAAACCTGCAATCTTTTGGCCACAAGGCCGCTCTAGAATGGACATCGTTAAAGTCCGTCTGCACCCCAATGAAAACTTGTGCTGAAATGAAATAAACTGTAATAAAATCTACAGCCGTGTCAAGTTTTCCTCTCTATAGCAAAACAGTCAGTAATATTCCGAGAACATTAAATGCGTAAGAATGAGGCTTCACTCTTCACTGACATGAAGGGCGACAGATTTTATAGTAAATTAGTGAATAGTGCCAAACCATCTCTGCTCTCGTGTGGAGCCTGACAAACCTTCTCTGATCTCAGCGTCTTGACTTGAACGAAACGTCTCATAATAATAATAATAATAATTGAACCTTTATTAGTCCCTCAGTGGGGAAATTTTTTCTCTGCATTTAACCGATCAGACATGAACTCGGAGCAGTGGGCAGCCACACGGTGCGGCGCCCGGGGGGCATGTGGGGTTCAGTGTCTTGCCCAAGGACACTTAGTTGTAGAACTAGTCGTAGGGGGGATTCGAACCTCGAGCTGATTTTCCTCTCAGACGTTGGCGCGTGTTGATGCCAAGAGCGGTTTGTTTTGCTAAACGACGAGACTTTTGGCCTCAGCTCAGATCTTTCACGCTCCAAACAGAAGACCCGTCCAGCTGAGGAAAGGTCTTCTCCACTCTGAAGTCTAACAGTGGTTTTGCAGCAGGTGTGTGTGGCACCTACCTTGGTGAAGTAGTAGACACACTGCTGGAAGGTGAACATGATGACCTCCTCTAGGACCGTCATGGCCTCCTCGCTGGCCACACAGGTGGAGCGGATCTCAGCGTCCAGCAGCTCTGGGACAGAGACACGCCCGGGTCAGTGGTCTTCTCAGGAGCTTCTGCGGAGCTTGGGTTGGCGTGGACACCTGTGTCGGGCTCCTGCTGTCGCCTCCAGGTCAGGAGCTGAGGAACCTCGTGCTGGATGAAGCGCAGCAGCTCGATGGAGTTGGACATCCACAGGACGAGTGGCCGCAGACCCGGGATCAAGGTCTTGAGGTCCGGCACGAGCAGCTCCGCCGATGAATCACTGCGACCCAGAGGAAAACCCTCACAATTCACCAACGTTCTGAGCCAATCACAGTTGTTGTTGAAGAACAACAAGAAGTTAAGTTAAAGATCCTAAAGGAAAGGAAGAAGTTAAAGATCCTAAAGGAAAGGAAGAAGTTAAAGATCCTAAAGGAAAGGAAGAAGTTAAAGATCCTAAAGGAAAGTGTTGAGTAATTATGAAATGTTTCTCAACTCAACAAAGTGAGTTGTGACTCAAAATCTTGTGAAAAAGAGGAATCAGGCACGGTGACTATGTGAGATTCTGTTCACACTGGATGGATCACTATAAAGTGAAATAAACGAGCCAACAGTTTGTTCCAGAATGAAGATAATATTCTATCAGCTTGGTCTTCCTACAATCTACAGCAGGTTTCTGCTTTTGACACACAGAACGTCACAGTGAATCCAAATGGACAAAATTTGTCCAAATTACAAAATGGACTTTAAATCTGAAAATAAGACCTCGTGACAAAAAGTCTGACACGACTCTGACATGCTGCCAGTCCAGACACGACTCTCTTTAACGCAGAGAACATTCCGCGCTAAAGAAGCTGTTTGGGTTGCAGAAACGGATTAATACGGTTTTTAAAAAGGCTGAGTGTTTAGTAATAACTGTAATTTGGTCCTGACTGGGGGTTTTACTCTGGCCTGACTGTGCCGAGAGTCGAGTAGTAGAGTAGTAAAGTAGTAAAGTGGAACTAAAGAGCTGAGCTGCTGCGGAAGTGTTCGGCCGGCGGCTAACGGTTAGCGCATTAGCGTCCTAGCGTGTGATAAACCACTGAAGCTCTCTCACATGTCTGGCTGCAGAGCGGCGACTTCTTTTGTTCTTTCCTGCGGAGGGAAAACAATGTTGGTTTAGGTTTGCTATCGGAGGAGATCTCCTTCTCAACAACAGGCCCGAAAGACGACAAGTCTGGCGAATCGCTTCTCTTTCAATCTAGTCTAGCTAAGAAGCATGTTCAGGGTATCTGCAGGTTTCTAAGAGTTCGATTTGAGACTTTTTAAGACGTTTTTAATATCGTTCAAAATGAAATTTAAGACCAGCTCTCTAATAATAAATGTGCAAACATCACAGAATACGTTAAGCTGCAGCAGCGCTCTGTGGTACTGTTGTGGGCGTGACAAAGCTCTTATTTCAATTGTTCCAAGTTTTACTTTTTTTTTTTTGCACAGTAGGCAGCAGATTTCGCACACATTTCCACTCAAGCGGCGCTCACTCAAATCGAGGTTTCTCGCTTGCGAATCTTTTTGGCACTAAATTGATCCCGTACCCTAAAGCTCTTGCGGTTCGTGCAGCTATAGCGTAAGACCTGTATTAACAACCCCACCAGGAACACAGTTGGTTGAACTTGGTTCCGCCTACAGTGTTTTGTTCTACGTGACAAGAGAAAAGATTTCAAATGTATTTAAAAGGAATAAATAAAGTCCTCTTTACATTTCATTTTTAAGACCTTTGAAATGTGAAATTAAGACTTTTTAATACGTTTTAAGGATCCACGGATAACCTGTTCCACCCTCACAGTGTGGAACGTACACGTCTTTAAGAGACGTTTATTATTCTGGACTACATTTGATTATATTTCTTATATTTTTATTACTTCTGCACCTTAGCTCGTCTCATCTTAGCGACGGCTGGCAGGTAATGACACAACTGTGGCCAACAGTACATATACTGTCGTCGCCCTAGTCCTAAAGCTGAAACAAGCGATTCTACTCGCCCATGTGGTGATCTGCAGTCGACTGGCGATACGCAGCAGTAACGTCCTGAGACACGACCAGTGGAAGGAGAGCGCCGAGCGCTGGACGCACAGACACAGCAGAAACGCCGCACTCAGACTGGGTTCCTGCACTTGCTGCTCCACCATGTGCAGAATCTGGTCCAGGACGAGATCTTCCTGCTGCGGCTGATAGGACAGAGCCAGGGCCCGCCCCTCCTGGTCCCTCCAGTGATCGGGGCTGGGCGGAGCTCTTCTGATCCTGACGGGCGAGGGCGAGGGCGTGGAGGCGGGACACAGGGCGGACATCCAAGATGGCGTCTGGGAGGCTGCGGAGGCGGTGGGGTCCTTGAACATGAAGAGGTAGTGGCGTCCCAGTCCCACCAGGTCCCCGGGACACAGCTCCGCCTCCCGATGGAGCTCCACGCCGTTGTGAGTGACAGGTGCGCTCTCCAGGGGCTTCAGGAAGGTCCGCTGGTCTTCCCTCCGCACGAGGCAGTGCCGGGGCAAGATGTCTGAGGCGAAGAGCTGGACGTCCACCTCCTGTGTCTGGGCATCTTCAGCGCAGACGGAGTCGCCAGAGCGGCCGAACACGCAGCAGCTGCCGCTCATCAGATAAATGAGGAAGTCCTGAAACAAACAGAGACACTCGGGCTGTGATGTCATTTTCCTGGTGTGTTGTTGAAAGATTAGTGAAGCCAGCAAGAGTTTTCAAGGATCTGAACCAGAGAGCCTTGAACTTTCTTCACTGCACAGCTGGAGACTCCAAATCATTTGTAAACTATTTGCAGGTGTGATTGTGTGTGTGTGTGTGCTAGGATCTCCTGTCCAGTGATTGGTTGGCCAATTTTTGGGGTGTTAGCCAGCAATACAGCAACCAGAGTTGCTGGGACTGATTTAGCTCCCTATGAAACAGAAACAGACAAAGTGGCTTACAATGACTTCTGGATGGATTCCCACTCTGACCTTATAGTTCCTTTCCAATTAAGTCAAACAAAAACCATCCTAATCATTTGTCAAGACTAACACAAAAAATTTGTTCTGACATATCACAGACATGTTTGGTCTTTTTGAGACAATGTTCTTTCTGGCTGGTCCCCACAACATCTAATGACCTGTCTGAAGGTCAAGATGGAACTTCGGGGCTGAAGATGATTGGCTTGACTTTAAAAACTAGTTTCAGTTGGTATTCTGCTGCGGTGATGAGGTTTGGAGAAGGGGACAAGGAACGTCAATGGTGAGACCCAACTCTGATGTATCTGCAAGTGTATCAAATCAAGTTCACGTGCGTACAAGCGTTGAGGTCAAAGTGGGTCTTTTTTTGGAAATTTAGTACGAGTACTTTAGTGACGGGAAGTTCGATTCTTTTAACTGACTCGAATCTTTAATTCTCGAACAGTAAAGTGAACGAATCATTTCGAGAGGTGTAAAGAGTACCGGACAGCCATACTTGAGTAAAAGTACAGATACTTACTGTAAAAATTACTTCAATACAAGTAACAAGTCACCAATTTCAAAAATACTCGAGTCAAAGTAGCAAAGTATCCCATTTGAAAAGAACTTAAGTATTAAGAAGTATTTTTATTCATGCTCATTATATTATTATTTAAAAAAAAAAAAAAGAAATGTGAAAAACTATTGTTTTCTAATACAGAAACACAGTTTAACGTCAATGTTTGAAAACTGGTAGAACAAAGTAGATAAAAAGAACAAAAAGTCAGTCTCAATCACTTACATTTTCAAGTAGATATAAAATGAAATGATTAATCTGATTAGTAAATGATGTATTTTACGTATTATATAAAGTTATATATTATATAATAACATTTGTAAAACACATTTTTACGCCTCTAATTCGGGTTCTTGTGGTTTCTAATTGACAAATAGCCTCCATTACCTTCAGCAGCCTAAAGATGGCGATATTCACCTCGTCCGCTTAAGAAATGAACCGCGGTATAAATCGATTACGGCTTGTCGTGCACAATCACAACGTAACGAGTAACGATAACTGTTTGTTCAAATGTAGTGGAGTGAAAAGTACTGCTACTCAATCACTAATGCAGTGGAGTAGAGAGTAAAAGTTGCTTCTATTTTTTATACTCACTGCAAGTACGAAGTAGCCAAAAACATACTTAAGTAAAGTAACCAAGTACATTTACTCAAGTACCTCACACCCCTGTATATACGTCACAGTGGTCGGATCCCACTATGATGTAAATCCTGTGTGTGTGTGTGTGAACTTCTCAGATGCATGTCTGCGTCCAGGCGTATAGTTTCACGCACAGAGCCGCCCTGATATTCAGCTGGGGTTTATTTTCTCACCGCGAGGAGGAGAAATGCCGCGTGTTTGCTCTTGTGTTCTCGAGTGTCCGTGAGACATTCCAGCGTGACAGAAGAAGCTCTTCACTTCTGCGGTGTGTGTGCGGCTCAATCTGATTCCTCGCCGCTCCGAGACGTGATTGACACAAATCCTCTCACCCCAGATAATCTCCGCAGCACCTGCTCCCCGTCCCCCACTCACCAAGCCCCCGGGACGGACAGCCTCGCTTGAAGGGTTCAATATTTCTTCTGGCAGAATGTATGTTGTTCAATGGTGTTCGCGATCATGTCTGTGCGTTGCACTAAAGTCAAACTAATAACCCACTTTAAACTTTCCCCGCCACCTTCGTGTTTTAAAAACATCAGCTCTACACAAAGAGCAACGGAAAAAAAATTACCGTATTTTTCGCCATATAAGACGCACCGGCATATAAGACGCACCCAATTTTAAAGGAGGAAAATCTAGAAAAAAAAAAGATTCTGAACCAAATACTGTAGTAAAACATTTTTTATCAATTGCGCGCATACGCCTGCCGCTCCGTTTACTGCGCTGTGCCTTTAAGAGAAGAGCGGCTGTTTTAGTTTTAAAGACGCGCGCGAGAACATCTGCTTGTTTAATTTTGATCAAAGTCTCTTTTCGTTTGGAATTCATGGTTTCATTTTTTCACAAGATTCTGCGCGAGAAAGAAAGCGAGACGACGAATGTAACACCGCGGTATTGCACACTAAGATGGTGGTGACCGCGCTCCGCAATCAATCGTCTTATACGGCGAAAAATACACCTCCATGTTTCAAAATGGCAGATCAAAACAGATAAAAAAAGAAGAAAAAGTCAGTCTGTGTGCTGTGCTCCGGGGTGCTGTGTTTCTGAATCGACTGGGTAAACCTCTCTGCGGGAATCAGAACAGGCTGAGGGAATCTGAAGGCTTCAGGAACCAAGGGGAACTTTAACACGCTTGAACACGTGTGGAAGCGCCCGGATTCATTACTGGTCCCTCCTCGGGTTCAGCCGGAACGAGTCTGGTCCAGCTTCAGCATCTGGGAGCTGCTGGTGTGCTGGAGAACGTAGACGTCTTCCGTGGTTCCCGACCAATGACGTCATGTTTACTAGTGGAGCCACAAACCCTCGTCTCTCCAGCCTTTGTGTGGGTTTATGAAGATGCGGCGAAGACTGACAGGAGTTTGTTCACGTCACGGTTTGACTGGTGTTTGCTTTAGGATCTCCTCAGTCTACACGCTAAAGCTCACACGCCGACGTAAATACCCAGGCCGCCTCTCACACTGACCAGACGTCTCCTCAGTAGCTCGTAAACAAAACTGTAGTTTTAATAAAACTTTTTAAGCAGTTTTCCAAGTGCTGGAGCATGTGCGTGCCGACGTCGCTCTGTAATTTAGCAGCGAGGATGATTAATCCAGTCTAGAGTTAAAACAGAAACACCGTTCACACTGCTCTACCACACATTTACCACATTTGAACGGACTTGCGTGTATTAAAGGGGATGTTTAAAGGAGGGGAACGTGTTGGATGGCGGGGTGTTCTCCACACACATTTTCCAAAATTCAGGAGGCGACAGAAACACGGGCTGTTTACGCCGAACGCTGACGTAAAAAAAAAACGAGGGAAATGCAACATTTTGTAGACGAATGATTACAATTAGTAACCCGCCATATTAATTAATTACGGCGATGTGTGTGTGTGTGTGTGTGTGTGTGGGGGGGGGCAGACAACAAACAACACACTAATTACATCAACACACTGCGCCGCGCCGCAACTACAGACCATAACTAGGGGGCGTGGCTATTTATTTTTAGTGGATTGTCGCCACTGCTGAACATGTTTTCTCCATCAGGCAGAATTTTTTCCGGTTCACGAAAGCAAATAGTCAAAGTTTCCTAACTTTAATCTGCATTATCCTACGTATTTAAACGTTCTCTGTTTTCCCCTTCTGTTTTATAGAACAAGAGTCTTTCTGGCACACGTACGTTCACAGTTCGACACACAAAACATTCAGTGTGTCCCGACAAACACTTTCGACGTGTGAGAAACGACTACACTGACATTAATACTCTTCTTCAAATTAAAACCCTACACGTTTTAATACAATTTATTATTTATTTGTGCGCTTTGAGACAGTTAAAATTGTGAAAAGCGCCCTACAAATACTCATATTATTATTATTATTATTATTATTATTTAATAATTTCAACATTCGTCTCACAAGCTTTATCTTAAATATTATTATTAATAATGATAATTAATCAAATACATGTATCATTATTATTTCTTGCAGTAATCCATTTTTGCCTTTTTATTTATTCGTTTTCAAAGCAGCTTCTTCTATTTTTGGGCCACAGGGAGCTGGAGCCAATCACAGAGCAGAACACACACACTCTCACTGGTGTTTGTGGACTGCTGAAGGAAAGACTGATGACGGGAGGCATTAGTGAGTAAACGTGTGGTGTTTTCAGATTAGCAGCGAGTGTGTGACACATGGATCCCGCACATGTCCCGATCCTCACGCTCCGACCCGGGATAATCGCCTCGTGCACACACAACACAACACAACACACTCGACACACACGACACACTCGCTCCGGCACGTTAATCCTGCTTAAGACACACGAGTCGATGGGTTTGTCAGGTGACGCTGGGAAGGTCAAGAAACGTCTGATGGGCCACGATCACCCTCACCTGAGAGGAGCTTCTGCTTCACGTCACACCACACACACACACACACACACACACACAGACTGAGAAACTGATGGATGAATGGATGGATGGATGGATAGATAGATAGAGAGAGAGAGATGGATAGGTAGATAGATAGATAGATAGATAGATAGATAGACAGACAGACAGATAGATAGACAGACAGATAGACAGACAGATAGATAGACAGATAGACAGATAGATAGATATAGCTAGATAGAGGAGCCAAGCAGCAGGATCGTAACAGAGATGCTTGTATTGGCCTATTAATATAGACGTACTTTTTGTGAATGCAAATAGTATAGGTAGAGGGGGTGGGGCTTATATTCACGTATATACGGTTCACATACATGCATATATACTGTAACATTAGTCAGTGTGTGTGTGCGTGTGTGTGTGGGCTGACCTGTGTGTGGCTGAAGCCCTGCAGCAGCAGGAAGTAGGGCAGGTGGAAGGGCAGGCGGATGGAGTAGTGCGTGTTGCTCTCCGTCTCCTCCTGCTCTTCCTGCACGCCGCCCGTGGTGGAGACGTCCATGTCACTCAAGCTCCTCCAGATGCTCCTGCGAGGATCAGCGTCTCCGTCAGGCTCATGGTCCAGGAACATGGAGGTGACCCGGGCACGCCCGCTCGGCAGCTTCAGCCCTGAAACACGGGAGCACCACACAGACCTACTTGAGTAAAAGTACTGATGCTCGTTGCAAAAATGACTCCAGTAGAAGTAACAAGTCACGCAGCAGCACGTGTACATTCAAATGCGGTGGAGTAACGAGTAAAGATATCCAATCACTAATGTAGTGGAGTAGAGAGTAAAAGTGGCAAAAAAAAAAAAACCATACTTGAGTAAAGTAACAAAGTCCATAAAAGTACAGATATTAAACCACTAATGTAGTGGAGTAGAAAGTAAAAGTTGCCAAAGTTACTTGAGTAAAGTAGCAAAGTCCATTAAAAAGTGCAGATATTCAATCACAGATGTAGTGGAGTAGAGGTCAGATATTCAATCGCTAATGTAGTGGAGTAGAGAGTAAAAGTTGCAAAAGATATTTGAGTAAAGTAACAAAGTAAATTTACTCAATTTCTTTACACCTCTGAACGTCAGTGTGTGAACTTGTTCTGTCAGTTTCTCCAGGCTCGCTCAAGCTCAAGAGGAACACACATCGCCAACGTGGTGACACTCTGATATTCTCTGGATCATCTACACGAAACCAGACGCTGCTAAATATAGAGCAGACAGAAGTGTGTGTGTTTCCTGCTCAGCCGTTCATTAAGAACAGCTCCACTGCCCCATCGTACAAAATTTTCAAAAAAACTAAAGCCAAAGTTTTCCGGCTACCATGACATAATACACGTACTTCAAAAAAGCGAGTGAAGATCAGCGGAGATCAACAACAACAACAACAACAACAAGAACTCAGGCCGCATGGCAGGAACCAAAAAGAGACTTTTATTATGTATAAACTAGGGTTGTCCAAGTTAACTAGTTAACGCACGCAATTAATTTTAAGTGCTTAATCGAGTAAAATTTTTTAACGCCATTATTCACAGTTGTAGTTTTTTTCACTTTCGGTTTGGTAAAAATGCAATGAATAGACCCAGAGAGCCGCGCAAGTGTCACCCAGGTGTGGCTCATTATGATCTGAAGCTCAGAGTGATTACTTTGTGCCTAATTAGCAGCAGGTGAAAGTGTTTAATGACAGACATTTGCTTGCCTTATCGATCTCCGGGTGTTTTGAATGTTCTTGAATGGACTTGTTAAAACTGAGACTCGACTTTATTTATCCATTACTACAAGCTTTAGTCATTTAATCGCCATTAATCGCGATTAATTTGGTCAGTGAAGTGCGATTAACTAGTTAACAATGTTTAATCGTTTGACAGAACTAGTATAAACGGAAATCAACAACGACCAACCAGCCCCTATATAGAAGGCTACTCTGGGACTAAGGGTGTACTCACACTGGGCGGTCCGTGCTTCAGTTCGATTGTCCCCCCTCCCTACTCCCCCGCTGGCCGGGTACTCACACTGCCAAATTTGAAGTCGTGCTTCAGTACGCTTACGTTGCGATGTTTTAAGTAATACTAGTAGTTGCCGGTAGATGGCGTAGGTTTTCATCATGCTTTGTCACTGATATAATTGTAACCCTGTTTATTTAAGTTCATATACATTTTATTTAATTAAGTATAAATCTATTTTAAGTTATTGTTGATTTATTTTACTGTTTAATTTGAGATTGGCATTATATTATTTAACTTGAAATATTAATTTAAAATAATTGTGGAAAAAAAAAGTCCCTGTCCCTTTAAGGCGAACTTGGAGTAACGAGAAATAGGAGAGTCATGTGCGAGTCTCCCGGAGAACGCAAGTTTGTGCGTTTTCTTGGAATCCAAATGAGTCGAAATGTATATGTTATTAAGCATATAGATGGGGACAAAACATTCAATATTATGGTGCAACGGTTTCAATATAAAACAGGAAGAGCGGCGCTTTCACTGAAGCATTGATTCTGTCGCTGGTGAGTTTGTAGCTTATCATTTTAAATCGTTTGGTCTGCGGAGCTTCACAGCCTCGCAAAATCACTTGTTAGCAGCGCGGCACACACACACGCAGCCGGTGTGTGTGCGTGCGTGCGCGTTTGAGAGAGAGAGAGAGAGAACCAGCACAAGATGTGGAGAGCTTTTGCTTGTGCTGCGATCGCTTTTGTTGCACATAAACGTGCTGCTCGTGTGAGGAGCGCGCGCATTTTGCCGTTTTGGAGCGGCTGAAACGTGACGTCACGCCCCCTGGTCCGTGCACGGGCACTCGCACACTCACACCACAAGCGCAGTCCTAGCGGGCCGTGCCCGAGCACACCTCCTCCAACCGGGCCACGGCCGGCCAGAAGCACTCACACTGTCAGACCAACCGTGCTTTGGTGCCCGAACACGGACTTGAGCACCTAGTGTGAGTAAGCCCTAAGAGCGTCTACATTTCAACGGCAATGCGGACGATAATGTTTGCGTTGGCTTAGTTTTCGTAAAAAGCATCAAAACTCAAGCACAAATTTTAAATTGTGAGCTCGATGTGTGCAATCTACTGACGGGATCTATTGCAGTCACCGCCCATGGCTCTGTAGACCCTCCCCCTGATGCTGATTGGCTGAATGTGTTTGTAATGACGTAATGTTGTGTTTGTAAGTCAATGATCGACACAACTTTGATATGAGTGTGTGTGTGTGTGTGTGTGTGTGTGTGTGTGTGTGTGTGTGTGTGACTAGATGTGTGACTCGATGTGACACTCGGTGTTGTGCGGTCGATTAGAGATTTACAGTGGTTTGTAACTACTGAGCTCTACACGAGTCCTGAAGCTCTTAACCAATCATGTCTCTCCGCTGGTTCCTCTGGGAGGGTCAGGCCTTATCAGCGGTGGAAGAGGGCGTCTTCACACATAGTTCAGCCAGAACACTCGGCTTCCCCCAGTCACCCAGAGAGAGAGAGAGAGAGAGATAGAGATAGAGAGAGAGAGAGAGAGAGATACAGACAGAGAGAGAGAGAGAGAGAGAGAGAGTGAGAGAGAGACAGACAGAGAGAGGGTGATAGAGAGAGAGAGAGAGAGAGAGAGAGAGAGAGGGTGTACCTGGCGTGGTGGTGGAGCAGGTGTGTGGGGTGCTCTGGGCTTCAGCAGTGGTTCTCCTCTGGATCTCGAAGCGTCGGGCGAATCCCTCTTTGGGCTTCCAGAAGGACTGCAGCACCAGGGGCTTCTCCAGGTCGCCCACCACACGGAAGCACTCGCTCTTCCACTCGCACTCGGGTTCTGCTCGGCCAATGGCTTCGCAGAGAACGTAGTCGCTGGGGTCTTCATGCTCCAGGCAGTAGCTGTCAGGAGAAAGAGCAGGTGTCCACACTCAGACCTGACCAGCGTGCCCGCAAATACACTACACTCAACTCAAATAAACCACACTCAACTCAACTCATATAAACTACACTCAACTACACTCAAATAAACTACACTCAACTCAACTCAAATATACTACACTCAACTACACTCAACTCAACTCAACTACACTCAACTCAACTCAAATAAACTAAACTCAACTCAACTACACTCAACTCAACTCAAATAAACTATACTCAACTCAACTCAACTCAACTACACTCAACTCAACTCAAATAAACTACACTCAACTCAACTCAACTCAAATAAACTACACTCAACTCAACTCAACTCAAATAAACTACACTCAACTCAACTCAACTCAAATAAACTACACTCAACTCAACTCTAACTCTAACCCTAACCCTAGTTCTGGTAGCAACTAGTTACTTTGCAAACTTAGTTCTGGTTAAAACTTAGTTTTGGTTACAACTGGTTACTTTGCGAATTTGGTTCTGGTAACAACTTTGCCAATTTAGTTCCAAGTACAACTAGTTACTTTGCAAACTTAGTTCTGGTTTCAACTGGTTACCTTGCAAATTTTGTTCTGGTTTAAACTGGTTACTTTGCGAATTTAGTTCTGGTTTCAACTGGTTACTTTGCAAATTTAGTTCCGGTTTCAACTGGTTACTTTGCAAAGGTAACTCTAATAACAACTCTTTACTTTGAGAAATTCATTCTGGCAACGACTAGTTACGTCTATTTCTAGAAAATGATGCTTTTGAACACATGTAAAATCACTTTTGAATCCAGTGAAAAGGGTTCTGTCCAGTGGACTTCCTCTGAAGCAAAGACAATAAAGAACTCCAGCCTTTAGAATCACGAAGAGAAAACGCAGCTACCAACAGTCTTTTCTCAAGAGCGAGGTTTTGCTAAGGAATACTCGCCGGCAGGTTCTTCACAAACATGCTGAGCTGGATTAACGCAGTAAAAAGAAACTGGGATCTCAACAACGGCTTCTAGTTTAGCAGCCAAACGTGGAATAATAAAACCCCTGGAGACAAGCAAAGATGAAAAAAAAACCCTCAAGAACTTAAAAACATCAGCGCAGCAAAACAGGAGCTGAGTTTGCGTTACGAAATGAACACGTGAGTGCAGTTAAAATACTGTAAAACAAATTGGTCGAAGTTCTAAAATTAGTAAAAAAGTACAATCCAGAAGTTAAAAAATACCAAACAAATGTGTAAAATAAAACATACCAAAAATAAGCCCTAGTGCAGAGCTGATTTAACAAACTAAGCCTTCAACGAAAAGCATTATTCTCTCCTGAGAAGGGATAAATAGTTGATAATTGGAAAAACCAATGCTGTATGTGACCTGAAAATATGTGTATCAGTTCCTGAAAATGAGCCCTAGCAGAGCCGAGCGAACAAATTCAGTTTAAAACCACGTGCAAGAAGATCGTTCACTTCGGGAAAGAGTTGATGAGAGAACGGCTGGCTTTTCCCGCAGCTCCGTCAGTGAAGCGCTGCTGTTTGATTACCGGAGAAACAGGAAGTTGTTGATTTGTAATAATGGTAATGAGTTTGGAGGAAGGCGTCTGCTAATAGACTGTAAAGTAAAGCAAAGATACGAACGCAACAACAGGAAGTGTTCGTTAATCAAGAGGAAGAGGTGTGCGGTAAAGCCTTTTCAGACGTTTGCAACGTAAAGTCGCTATGCGGAGTCTTTAAAGAAGAAAATGTGTCCATGGTTCATCTGTGTTCAAAATTAGGAAAACGAAAATTGTGTTAGGAATTAACAAATTGTGTTTCGTCTCCTAACAAAAGGGACACAAACGTACTCATAATATACATAATTATTTACTAAACATAATTTAGTGAACACTACGGGTGGGAAAATATTGTGACATCAGTACACAGACCAGGTTCACATGAATTTTGACTGTACTTGTACAAACAGACTTTTTACTTGCTGTTTTTACACGTTTTTTTTATATACGTATTTATTATAGCAACACATGAAAAAAGAATACATTTATTTTCAAACTGTGCATGTGTACGTACTTTATTTGTAACAATATGTTATTGTGTTCCTGTGCAATAACAACATTATTTATGCTACTGTTGATTTCAAGAACTGTAATTTAAGTACTTTTCATAACAAACGGCAAGTCCCATTGCAAATAGTTTTCATGAATGGCTTATTTCTTTCATATTTGTTTACTTTACTTTATTTTACAGTCATTTAGCAGACACTTGAATCCAAAGCGACTTACGTTTGATTGCAATTTTTCAAATCCAAAGCGACTAAGGTTTGATTGCAATTTTTACAATTCAACTGCTTTCCCTGGGAATGGAACCCATGACCCGGCGTTTGAAACGTGTGAGGTTGTGTGAGGGCACGTGAGGGCGTGGTGGGCGTGTGTGGACGCGTGGGGGGGGGTGTGGGCGTATCCGGGCAAGTGAGGGCGTGTCAGTGCGTGTGAAGGCGTGTGTGGTTGTGCGAGAGCGTGTGAGGCATGTGAGGGCATGTGTGGGCGTGTCCGGGCAAGTGAGGGCGTGGTGGTTGTGCGAGAGCGTGTGAGGCATGTGAGGGCATGTGTGGGCGTGTCCGGGCAAGTGAGGGCGTGTCAGTGCGTGTGAAGGTGTGTGAGGGCGTGCGAGGGCGAGGTGGGCGTGTCAGTGCGTATGAGGGCGTGTGAGGGTTGTCAGTGTGTGTGAGGGCGTGTCAGTGCGTGTGTGGGCGTGTCAGTGTGTGTGCGGGCGTGTCAGTGTGTGTGAGGGCGTGTCAGTGCGTGTCAGTGTGTGTGCGGGCGTGTCAGTGCGTGTGAGGGCGTGTCAGTGTGTGTGAGGGTGTGTCAGTGCATGTGTGGGCGTGTGAGGGCGTGTCAGTGTGTCTCAGTGCGTGTGGGGGCGTGTCAGTGTGTGTCAGGGCGTGTGTGGGCGTGTCAGTGCTCAGCGCTCTAGAGCTTCCTTCACCAGCTGCTGGGCGGTGGAGTGGGCGGTGGCCAGGACGCTCTTGTAGGGCGTGTGAGGTCGTGTGTGGGCGTGTCAGGGCGTGTGTGGGCGTGTCAGTGCTCACCGCTCTAGAGCTTCCTTCACCAGCTGCTGGGCGGTGGAGTGGGCGGTGGCCAGGACGCTCTTGTAGTTGGTGGCGTGGCTGATGTGGCTGCCGTAGACTTTGAGGATGCCAGGGAAGGAGCTCTGGTTGGACGGCTGGCTGGGGGCGTGGTCTCGGGCGGGGCCGTCCCGCGGGAGCACGGGGCTGCGGTTGAAGACGGTGATCAGGCGGTTGTTGTGGCGGCGGATCTTGCTCTTGGCGGGCTGCCGCACCCCCGGCCCCTCCCCCGACTGAGCCGTGCTGTCAGACCTGCTGGACCTGTCACGAGCCAATCACAGCAACCGTCAGTGCTCCACCAATCACAATGGCAAACACACACACACACACACACTTTCAGGCAGTTTTTTGTACGTTTTTTTTACTTACGATATTTCATTTTTTAGGTTCAGATTTTAGTGACAGACAAGCGAACGAGTTTAGACGTTCAAAGTTCTTTCAAAGTTTCGCATTTAAACAAATAAGATTGGTTGGCCAAACATCCAGGGGGTGTGTCCTGCTGTCAGACCCGCCCTCCAGCTCCCCGTGAACCAGAAACTGAAAAGTGGTTCCGAAAATGTGCATTGTGTGGAGAAGAAAATCTGAAAGTGTGTGTGTGTGTGTGTGTGTGTGTGTGTGAAACTCTGCAGATCTGAGATCACAACCTATTAACTTTATGAGAAACTTCCGTGGCTTTTAGAGCTGGAAGTGAAAAGGAAAATGAGTTGTTTTCAAGTTTAAAGCAGCGACTTATTCGTCTTGCTGATTGTTTAGTTCACTGAGTGTTGCCAAGTCATGTCAACAGAGGTATTAATGTCAAGTACACTTATTATAAACATATTAAATGTGTTTTTGTGTGTGTGTTTTTTGTTGCACAGATGTGTTTTTTGTGTACAGATCATTATTTTAGTACAACCTTTGTGTACATACAAAGCATATACAGTGAGTGTGTATGTATGGGTATATGTAAGAGTATTTATTTATACTTTCTTTACTTTTCTTTTTTCTAACTTTATTTCAAATGAATGTTTGTAAATCAAGGGTTGTTTTGGAGAGCTTGAAACAAAAAAGAATTTCCCCCAAGAGGACGAATAAAGAATTTCGATTTCTGATTCTGATAAACATGACACGAGGCAGAAAAATGTGCTTATATTGTTTTTGTTAAACAGATTCTTACTCACACACACACACACACACACACACACACACACACACACACACAACCAAGCATCTGTCTGTCTCTCCATCACTCCATTCGTTTAGCAGAACTAGCTATGGAGGAACAGGGTGACAAATCTGTCTCTTTGATGAAAAGAGACAAAGAATAAACGACAGACAGACAGACAACAAGATAAGCAGAACGATAGCCAGAAAGAGACAGACAGACAGACAGACAAACAACAAGATAAGCAGAACGATAGCCAGAAAGAGACAGACAGACAGACAGACAGACAGACAGACAGACAGACAAATAGTTATCTGAGAGAGGAGTTCTGAGACACACACACACGCTTAACTTTATAATCCATGGTTAAAATTCCTTTACCGTGAATTCTCGTCATTAAATTGGCTTTATTGCTTTCACCGTAAATAGTAACACACTTCAGAACAATTACACACTCAATGACACTTCAACAACTACACCGCACGTGTGCAGGAAGTGAAGAGAAGTGAAATGAAGAGAAGCGAAGTGAAGTATTAGTGAAGTGAAGAACTGAAGTAAAGGGTAGTGAAGAAGTGAAGTGAAGAGAAGAAGCGAAGTGAAGAAATGAAGTAAAGAGTAGTGAAGAAGTGAAGTGAAGAGAAGTAAAGAAGTGAATAAATGAAGTAAAGTAGTGAAGTGAAAAAGCAAAGAGAAGTGGAGTAAAACAATGAAGTAAAGAAGTGAAATGAAGAATTGAAGAGAAATGAAGTGAAGTTAAGAAGCGATTTGAACAAGTGAAGTGAATAAATGAAGTGAAGAAGCAAAGACGTGAAAAGAATAAGTGAAGAGAAGTGAAGAAGCGAGAAGAACTGTCTGAAGTGGAAGAACTGAATTGAAGTAAAGAAGTGACGAGAAGAACCGATGCAAAGAAGTGAAGTGGAAGAGACGTGAAGAACAGAATTGAAGTGAAGAAGTGACGCGAAAAAGTGAAGTGGAAGAGAAGAACAGAACTAGTAAAGAAATGACGTAAATAAGCGACGTGGTGAAGTAAAGAAGTGACTTGAGACTCACTGCAGGGATCCGTTGCTCGTCTTTCTGCTCAGCATCGCCAGGCGCTTTTTCGGCGACCGGATCAACATCCCGACGGGGAAGGCGAGCGCTTGTTTGGTGCCGTGACCGCCGCTTCTCTCCTCCGCGATCATCTTCACTCACTCCTTCATCCACTCAAGAGTCCGCGCGCGCCAACGCCAACAGCACGTGCCTCGCGCGCTTCCACCGCCTTCACATTAAGACCGTTTACAGCGTTCTGTTTAAACTCGTCGCTTTTAAGTAAGTCCTCACGTACACACACTGAGTGTTAACGCGTCCGATCTTCCCGGTGTTTAGGTCCCGTTTGAAAAGTAAAGCGCCGCTGTCGTCACGTCACGCGGCGTCACCGGCTCATGAATATTAATCAGGCCACGAGACCGTATATACACACACACTTCGGGTCATAAAATGGTACTATTTGCTATTTACTCTATAACTAATCGAACACAGTCAATAACACGGTTGTAAAAGCGGTGTAGCGTGGTATTGTCGGTTAGTGTGAATGCGCGGGAGATCTGGCGAGTGTGTGTGTGTGTGTTTGAGGGAAAGGGAAGGGCGGGAAAGGATTTCCTCAGGCCGCGCGGTTTTGTGGGAAACTCAACAATGTGAAACGTGCGATTCCTTTGCGTTATTACCTGAGACGCGCTTCCTCCTCCAGCTTCACGTCACTTTCCTCGAGTGCTGCGCCATCTAGCGGACGAGTACATGCGTTCACACGGTCGTTTAACACGTCACACACGGTTTTAAACTCCCGAAGCCGCTTCTCGTCAAATACACAACAGGATTTTTCTTCAAAAATCAGTCGTCAAATTCGTAGTATCCAAGAAATCAGCTCCAAGTAACAGAAACCAGCTCGTGCGGCGTCCAATGGCGTCGGTTTGCCATTTACAATCGTCCAATTACCACGAGCTGTAGTTACAAGTCTGAGTATGAACAGTTAAAAAAAAAAAACATGTGCGACACTGTTCATGCTTTCATGATAACATTTAGGAAATAAGAACACACTTAAGAATTTCTTGCTTTTATTTGTGACAAATACAGATTTAAAACAAGAACAAAACGCATCTTGGTTTGTCGTTGCACTAAACTAAAACTGCAGTAAGACCCGGGACGTGGTTGCGTACAGAAGAGAACGTATCGGGAAAGACCTTTAAGGCTTCCTGTCATTAAAAAAAAACGAAAAAAGAAAACAAGCTAACAAACAAACAGAAAGCCCTCAGAACCTCTCAGCACGTCGATGACGTACACATCACTAATAGAAACGGCCGCCAACGGAAAAAAAAACAAAAGCGAACGGAGGAGAGTGTTGTGGGCGGGGCTAGCGGAGCACGTTCACAGCGGTGGTTCACCTTGTAAAGCCGCGGCGGCGTGTGGCGGCGTCTTCCGTCTTCTTCCTCACGCGGCACCTGACGCACACAAATGTTCAGAGACGCGCGTTAGTGTGTGTGCGCGAAACATCTGGCGCACAAACATCAGGTCAAACTTCAGCACATACACCAGTCAGAACAGCTCAAGGTCTCTCACACACACACACACACACACACACACACACCTGTGGTGCCACGCCCTGCTCTGACCACACCCACCCCGAGAGGGCGACTCAATCAAACACGAGTCGACGTTTACGTCAAAAACACGTCGAGCAGCTCAGTCTCACATCAGGCGAAACAGTCTCTACACTCACGATCCAGGTTCAAAAATGAAAAAAAAAAAATGTACTCGATACACTTGTACTGTTTGATTTTAAATATACTTTAAGTTAAAGTAGTTAATGTGTGTGTGAGTATTTTACTTTTACTTAAAGTAAAGTTTAAACACAGTAATGCACAGTTCCAACTTATTTTATCCCTTCTATCTGGTCCAACTGTTATTTTAAGTCACTTGAACATGTGAAAATAGCGTTGTGTGTGTGTGTGTGTGTGTGTGTGTGAGCATTTAACATTAAAAACAAACCAAAATGACTATGCAAAAGGCAAAATGAATTCGCTTTGGTATAAATGTATGCGTTTACTAAACGCTCTTGTACACGTGACATCATTTTAAATGACTGTGTCGTTCCTTTAAGCACTGAATCAATCGTGTGCTTGATTCCTTCCTGTGAAATAACGCTAAAGGAGAAACTCGCCACAAAACAAAAGCGTCTGCGAGAGGATGATGATGATGATGATGAGGAGGAGGAGGAGGAGCAGCAGCAGAACCTTTCCTTGGCTTTATGAGAGTCTACTCTCCATCACTGTACAAACACACTGGCTCTGATACGGTTTCGCTGGAGTCGGGGAAACAAAAGCCTTTTCCAAAAAAAAAAAAAAAAAAAAAAAAAAAAAAAAGCGGCACGCGAGTTTGGAAGAGAGTTGTTCTAGAGACACAGAACGAGGTACCTCCTCCAGCGTGTCTCTCAGCACTACACTGGCCATCTACTTTCTTCCGTTTCATCAGCCTAGTCTCCATCTTCAGTGCATACTTACGATGCACTAACAAAACAGGAAGAAAAATCACAGACAGAACTGAAAGAAAAGGGTGTGGGGGAGTGGGAGGAGACCTGGGCCGCGGGGGCGGAGCACTTACCTGGGCCTGATCTGAGGTCCTATCAGATCAGTTTTAATTGGACTGTGTGTCACCTTCAGAATGAGTCTGGCCGTTGACGTCGGCTCTGGGAGGCTCGGGCGGCGGCTGAGAGCGGGAGCCTTTAGCGCTGCGGAGATTCTCCTCCCAGGAGTCTTTGTGCTCTGCGCGCGCACACACACACACACACACACACACGCTCAGCACAAGCCCCGCCCTCCTCACCACACTGTAACGCACTCTAACGGTCAGTCCTACGCGGGAGAATTTCCTACATCACTCTAAATTAAACACACCTGTGCAATGACAGTAATGATTCTTTTAGTATCGTTTAAGAAATAAAATATAAAAATTAGGGCTGTCAAACGACTAATATTATTTTAACTAGTTAATCACACTTCCCTGACCAAATGAATCGCAATTAGTTGTTTTAGCAACAATTATTTAATTACAATTAAAAAACTGAAGCTTGTAATATTGGATATCGAGGTGTAATAGGTAAATTGATGCAAACTCAACACTAAATAAACACTTGTTTAAACACTCTAAAATGATTTAGTAATATTTTTGTTCAATTTGCAATGTATCGTCTTTGTTTTTTACCTCTCCAGGGTCGAGTCGCAGTTTGTTCAAGATGAAACGCACAAAACAGTTAATTATGGTCTTACATTAAAGTGTTATACATCAACTGAAAGTTTGAAGTAGGTATTTCTTTTTGTTACACTTAATAAAAACAGGATGTTGTAAAAATAATATAAATGATGATAAAGCTCAGAAGTTTTGCCTTTTCTTTGTCAGCTGAAAACGAACTGTAACTTAAATACTTGTCACTCTAAAATGAAACACATGTCTACATAAAGCTTAGAATGTCTGTTTTTAAAAATAAGTGTAATTAAATAAAGAGTTGTCTGTTTATCTAATCCTTACGAATCTAAAGCTTCGGCTTTTTTAATTTAGCAAGTTATTTGCAGTTGTAAAGTAACGATGTCTGTGTTGCTGCTGAGAGGGGAAAAGTAAGTCAGTGTCACTTAAACACTTTGCGTCGAAGTGACAACACCTGAACTCAATGACTGTGAGCTGCTGATCTTAATGAGCCGCACCTGGAGACAGCGCACAGCTCTCTTGGGTCTATTCATTGCACGTTGCCAAACCGAAAATTAAAAGAAAAAAAATGCAACCATGCAATTAATAGCGTTGAAAAAAACATTTACGATTACGCACCTAAAATGAATCACATGCGTTAACTTGTTAACTTTGACAACACTATGAAATATATGTATTTATTTACTTTATAGCTATTAAAATAACGCAACGTTTCCTGACGTCACATTAAGCGAGCACGTCAAACTACTTGTGCTCATCAGCTTTTATACACGTGACTTTCTTGATAAAATTCCTGAATCTGAAACTACAGACTCTCAGGCTAAAGTCACTGAGCCGGAAATATCTGCACGGTCATGCTAATCGTTTACATTTTGTGAACAATTATTGATAATGTTTGAACTTCATACAAATTTGTTCTTTATATTCTTTGTTTTATTGTAGCATGATTGTCTAATTAACACTGTTAAAATGTACATTTTAAAATGGATATAACTCTGCGTTTTTACGTCCAAATGTGGCCAGAACATGACGTCATTGTGCAACACGCACAGCATAGGAAATTCCCCCGTGTAGGACAATATTTCGCCGGCTAATCAGAAGTAGCAAAGGAGGCGCCTCAATTACATGCGCCAGATGATTTGAATGAGGAAAAAAAAAACCACGATAAAAGAAACTCATAATTTCGTTACAATGCTGTGATGACAATATACTACACACTGATTACAAACAGGACGACGCGACTTGCTTGAGACGTCAGAGTAACTTTCTTATCTTTTTAGCTTGCTCTCTCATCTTTTGTACGAGACTGGACTGATCCAGCTCCTCCTCTCTGTCAGTGATTGGTCAGGTGTGTGGGGGGCGTCACCTTTATCCCTGGAGTTCTTGTCTTTGCCTCGGTCTCGGTGGCTCTTGCGCTCTGAGCTGCGTGAGCGGCGTCTCTCTCGGCTGCGGGAGCGTCTCTTCCTGTCCGCGCGCTCGCGACTGCTGCGGCGACGCTCACGCTCGCGACTCCTGAGGACGCGGAGAACAACATCCACCGTTACACCAGGGCTGACACACATGTTCTGTTCGCGATCTACTTACGAAATGCCGAGTCAAAGCGGCTTTACAAACACTATGTTTTTTTAAATACAGCGGTAACCCGACTTACGAATGTCCTTACTAACGGAAAACCCGACTAACGAAATGCAACGGCGCGAAAATTCCGTCGCGAGTTGCGAAAAAACGTCGCTTTACGAAACGAGCGCGCCTTGGTCTTGCCGCGAGCAGACACGAATGAAAGTCTTTTCAATTACCAATGTGCAATTTAAACAACCACTTTTGTAACATGTTTTTATTACATTTATTAACAATAGTTTATCATTTAAAAAAAAAATGTTTGTCTGAATTCACAAACTTGTGGCACGGATTAGACGAGTTGCATGTAAAATGCGCCTCACCTAAGGAAACGGCCGTCGGAACAGATTAATTCAGTAAGTCGGAGCACCACTGTACTTTTAATTTTGTTTTTTTTTTAACTCGACTGCTGCCTGACTCACATCCACTGTTCTAGTGCAGGCAATAAGCGCGCGCAGTGTGGATAGAATAGCTTTTTACTTGCCCCAGCCTTTCGTTTTCACCCCCTCTCTTACTCACAAGCTTGCTAGAGTTTTTAAACTATTTGCCATTTTCCCCTCCAATTTTTCCCTAACCCTAAAACTAACCCTAACCCTCAATGCCTTTGCAATCCACCAGTCATACAAAATTGACTTGTACGAGAAAATTAAATGGGAAAAAAAGACGTCTATCAGTGTTGCAACTTATAATGTAGAAAACATGATTTAGGAAAATGCATATGTAAACTTTGCTTATTCAACTTAACTAATTTCATAAGTACAATTGATTGGACCATCAATTTTGTTTGATTTTTTACGCCCTCTCAGCTTCACTGGCGATATGCTGTTTGACAGTTTTACTCTTTAGAAAGTAGAAAACCAACTTGATCCTCTGTTATCAAAACCATAGTTGAATCTTTTGCTTACAATTGATTGACTAAAGCAGGCGGAGCAAACACTAAGGGTGGTGTGGTGTGGGCGTGGCTACCTGCTGCGCTTCCTGTCGCGCTCTTTGCTGCGGGAGCGTCGTCTGTCGCGGGAGCGGCTGCGGCGGCGCTCTGATGCGCGGCTGGAGTGGCGGCTGTTGGAGTGGCTCCGCCCCCTGCGACGCTCCCGCTCTCTCTCGCGCTCTCTCTCCCGCTCGCGCTCCTTCTCGCGCTCTTTTTCCCGCTCTTTCTCGCGCTCCTCTTCCTCTTTGCGTCTTTTCTCGCGCTCCTCGCGCTCGCGCTCCCGCTCTTCCTTCTCCTTCTTACCTCGCTCGTCTTTCTCGGGGTCTTCGGAGCGTCTGCGCAGCTTCTCCTGTGAGGGGAGGGTGTGTCAGCGTGTGTTTTTAACCCCGCCTCTCATACTGGCTTGCTGACCAATCAGAAATGAAAACGAAACAAGGTTCAAAACGCAAAACTTTCAGCTATTTGGAGCTTTTTGTGGTTTCGCGAACAACGACGTGGAGCAAAAGACGGACGAGTGTAATGTGTCGACGTGCCGTGGCCAGATCTAGAGGAGACACACTTATTTAAACCAGCATCTTAAAAATATAATAATAACAACTTAATAATAATAACTTCATACTTGTGTTTTTGTTTGGTGACTGTTCATTTTTTACATGTATTTTCCATTTTGCTTTTTTATTACGTGCCATTGCAGCATTTATTTTTGGTGCCAGTGAAATGTGTGCATTGCCAGTTCTGTGTTTACACTAAATGCCAGTAAATTGCACTAGAATAATTTTGTTTTCCAATTCACAATAAGAGTAAGGCATTTAAAAATGTTTTATTAAGGATTGTTCACTTTTTCCATTTTCTGCCATTGTATCGGCACGTTGTCTGATTTAATTTCAAATAGGAGATCTTTATGCAATTTTTATTTTTCTGTGTTTCAGACTGTTAAATTAAAAAACAAATGACTAAACGGTTATTTTCCATTCTTACTCTTCAGTATTTCGGTTCAGCTACTGTATTTATTAATCACGAAGCATCAAACTCTCTCGTCACCTCAATCACTTTGTATGTAGTTTATATAACCGTGTTGTAAAAGTAACAGTATATTTTATTTATAATATAAATATATTATATATAAAACCCACATAAGTGCAAAAACCGAAAATGGCATCGAAACCGCAATCTTTTTCAGAGAAAAAAAAAAA
>CM051500.1:28898489-28913819 GCA_028031935.1 Paedocypris micromegethes
TCTCTCTCTCTCTCTCTCTCTCTCTCTCTCTCTCTCTCTCTCTCTCTCTCTCTCTCTCTGTCTCTCTGTCTGTCTCTCTCTCTGTCTGTCTTTTTCTCTCTCTCTCTCTCACAGTGTGTGTGTATTATGTAGCATACTAACACTGTGTGTGTGTGTGTGTCAGAGACGCGAGTGGAGATCAAGGAGTCAGTGCGAGGCCAGACCATCTTCATCATCCAGACCATCCCCCGGTGCGTCACACACACACACACACACACACACACACACATTAAAGGTTCAATTTATTTATAATTTATTTACATTCTCTCTCTCTCACACACACACACACACTCTCTCTCTCTCTCTCACTCTCACACACTCTCTCTCTCTCTGTCACAGGGACGTGAACACTGCTATCATGGAGCTGCTGGTGATGGCGTACGCTCTGAAGACGTCGTGTGCTAAGAGCATCATCGGTGTGATCCCGTACTTCCCCTACAGCAAACAGTGCAAGATGAGGAAGAGAGGCTCCATCGTCTGCAAGCTGCTGGCCTCCATGCTGGCCCGAGCCGGTGAGGGGGCGGGGCGTGTGAGGAGGGGCGGGGCGGGAGGATTGACCAGGCCTTTATGGTGGCCCAAGTGGGTATTAGAGCGTCGGGGGCGGGGCTAGTGAGGAGGGGCGGGGCACTCGGGTGGTCAGGCCTTTATGATGGCCTGTCTGTCTCTCCGTCTGTCTATCACTCTATTGTGTCTGTCTATCTTTTGCTCCATTTTTTTGAATCTGTTCCATCTCTCTCTACACTTCTCCATCCTTACCAGATGTTTTCTAGAGGCCCAGCTGTGGAACTGTCTGTTGCTCTGTCCCAGTCATTTGTGCATCTGTCCATCGTTAGTCTGCATTCACCTGTCTGTCTGTGTGTCTGTCTGTGTGTCATGTGACGTGAGGCTGGTGTCCCCTCAGGCCTGAGCCACATCATCACGATGGACCTGCACCAGAAGGAGATCCAGGGCTTCTTCAGTTTCCCCGTGGACAACCTGCGGGCATCGCCCTTCCTGCTGCAGTACATCCAGGAGGAGGTGAGGGTCACCTGAAGGTCACCTGAGGGTCTCCTGAGGGTCGTCTGTGGGTCATCTGAGGGTCTCCTGAGGGTCGTCTCTGGGTTATCTAAGGGTCATCTGAGGGTCTCCTGTGGGTAATCTAAGGGTCATCTGTGGGTCGTCTGAGGGTCTCCTGGGGGTCATCTAAGGGTCATCTGAGGGTCGTCTGTGGGTCATCTGAGGGTCGTCTGTGGGTCATCTAAGGGTCATCTGATGGTCTCCTGGGTGTCATCTGAGGGTTGTCTAAGGGTCATCTGAGGGTCTCCTGGGGGTCATCTAAGGGTCGTCTAAGGGTTATCTGAGGGTCGTCTGTGGGTCATCTGAGGGTCTCCTGGGGGTCATCTAAGGGTCATCTAAGGGTCGCCTGAGGGTCGCCCGAGGGTCGTCTGTGGGTCATCTGAGGGTCTCCTGGGGGTCATCTAAGGGTGGCCTGAGGGTTATCTGAGGGTCGCCCGAGGGTCGTCTGTGGGTCATCTAAGGGTCATCTGAGGGTCTCCTGGGGGTCATGTAAGGGTCGTCTAAGGCAGTGATGCCAATGGTTGAGAATCACTGCCTTAGACGCCACCTAGAGGGCCGCGAGAATATTTTTTTTTCCCTCGATCGCGGGCCGCGAAGTCCGCGGAACAACAATGAGCTCCCCACCACTAGATGGCGCTGAGGTGTCAACACGCTCTTGACTTTTGACTGAAGGTGGAGGACGTTCTTAAAACGAACAAATGAAAATAAAAGTTACGACTTCAATTTGTTTATATTAAATGGCAAAAATATCAAACGTTAGCTTAAACAGCTTGACATCTTCGTTTTTCGCATGCAATTTTAACATTTTTTCAGAAAATTAAGGAAAAATCTGAAACCAAAGACAATAAAGCTTTCTACTAAAAAGTGGAGATAGCAAGTGAAGAAAATTTAAAAAAGAAACGAAAATAAAGCCAAAAAATCTTAACATTTGTCTTGTAATAGACAATAAATGTTGTTACTTTTTCCTACTAGCTTAGAATTAAGTGTGAACGAATTTGTGTGTATTTCATATAGTTATTAAATTCAACAAATCATGATTTGGATTGGCTGAAATAATGTGTGTTTTAATGGGCTGCGGGCATCTGTGATTTGGACAATTTGGGCCCCGAGGTCAAAAAGGTTGAGAACCCCTGGTCTAAGGGTCACCTGAGGGTCATCTGGTGCTGACCTTCTCTCCCCTTCGCACAGATCCCTGACTACAGGAACGCCATCATCGTGGCCAAGTCGCCGTCGGCTGCTAAACGGTAGGGTGTGCCTGTGTGTGCGTGGCGTGGGCGTGGCTCTGACGTGTGTGTGTGTGTGTGTGTGCGCAGGGCGCAGTCGTACGCGGAGCGCTTGCGTCTGGGTCTGGCCGTCATGCACGGTGAAGCTCAGTGCTCCGAGTCGGACATGGCTGACGGACGACACTCGCCGCCCTGCGTGCGCAACACGGGACACCCCGGCCTGGAGCTGCCCTGTAAGAACCAGTCAAAGCCTTTTATTGTCATGTGTGCAGGTTGTTCTGCACAATGAAATTCTTACTTTGAATGCCAGTGGTAAGAGAGACAAGAAAGTAAAAACAAAAGTATATACATGCAGTAAATAAAACAAATAAGTACAGTGCAACAAAACCAGAAAGTGATCATGTACATGTGCAAGGTGCAACCCAAAAGGTCAGATCAAAGTGGCACGTGTTCCTTAAAGTGTCACAAAGTGTCACCACTGCGTGAGTCTCTGGACTGACAGTTCAGTGCTCTGATGGCCGAAGGGAAGAATGAACCAGTCCTGCTCTGAATATAAGCCCCGCCCTGACTGAAGCCAGCACCTCTGTCTGTCCGCCTTCCTGTTTAGGTCACTAGGGTACAGTAGTGTAAACTGTGCTGAGGTGCTGCCTCGGAAAGATTAAGTTCACATGTGTTTTTGTAGCGCTTTTCTTAGTCCCAGACCAACGCATTTACTTGTTTTATGGTATTGAATTGAAGTTGACTCGAAAATACCTGTATTATTCCTGCAGCGGGAAAATTGACACCTTACAACAGCAGAAAAGACGATGTAGAGTAGAGTTCAGTTGGGTAGATTAGAGTGGAGTGCTGTAGAGTACCATTGGGTAGAGTAGATTAGAGTACAGTACATTTGAGAACAATAGAGTTGAGTAAAGTAGAGCACAGTTGGATAGATTTACTTGTTTTATGTTAATGAATTGAATTGAAATGGACTCGAAAATACCTGTATTAGTCCTGCAGCGGGAAAATTGACACCTTACAACAGCAGAAAAGACGATGTAGAGTTACAGTACAGTTGGGTAGAGTAGAGATCAGTTGTGTAGAGTACTGTAGATAAGAGTGCAGTACATTTGAGAACAATAGAGTTGAGTAGAGTAGAGCACAGTTGGATAGAGTACCGTTGGGTAGAGTAGTTTAGAGTACAGTACAGTTGAGAACAGTAGAGTAGAGTTGGGTACAGTAGAGTACAGTAAAGTAGAGTAGAGTTGGGTAGAGTACAGTAGAGTAGATTAGAGTAGAGTTGGGTAGAGTACAGTACAGTAGAGTACAGTAGAGTAGAGTGGACTAGAGTACCGTTGGGTAGAGTAGTTTAGAGTACAGTACAGTTGAGAACAGTAGAGTAGATTAGAGTTGGGTAGAGTAGAGTACAGTAGAGTACAGTAGAGTACAGTAGAGTACAGTAGAGTAGAGTTGGGTAGAGTAGATTAGAGTAGATTAGAGTAGATTAGAGTAGATTAGAGTAGAGTAGAGTAGAGTACAGTAGAGTACAGTGGACTAGAGTACCGTTGGGTAGAGTAGTTTAGAGTACAGTACAGTTGAGAACGGTAGAGTACAGTAGAGTAGAGTTGGGTAGAGTAGAGTAGAGTTGGGTAGAGTACAGTAGAGTAGATTAGAGTAGAGTTGGGTAGAGTAGAGTACAGTAGAGTACAGTGGACTAGAGTACCGTTGGGTAGAGTAGTTTAGAGTACAGTACAGTTGAGAACAGTAGAGTAGATTAGAGTAGAGTTGGGTAGGTGGGTGTAGAGTACAGTAGAGTAGATTAGAGTACAGTAGAGTAGATTAGAGTCATAGTAGAGTAGTTTAGAGTACAGTACAGTTGAGTAACAGTAGTAGAGTAGATTAGAGTGGGTAGGAGTTGGGTAGAGTAGAGTATTCAGTAGAGTACAGTAGAGTACAGTAGAGTCGAGTTACAGTAGAGTAGAGTTAGATTAGCGTTGAGTAGAGTAGAGTACAGTAGAGTACAGTGGACTAGAGTACGTTGGAGTAGAGTTAGAGTTACAGTACAGTGAGAAAGTAAGTAGAGTTGAGTGTACGTAGAGTAGAGTACAGTAGAGTAGAGTTGGGTAGAGTAGTTAGAGAGCGTACAGTAGAGTAGAGTTGGGTTAGACGTACAGTAGAGTAGATGTTAGAGTAGAGTAGTGTAGGTACGATGTTAGAGTTAGAGTAGAGTTACTAGTGAGAGTAGAGTCTGGGTAGAGTAGTTTAGAGTACAGTACAGTTGAGAAACAGTAGGTAGAGTAGATAGATTAGTAGAGTAGAGTAGTGTAGTGTACAGTTGGGTAGAGTAGATAGAGTACAGGTAGAGTAGATTAGAGTAGAGTACAGTAGAGTAGAGTTAGAGTAGTTAGAGTGAGTAGAGTAGCGTTACAGTTTAGAGTAGATTAGAGTACAGTATGAGTAGAGTAGATAGAGTACAGTAGAGTAGATTAGAGTACAGTAGAGTAGATAGTAGTAGAGTTTAGAGTAGATTAGAGTACAGTAGAGTTACGTAGTGTACAGTTGAGGTAGAGTAGAGTACCGTTGGGTTAGAGTAGTGTACAGTTGGGTAGAGTAGATTTAGAGTACAGTGAGTAGATTAGAGTTACAGTAGAGTAGATTAGAGTACAGTACAGTAGAGTAGTGTACAGTTGGGTAGTGTACAGTGGAGGTACATGTAGTACAGTAGAGTAGTAGAGTAGAAGTAGTGTACAGTAGAGTAGAGTACAGTAGTAGAGTAGAGTAGAGTACAGTAGTAGTACAGTGGGTAGTAGTAGAGTAGAGTAGAGTTACAGTAGAGTACAGAGAGTAGAGTAGTAGAGTTACAGTAGAGTAGAGTGAGTAGAGTACGTTGGTAGGTAGTAGAGTTGGTACAGTATAGAGATGAGAACAGTAGAGTAGAGGCTTTTTATTGTCATTGTATTGAGTTACATGAAACAAGTGTGCTACTCCATTGGTGCAAAAAGAGAACACGATAACACGTAGAGTAAGAGTAAATATACACGCAGAATAAACCAATTGAAAATACCTACAGTATATTAAAATATGAGTACAAATACAGAAGGGCAACTATGGTCTAAGTATAACACGAGTACAAGTCAATAGAAAATATACAGAATGCAAAACGTAATATAGATGAATATATGGTATAAATGTAAGCAAGCATACTTACACAAGGTGAATAACAGCAGTATTAAGATAAGTATAGATTTAAGATACGTTTAGATTCCTATATAATGCCAGTAGTGATGATGGCTTCTAGACCAGAAGATGTATCTCTGTTGTTTACTGAAGCAGTGTGGCTCTTGTTGGCAGGATGGTCTAGTCCAGCGTAGTGTAAGTTGTTAATAAGGCTTTTAAGGTTGAGTAAATGTGAGTTCTGAGCTCTAAGGTAAGGGATCTTAGATGTGAAAGTAGCGTTGTGTAGTGATTTGCCGCGTGGGAAAACGTGGAAGACCAGTAGAGTCCAGTGGTGATGCGTTTGACAGTGGTAAAGTCATGAGTGAGTTCTAAGCTCATGACGTAGTTAGAGTACAGAGCATCTGTAAGACGCTTTCCAGTTGTTAAAACTGTCTCAAAGAGCCGTGTGCACAGTAAACAGAGTTCAGTAGATGTAGAGTAGAGTACAGTAGAGTAGATGTACAGTAGAGTTAGAGTGTAGATTACAGGTAGAGTACAAGTAGAGTAGAGCGAGTACTGTTGAGTGAGTAACAGTACAGTGGAGTTGAGTGATTACAATTTAGAGTTGAGTACAGTAGATTAGAGTACAGTTTATTAGAGTAAATTAAGTTGAGTTGAGTACAGTAGAGTTGAGAACAGTAGATTAGAGTAGGTTACAGTTGAGTAGAGTAAGTTTAGAGTTGAGTTGAGGTACAGTAGATTAGAGTAGAGTTGAGTACAGTAGAGTAGAGTCTGTTGAGTAGAGTTACAGTACAGTGAGTTGTGATTGAGTAGAGTACAGAGTAATTACAGTAGTTGTAGAGTACAGTAGAGTACAGTTAGAGACAGTAGAGTAGAGTAGCGTAGAGTAGAGTACAGTAGTGTAGAGTAGTGTACAGTAGAGTAGAGTAGTGTACAGTACAGTAGAGTACAGTAGTAGAGTACATGTAGAGTAGAGTACAGTTAGAGTAGAGACAGTAGTAGTAGAGTAGTGTAAGTTAGATACAGTAGAGTAGAGTTACAGTAGAGTAGAGTAGTGAGTTACAGTAGAGTAGAGTACAGTAGAGTAGAGTAGAGACAGTAGTAGATTAGAGTACAGTAGAGTAGAGTAGAGACAGTGTTAGTAGTGTAGAGTAGCAGTTGAGTAGTTAGAGTTACAGTAGAGTCAGTAGTGTAGAGTTTACAGTTGAGTACAGTACAGTAGAGTAGAGTTACAGTAGAGTAGAGTAGTTGTAGAGTTACATGTAAGTAGTAGTACAGTACAGTAGAGTAGAGTTACAGTAGAGTAGAGTAGAGTAGTGTAGAGTACAGTTGAGTACAGTACAGTAGAGTAGAGTTACAGTAGAGTAGAGTAGTGTAGAGTTACAGTGAGTACAGTAGTGTAGAGTTACAGTGAGTACAGTACAGTAGAGTAGAGTTACAGTAGAGTAGAGTAGTGTAGAGTTACAGTTGAGTACAGTACAGTAGAGTAGAGTTACAGTAGAGTAGAGTAGTGTTAGAGTACAGTTGAGTACAGTACAGTAGAGTAGTAGTAGAGTTACAGTAGAGTAGAGTAGTGTGTAGAGTTACAGTTGAGTACAGTACAGTAGAGTAGAGTTACAGTAGAGTAGAGTAGTGTAGAGTTACAGTTGAGTACAGTACAGTAGAGTAGAGTTACAGTAGAGTAGAGTAGTGTAGAGTTACAGTTGAGTACAGTAGAGTAGAGTAGAGTTACAGTAGAGTAGAGTAGTGTAGAGTTACAGTTGAGTACAGTACAGTAGAGTAGAGTTACAGTTAGAGTACAGTAGTGTAGAGTTACAGTTGTAGTACAGTACAGTAGAGTAGAGTTACAGTAGAGTAGAGTAGTGTAGAGTTACAGTTGAGTACAGTACACGTAGAGTAGAGTTACAGTAGAGTAGAGTAGTGTAGAGTTACAGTTGAGTACAGTACAGGTAGAGTAGAGTTACAGTAGAGTAGAGTAGTGTAGAGTTACAGTTGAGTACAGTACAGTAGAGTAGAGTTACAGTTAGAGTTAGAGTAGTGTAGAGTTACAGTTGAGTACAGTACAGTAGAGTAGAGTTACAGTAGAGTAGAGTAGTGTAGAGTTACAGTTGAGTACAGTACAGTAGAGTAGAGTTACAGTAGAGTACAGTAACAGTGTAGAGTTACAGTTGAGTACAGTTTACAGTACAGTAGCAGTTAGAGTAGAGTACAGTTAGAGTAGAGTAGTGTAGAGTTACAGTTGAGTACAGTTACAGTAGAGTAGAGTTACAGTAGAGTAGAGTAGTGTAGAGTTACAGTTGAGTACAGTACAGTAGAGTAGAGTTACAGTAGAGTAGAGTAGTGTAGAGTTACAGTTGAGTACAGTACAGTAGAGTAGAGTTACAGTAGAGTAGATTAGTTACAGATCAGTTCCAGATCCTTTTGCGAGCCACTGTATATCAAACATGTTTCATTGACAAAGCGGAAACCGTTGACATGGCAACCAACCCAGCGTAGCCGCTCTTACCCAATCAGAGTGTGCGTGTGTGTGTGTGTGTTTAACGTGCTGTTTATCTTGGTGGCAGGCAAGCAGCAGGCTCCGTTTCCCGGCATTGAGCTCCCAAGTACGAGGCTCGTCTGTCTGCTGAGCGTGTGCATGTGTGCGGTGATGCTGCTGGCCCCGCCCCTTTTACACACACACCCACAGTAATACCTCCTTACCCATCATGCCCCTGTGTCTCAACCAGACTTACACGCACTGTAGGTTTATTAACATGTACCTTGATATTATTAACACACATATTATATTATATATTTAGAGTATATTGTTATTAACACATTAATATTAACTACTAAAGTGTGACTACTCTTACCGTATTTCTGTGTTTTAGCAATACACTGGTTTGTTGTAAAAACTATTCTTGTATTTTCTTATTAAGAACTACATTTCTTATGGAGATTTTTTTTTATTATTTTAATAGTATATTCTATCGTTCAAAGCAAGTAGCACAAAAGTCGTTCTTGACATTTTTATTGTATTAATTTCACTTTTTTCTGGTTAAACATCCTTGTAAAAATGTCACGTGTGGTGATTGGATCGTTTCTGGCGAATCAAGGACGTTTACAGATGGAATATTAACTGCTTATAAAGTCATAACCAGAGCGAATGATTTTGTTTTTTTTTTTTTTGCTAATTTTTTATATAGTTGCAAAAGCAGAGTTTAAGCTAATTTACATCGTTTTTTTTTCAACCGTTAGTTTTGCTGTTAATATTAATACAACACAATAATTAGTGTTTCAAAGATGAGATTTACTGCAGAAACAAGAATAGTTCAGGAAAATAAATCATACGGCACAAACTCAAAAATCTCAAAAGTGTTTTGTAATAAGTAGTGTGTGTGCGCGCTTGTTTGAATAACGAGGGTCTGTGCACTACATTACCCACAATCCCCACACACTGCAGCAACACACACACACACACACACACACATCAATAATACTCGTGAATTAACTGTCTGTTAACCCTTGAGGTATTACTGTGTGTGACGATACACACCTTCATCTCTCGCTCTCTCTCTCTCTCTCTCCCCGTCATTTATTTTTCTTTCGTTCTGCAACCTGGTTCCTGAATCTTTTTCTTTTTTTTTTTACTGTTTCTTCCTTTCTGTGTGTGTGTGTGTGAAGGAAAGGATGGCGGCGACATCAGCTCTTAGTTGCGCTTGCGGTTGAGATGATTTGTAGTTTTGTACGTGAAGCAAAGGCAGGTAAGACCTGACAGGCCCCGCAGGTCACGTGACATCCTGTGTGTGTGTGTCAAACTCAAGGCGCGGGGGTCATCACTGCTTTATAATGCGCCGACACACAAACCACACCTCCCAGCTGCCCCGCCCTCTGACCTCTTTGTAGCATAGACCGTATTTACTCGACTATAAGTCCAGGATTTTTCCTTATTTCCGGGCTGAAAGTGCGGGGCTGGACTTATACGCGCGGTCTACTGGAATACAACATAATTTGCGATATTTCACCCTTTCTCACAAAAATAAACAGCAGAGACACAAGCGCGGTAATTAAATGAACATTTATGACGCGAACTAAATGCGTCTCTCAGAAAACGTCACAAGCCGCGCAGAAGAGCAGCACTGACTCTTACACACACACACACACAAGAGCGACTCTTCTGACTTCTGTCTCTCTCTGTGGCGTGGGCGGGGCTTCACAAATAAACGAGTCACACGGTGGATTTCGAACCTAGTATTTATTCCTAAAGTACGAGTCAGCAATAGCCGTCACTTCTCGGGAGAACTCAGACCTGTTTCTATTTTCTTTTTTTTTCTTTTCCCCTTAAAGGGGCGGGGCACTTTTCCCACAATTCTTTAGAATTATAATTAAAACCACACCAATGACAAATTAAACCTTAAACGTAAATTAGCAATAGCTTAAATAGATTAATACCAACTTAATAGAAACAGGGTTACTTGATTTTTAGGTTTCCTTTACCACCAAGCATGTCTGAATACTTTTATTATTTCTATTAGATTGAAGAGCATCTGAACAGGCGTTCTATCGGTTTTTCTTCCTGTGCCGCTTTAGTATTCCAAATTTGCCTTGTGAGAAAAACCCAAAATTGTGTTTCTACTCATTTCTATTTTCTCACTTTTCTCTCATTTCTCCCCCGACTTATAAGCGGGTCTAAACAGAATACCACAATCTCACAGCTGAAGTGGGGGGGGTGGCGACTTATAAGCGAGTAAACACGCTACTTTATTTATTTTAGTTTTTTTTTTTTTTTTTTTTGCACGTGGAGCATTTGCACTGCCCTGCGTGTGTTTTTGTGGAGGACGCAGTTTCACGTTGTTAGCTATCGATGACACGTGGAGTGTGTGTTGCGCGCGTCTTGTCCCCCGTGTGATTGAGTTTGACCCCGATTCACTTCTGAAACGCGACGGTTTAGTGGATGACGCGGCGTTTCTGAAGCCCAGCCAATCGCACGACTCGCCTTCCAGCCCAACCTCTCAGACGCTTTAAAGGCGCCACTTTGCTTTTGGGAGGCGGAGTGTGTGGTTGCCTTTAGCTCCGCCCCTCTCTGAAGAGTGTGTGCGTGCTCTGGCTGTGATTGGCTAGACTGGTTCCTGCATGGCATGTGCAGTGGTTTGACTTTTGACTTGAGTGTGTAGGTGGGTGACGGAATCAGATCAGCGCCGATATATCTAACGGACACTTCTAAGAAACGTGAGAAAATGCTTCACATTTACGCTTTTCTTTTGCCTACAATCTTCAAATATTTGTTGTTTTTTTTTTTTTCGCTTCGGATTTTTCTTTCGTTTTTTTTTTTTTTTTTCTCGTTCGGATTTCTTGTCCGAGTTTCACGTAGGGGTGGTCCTTTCTCTGATTGGCTGGTGTGAATGTGATTGACAGCTCCTTGAGCAGGAAGTGTGGGAGGAGTTTAGCAAGTGTACACCGTGACCCTCACTGCTTTTTTTAATATTAGTACACAGACTGTGATTTAAGTGTGATTTTTTTGCACTGAATTGCTGAAATATTGTGGTGGCAGATAATTTCAGAATAATAGTTTTGAAGTTGTTTCTCCTGATAGGCGCCTTTCAGTTAAAACGTATTATTATTCGTAATGAAAATAATGATCAAATGTTCTGCAGTGTTTGTCTTTCTGGTGACGTGATGATGATGATGATGATGATGTCGTGTCGTGTCGGTCCAGACAAACTCATCACATCTAACGCATATATACTCCAGAGAAGAAGGTGTTTCGATTAGGAATGTGTTTCAGCGCTCGCTAAGCTCCTCCCCCTCTTCCTGTCAATCACATCCTCGCCGTGAATGCAGCTGTCAATCACATTCTCACCAGCCATTCAGAGTAAGCTCCGCCCCCACGTGAAACTTGGGCCCGAAATCGACATCCAAACGCGACAAAAAAAGCGAATGGGAAAATCTGAAGCGGGAAAAAAAACGTGAAGCTTGCGAGCAAAAGCAAACGTAATGGCGAGCGATAAACAATAGAAGCAAGCGTAAATGTGAAGCATTTTGGTCGGTTTCTTGGAAATGTCCGTGTGATATGTGTGTCAGTGATGTGATTGGGCGCTGACGGCCGTGTGGGCGTGGCCTGTGTGTTTGTGGTTGCAGTGATGATGGCGAAGGAGAAGCCGCCCATCACGGTGGTGGGAGACGTGGGCGGACGCATCGCCATCATCGTGGTGAGCAGCGCGCGCGCGTGTGTGTGTGTGCGTGTGTGACGGCGTGTGTGTGTGTGCGTGACGCCGCAGGATGACATCATCGACGACGTGGAGGACTTTGTGGCGGCGGCTGAGATCCTGAAGGAGCGAGGAGCCTATAAGATCTACATCATGGCCACTCACGGCCTGCTGTCGGCCGACGCCCCGCGCCTCATCGAGGAGTCCGCCATCGACGAAGTGAGTCCTCTTCAGGTCACGTGACATCACAGGGGGTTTCTAAGCGCTGTTGAATCTCTCTGAAGTAGAGAAACCATCGGTCATGTTCTAGTGATGCTACATTACACTCCAGTAGTCTCTCATCCTCAAAGCGCGGTTAGCAGTTACATCAAAAACGCCAGAGATTACAGCTGAAGTTCTGTGAGCTGCAGTGCGAGACGCAAGTCTTTACAAAGGAAGTATTTAAACGTATTATTTATGGATAACGATGAGTGCGATGTTTAGGTGAGACGTGTCCCTGTTGCTAGAACGCAAAAGGTAGATGAAAACAAGTGAATATTTAGTAATAACTCATGTCATATCTCCAACATTAAATCATGTAAAAAAATGACGCTTCATTTTCACACTTATTGTGCTTCTAAAAGCCCAAGTCGCAGAGTAAAGTTTACAAAGAACGTCATTTCAGAGCTCTCAGTGTCTCAAGAGGTTATTTACGAATTTTCGACGCTCAAAATCCTGCGGGTGCTTATAATCGCCGGTTTCAAATATGTGCGCAAATATAAACGGGGGAAAAAAAACAATTTTTCCATATTTCAGGTCAGAAACAATCAGAAATAAACAACAATTCTTTCACGTGGGGAAAGCTTTTGCGTGTATATAATGTTAAACACTGGTGCGTATACAGACGTGCTACAGTAGAAGCTTTTATTAGCTCAATAACAGAAATAAAGACACATCAGACACGCCCCAGACACTTAACACTGACTAAGTAACACTGGAGATTACACGAAATACAGTACAATCATTAATATTACAACAAACAGAGACTACAAGCCACGACTGGGTTAGCTTAGCTTAGCACAACCGGCTACAAACGAGTCTAATGTGTCATCGCAGAAAGAGTCGGAACAGTGTAAAATGAAGAACACGAGCAAAAAGTAAAAAAAAAACCCAAGAAACAGACACAATCAAAACGCTGGGTGTGATAACCAGGGGATAATAATCCTTCCTCTTCACACCGCGTCAGATCAACGGAGAGCAAAGGATCCTGGGAAATGAAGTTCTGATCACTAGAATTGACTTTTTAGTTGTACGAGTAAAAAGTTAGGTTTGTCAAATAAAAAAAAAATAGTATTTTGAAGAGAATATTAACGTCATTGAACCAGAAACGTTAATAAAAGAAATCTAAAAATGTTTATATATATTTTTTTGTCCCTGACTAATCAGGGGGGTGCTTATTATCACGTAAATACGATATTTATCCTTAAATTGTGGTTCTGTGTAAACTTTTAAAACATCCATTAGTCTGAACTGCTTGTAGCGCATCAATTTATTTGCCATAAATACAAATGATTTGACTCATTTGACACATGACACATCTATACCGTACTTTTACAGTATTACAGAAACATGTTCACAGTGACGTCATATATGATATGATGAATCGTTCTCATTTCTCATCCTGCAGCTCTAACACACAGTAATAACACGGTAATAACACGTCACTATTTACTCACAGCGTGTACCAGACGTCAACCACACGGTCAAATAAAAGTGACAGTGTATATACTAAATAATAACATCGCCTTGCACGGAAACTCTGGCTTGTTTTTGTAGAAGAGTAATAAGATTATAAATGTAATAGAATCCAAACGTTACTGCGTTACGTTGTGATGTAAATGTAATAATGGTGCCGTTTTATTATCGTCCCCGTGCTGATGATTTAAAGGAGCTTGTACTTTTCAGTTGGTCAAGTTTTCTAAAAACCTTTTTTTTGTGTGTAGTTTTTTGTATATTGTAATTTTGAAATTAATTTTTTTCGTACAGTTGATTCATTTGAATACAATTAAAGATGAAATCTTTGAGGGAGGCAGAATTAGTTTTTAAGTATGAGCGTGAAAATGTAAAGAAATATTTGAAACATCAGTGTGTGTGTGTGTGTGTGTGTGTGTGTGTTAAAGGAAAATACTATAACAGCTTTGCTCTTTACATATAATTGCCAAAATAAATCAACTACTTGATGATATTCTAATCGATCAACAGTGTGTGTGTGTGTGTGTGTGTGTGTGTGTGTGTGTGTGTGTTTTCTCACAAATCACCTGTATTTAAATATTTCATTTAATAATTAAAAAGCATGAATTTTTCATTAAAATTAAGTTTTTACCCGTGAGTAATTGTGTTTCTTGAACAGTAAAATTTGAATATTACTTTTTTTCTTGAACAGTAAAAAAAAAAAAAGCTGTTGAATATTTTTGTGTGAAAGTGTTTCAAACACTTGTGTAAATCACTGTTGTGGTCCCTCAGGTGGTGGTGACCAACACGGTTCCTCACGAGGTCCAGAAGCTGCAGTGTCCCAAGATCAAGACGGCAGACGTCAGCATGATCCTGGCCGAGGCCATTCGACGCATTCACAACGGCGAGTCCATGGCCTACCTGTTCCGCAACATCACGGTGGACGACTAGTCAGGTGACACTCGCCGTCCAATCACATCCGCCCTCTCACGCCGCTGTTATACGCCTCACCACAAGAGGGCAGCAGTGCGAGTGTCGCCCTAATATGATAGATACGTTACAAGCCCCGTTAAAATATAAATTAAATAAATAATAATAGAAATTCATTAATGAATTACAAAATTTATAATAATGAATAAAAAATACGGTAAAATCCGCAAAGTAGAGGCACAACATTTACGTATTTATTTATACATTTACGTTTCTCCACCGAGATAAAATCCGCGAAACGGTGAATCCGCGATAGTAGAATCGCGAAGTAGCGAGGGATTACTGTATAGGCTCAATATAGCGGCTAAACATCGGCCGTTACGACTTTATTAATCCCGCGAATGGGGAATTTTTGTGTTTGTGGCAGCATTAACGAATATAATAGACGGCAGCTGTAGACGAACACGGCTGATGAGACGAATCAACGGTAATAAAAGTGGAATTTTTAAGATCGAGCACCAACAGTAAACAACGTGCGAAAGAGAACGACAATAATAAACAGTGCAAGAAAAACAACAGCAAACTAAACACAATGTCTGATGAATCACTGCAAACTATTAGTACTTTACTTTACAGTCATTGTGCAGACGCTTTTATCCAGAGCGGCTTACAGAAACAGAGGAGCCGGTGAAGCGATTAGTAACACTAGTAACACACCAGTAGAACAATAAACACCAACGTGCAACAGGAAACCACAGTCATAAAGAATGCTAGAAAAACAACAGTAAACAGAAATAAATACTGCAAAAAAGAAATGTCAGACAAATGACTGTAAACAATAGTAACACTTGTAAAACACAAGTAGAAAAATACACACCAACTGTAAACGATGTGCAAAAGGAAACGACAGTAAATGCTGGAAAAACAACAGTAAAACAGAAATATTACTGCTAAAAGTGTGAAGAGAAGAGCAGAGGACCGAGCACTGAGCCCTGAGGTGCCCCCGTCCCATCACACACACACACACACAC
>CM051500.1:28913893-28924869 GCA_028031935.1 Paedocypris micromegethes
CACACACACTCACTCACCACACGCGCGCACACACACACACACTCACTCACCACACTCACACACACACACACACACACTTCCTTATCTCATCAATGTGTCCTGAGAAAGCAACTCGATAGAAACGCTCCATAATAACTCTACAAACTCTGATCATGTGAAGAAAAACGCAACACGGAGAGAAACGTCACAGCCACAAAAACACAACTCTTTAAGTACACGTGTGTGTGTGTGTGTGTGTGTGGTCCACAGCAACGGAAGTGTCACAAAACGACAAAATCAAAAAATGTAGGACTTTGTGCTCGAATTGACAAATCGAAAAACGTTTCTCATTTTTATGTTTTTCTGAAGCTTAAACTCTGTGAACTGTTACTTTTTTAAAACCGTTTTGTGTTTCTCCGCAGGGATGTGTGTGTGTGTGTGTGTGTGTGTGTGTGTGTGTTCCGCGCTGGAGGAGCTTCAGGATCCAGTACTTGCTCTAAACTCCTCAGATCCACATGCGGCGACACTGAGGAGCTTTGACCAAGTCGAGGAGCCTGAACATCTTCTCTTCTGCTGGAGATCAGTCGTGATGATTCAGCACATTCAACAACATAACAGACAGACGTTAGCGACATTGTGACAAACTCACGGCGTTACACTTCAGCAAACTACTGTAAAAATTACTTTCTCTGGTACACACTGTTACTTTACCTGGTAATCACTGTTACTTTCCTTGATAATAGATGTTACTTTCTCTGATAATTGTACTTTTTCTGGTAATTACTGTTGCATTCTCCCATCATTACTTTTTTGGGTAATTACTTACTGTCGCTTTCTCTGGTAATGGCTGTTACTTTGGTAATTACCGTTCTTTTCTCTGGTAATGACTGATACTCTTTCTAGTAATGACTGTTGCTTGCTTTCTCCGGTAATAAGTCACTAACATAGGTAATTGTGAGTACAGAAATGTATATTAAAATCTAAAAAAAAGAAACTACAAGACCACAACACTGGCAAAGAACAGCAACACTCCAACAAACAATAGATTTAAAGTTTCAGAACAACATTTTGTGTGTGTGTGTGTGTGTGTGTGTGTGTGTGTGTGTGTGTGTGTGTGTGTGTGTGTGTGTGTGTGTGTTGATCTTGAGGATTTCAAAAGGCATCAAATGAATTATTCTAGCTGCTAATGAGCCTTTAATAGTGTTATGCTGTCAAACCGTTTGCTTCACTCTTAGCTGGTGTTTGTAACTAGTTTTGTTCTTGAGTTTTTTCCTCCTTTCCTGAAAGCAGAAGAACACTGTTACTCTATCTGGACCGTCGAGTCTTTTACTTCTCAATCTCACCGACTACAGAGGATCAGTCGTCTTGGCTGAAACTGATTTATGATTTACTACTTAAACTGCTTAAAGCTAAGCAAATGACAAAAACTACAACGTAAGAGCAAGACGATAGAAGAGCGGAACAGGCTTGAGAGTGAAAGTGAAGAGCAGAAGAGGAAGAGTGTTCCAGCCACGCCTCGGAAAGCCTTGTGTTCTCTCATCTGACCTGGAGGAGTGATGGAGTGATGGAGGGATGGCACCACAATATAACGCAGTACACTAATCCAGCCCAGACCTTTGTTACCGGAAGAAGAGGCTTCACACAAACTATCGTATTGATCGCAGCTGCGCTCGTTTGGAAGTCCATGTTAAAATTGCAGTCCACCTTAAGAACGGAAGGCTACCTGTTTCACAAATGTTGTTCAGAACAACACACCATCACTTTTGTGTGCTTTTATTACTAGCAGAGAACTTTAGTAAGTAAGAGTCATTTAATGAACTTAAAAAAAGTTTCACATCCAGTCAAATGTGTAGAAATCTTTTTAGTTGTTGAGTAATCATGTTACTTTTTATTAGTGCTGTCAAACTTATTAAAAACTAATTAATCGCACTTCCCCAACCAAATAATCGCAAATGAATAACTGAAGCTTGTAATATTGACGTGTACAATGTACATTCATGTAAACTCAACACTGAATAAACACTCATTTAAATACTGTAATATAATAGACTTTTCATTCAATTTGCAATATACTTTCTTTGTTTCTTTAACGACATATTTACAATAAACCATCAAAATTAACCGTTGGTTTGAAACACAAACTTTAAACACAGACGCGTCAATTAAACTTCAAAACAATCAAAGAAATATTTTTATAAAAAAAAAAAATATAATCCCATTAAATTTTCATGTCAAATCCATAAAATGATGGGCACGTGTTCAGTCTTTTGAGAAGCCGTGCGAACGACTCCGTTTTCCCTTTATTAGTGAATTGCGCCGTGACTTCAGCTTGGCAAAATGCCACACACAATAATTGTGTTCTATCTACGCAGTTTTAAAATGAAAGTCTCTTAAACAAATGAACAAGCGCCTCCTCAGGTGAAAAAAGGGCAACCGCGTTAATGCATACATTTTCTTTTAATGAATCACACGCGTTAACTTTGACAGCACTACTTTTAATAGTTAGTTTTACAGTATATAAAATAGTAGATATTGTACATTTATGTATATAACTTTACATTTACAATTAAAAGGCGTTTGACCTCTATTAGACCGCCGTCTGATTAAAGTGTTGAGTAGAGCGCCACACTTTGATTTATTCATTCCTTTATTTGAGCACCACGTTCACTAATTCTTTTCATGCAGTAGTTATGGCTGAACTGTGTGTAAGAACGGACGCAGACTGACCAGCGCTGTAGTGACTGTAGTGACGTCTCTGAGGATTCGTCCTCGTTTGGGAGACACTGATTAAGATTAGACGAATATTCAGACTGTACTTTATCAGCGAGTCTGTTGTTCAGTGCGATTAATCACCAACAGTGATGTATTAGTAGTAAATACATAGATGTGTAGTCCGCTTTTTTTGTTTCTTCAAAATTTATGACCAGCTAGTGGAAATACAGTTTGTCTTTTTGAAGGCCGCCTGTAATAGAGTGCAGCCATGATAGCAAAGATATAAACTAAATGTTGCCATGACGGTTAAATGTATATACAGTAGAACCCCGAATTACGAATCCTAGTTAATGAAAATCCTGACTAATGAAATGCGCCGCTGCGAAAATTCAGAAGTTCTGAGATCTTGCTTCCAAAATATAAAGTAAACTTGTCGTCTCCCAGAATGGCGATGTTTTTTTTTTCTTCTAAATTTTCACCAAACAGAGCAACTCTCAGCACAGATGAATTCCGTAAGTCTCTCTGTGTTCTCTCTCACACACCTCTACACACACACGTCTTGATATCTAAAGAGTGTTTAGAGATGGAGAGACTCACCTGTGTGTCGCTGGACGGTGTGTGTGAGGCGAGCGGACGCGTGTGTGTGTGTGTGTGTGTTTAAACCTCGGGTGAAGAGGAAGTGTGTGTGGCGCTCACTTCCTCTTCAGGCCTCAGCCGACAATACACCTTTCAACCTTCGCTTCAAAACGGGAAACGTCATCACGAGGTTTCACCAAACCGGTCAGATCATCGTCTCATCAGGAGATTAAATAATATATGAATAAATAAAATATAAATGTAATATATGATAAAATATCAATGTTTTTGTGACGGTGTGAGACGTTCAGAAGTGACGACGCCTTCAACTTTCACTCGAGTTTCTGTTTCGCCGTGTGGTTTCGCCGTGTCACGATGATTTTGTTTACAACCTAAAGCGCGTATCGCTAATTGCGTCAAATGAGGTTTATAAAGTGTCGCTAGCTTTTCTTAATAGTAATAATAATAATTAAAAACTAAGCAATTAGAAAAACTTGAAGTACCATATTTAAGATTTTGACAATTTTCTGAAGGTGCAGGTGTGATTCGGTTCCGAGCACTAACTAGGCAGCCTTTCTATACGATATATTAATATTTTCTGTAAGTTATTATAACAGGTCAATATATGCTTTGTTGAAGAGACGCGTCTTCAGTCTTTATTACGACTTTAAATGGTTAAGATGCGACTGAATAGTGTCTCGCTCCATATTTGGGTGACGGGTCTTATATTGGTTTCTTCTGTGGTTGTGTTTCAGGAACTAACTGACATCCTCTTTGTGTTTGACTGTCAATAGGCTTTTGTACACACACACACACACACACACACCGTTTCTCTTGCCCGTTTACTCATGTGGGGAACTAAAACCCGGTGCATACAGACAATGTGTGAACGGACAAATGCCGGCAAGTGGTAGTTGTAAATCCCGGTAAATTTCTGGCAAACTGCCTCGTGTGAACGCGGAAGGAAGATCGCCGGAATAAGCGCGCAGAAGTTCACTACTTTCCCCATGTACAACAATGAATCGGTCCATTTGTTTTTTCACCCAAAAGTGTGGAAAGCGAACACACAAAAACAGACAGTGAGCTTTGAGTTTTTGAAAAGCGCCTTACAAATGCACAGAACTTGAACACAAAGAGCATCAACTGTTGATGACTATTTCATCAAAATTTCATCATTATTTGATCAAAGTAGGTAATAATTCCCCAGATCATCAACGAGGAACATTAATTGACTAATCCTGAAAAGAAACGCTTTAAACATTTTCAGTTTAATTATTGGTACACTGCTCATATAATTTCAATATTTTGTTGTTGTTAATTTGGCTATTAATGAATTAATTATTTAATTGTGTTATTAATTAATTATGTTGATAGAACAACATGAGTCACTGATTATGTAAACTGACCCGTGACCAGTAAACATATCAAATGAGACTAGGCGTGTAGTTTGCGAGATAATACAACGTTTGTCCTCCATATTATAAAGTCACGTAGCAATGTTTTATCATGTCAGGAAGAATTTCAACAACGGTGTTACATTAACAAGCTTTTAAAAGGACAGTTTTACTGAAACATCTCTGTGTTTCTGTTTTGATATTTCTTTTATAATATATTTTTTTGTTTTTGGTCCGGTACTTGTGTGGACTTTGTGATTTGTCTGTATCTGTAAAAGATTCTTATTGTAGAATAATTGTTCACTTGTAGCGAATCGTCTTCACCGTGAGCGAGACACATGTAACATCTTATTTGAATCCTAACAAACTGCGGGTCTGCGTTTCCCTCAGGAAACTGTAACTGTACATTTTTGACCAACCGTATTTTTCCCAGTTAAACACACATTTTTGACAAGGTGTCATTGGTTGTGTTTATCACGACTATATAATAGTAATAATGAAGCGACTGGTATTGGCATCGTAACCTGTTGCTTTACTGTGTCACTTTATCAGAAGAACAAACACACACATCAGTGTGAACCAGCTATAGAACACACCAGCGGGGGGCGTCACTACACTAGTGTTAAACCTGTCACACACATTACTGAGTTACTGTACTCTGTGGGAAACACTGTTGGTTAGGATTGAAAGAAAATCTTGTCCAACAACAGAGGAATCACCAGTTGTCCACCGGTGCCGGGAACACAAACACACGAGGACATTCCTCCTCGAGCATCAGGATGGTTAGTCAGACCTACGTGCGGATGTGGGACGCAGCCATCTAGAATGCTTATCTGCCCTTGAAAGAAAACACCACAGCTTGCTTTGTCTACTGGTCTCAGAATGGAGGACCACTGCCATTCCATGTACGGAATTTCCCAACATTAGTTCATCCCTGGACTCTCACCGCTCAAGCCAAGTCTTCAGCTTTTTTTAAGTCTCCTTGCCACAATATTGCTCTTGTCGAGCTTTTGCACAGGCCGAGTCAAGCATCTCTCCAGGCCGCTCAAGCCAAGTTCTCCACTCTCTCTCCAGGCCGCTCAAGCCAAGTTCTCCTCTCTCTCTCCAGGCCGCTCAAGCCAAGTTCTCCTCTCTCTCCAGGCCGCTCAAGCCAAGTTCTCCTCTCTCTTCAGGCCGCTCAAGCCAAGTTCTCCTCTCTCTTCAGGCCGCTCAAGCCAAGTTCTCCTCTCTCTCCAGGCCGCTCAAGCCAAGTTCTCCTCTCTCTCCAGGCCGCTCAAGCCAAGTTCTCCTCTCTCTTCAGGCCGCTCAAGCCAAGTTCTCCTCTCTCTCCAGGCCGCTCAAGCCAAGTTCTCCTCTCTCTTCAGGCCGCTCAGCCGTCAAGCCAAGTTCTCCTCTCTCTCTCCAGGCCGCTCAAGCCAAGTTCTCCTCTCTCTCCGGCCGCTCAAGCCAAGTTCTCCTCTCTCTTCAGGCCGTCAAGCCAAGTTCTCCTCTCTCTCCAGGCCGCTCAAGCCAAGTTCTCCTCTCTCCAGGCCGCTCAAGCCAAGTCTTCTCTCTCTCCAGGCCGCTCAAGCCAAGTTCTCCTCTCTCTCTCCAGGCCGCTCAAGCCAAGTTCTCCTCCTCTCTCTCCAGGCCGCTCAAGCCAAGTTCTCCTCTCTCTCCAGGCCGCTCAAGCCAAGTTCTCCTCTCTCTCTCCAGGCCGCTCAAGCCAAGTTCTCCTCTCTCTCTCCAGGCCGCTCAAGCCAAGTTCTCCTCTCTCTCTCCAGGCCGCTCAAGCCAAGTTCTCCTCTCTCTCTCCAGGCCGCTCAAGCCAAGTTCTCCTCTCTCTCTCCAGGCCCTCAAGCCAAGTTCTCCTCTCTCTCCAGGCCGCTCAAGCCAAGTTCTCCTCTCTCTCTCCAGGCCGCTCAAGCCAAGTTCTCCTCTCTCTCCAGGCCGCTCAAGCCAAGTTCTCCTCTCTCTCCAGGCCGCTCAAGCCAAGTTCTCCTTCTCTCTCCAGGCCGCTCAAGCCAAGTTCTCCTCTCTCTCCAGGCCGTTCAAGCCAAGTTCTCCTCTCTCTTCAGGCCGCTCAAGCCAAGTTCTCCTCTCTCTTCAGGCCGCTCAAGCCAAGTTCTCCTCTCTCTTCAGGCCGCTCAAGCCAAGTTCTCCTCTCTCTCAGGCCGCTCAAGCCAAGTTCTCCTCTCTCTCCAGGCCGCTCAAGCCAAGTTCTCCTCTCTCTTCAGGCCGCTCAAGCCAAGTTCTCCTCTCTCTCCAGGCCGCTCAAGCCAAGTTCTCCTCTCTCTTCAGGCCGCTCAAGCCAAGTTCTCCTCTCTCTTCAGGCCGCTCACTCCATGCCGTTCAAGCCAAGTTCTCTCTCTCTCTCCAGGCCGCTCAAGCCAAGTTCTCCTCTCTCTCCCGGCTGTCAAGCCAAGTTCTCCTCTCTCTTCAGGCCGCTCAAGCCAAGTTCTCCTCTCTCTCTCCAGGCCGCTCAAGCCAAGTTCTTCTCTCTCTCCAGGCCGCTCAAGCCAAGTCTCCTCTCTCTCTCCAGGCCGCTCAAGCCAAGTTCTCCTCTCTCTCTCCAGGCCGCTCAAGCCAAGTTCTCCTCTCTCTCTCCAGGCCGCTCAAGCCAAGTTCTCCTCTCTCTCTCCAGGCCGCTCAAGCCAAGTTCTCCTCTCTCTCTCCAGGCCGCTCAAGCCAAGTTCTCCTCTCTCTCTCCAGGCCGCTCAAGCCAAGTTCTCCTCTCTCTCTCCAGGCCGCTCAAGCCAAGTTCTCCTCTCTCTCTCCAGGCCGCTCAAGCCAAGTTCTCCTCTCTCTCCAGGCCGCTCAAGCCAAGTTCTCCTCTCTCTCTCCAGGCCGCTCAAGCCAAGTTCTCCTCTCTCTCCAGGCCGCTCAAGCCAAGTTCTCCTCTCTCTCTCCAGGCCGCTCAAGCCAAGTTCTCCTCTCTCTCCAGGCCGTTGCTGAGGTGAACATTATTTAAAGGCTTCTGATTTTGTCTCGAAACTTGAGCATCCAGCTTAATTTAAGCGAACACAGGAACTGAACACACTTTACTGACACAGGAAACATGTATTTTTGTATTAAAGTGTCACCAGAGCTGATGCTGATACTAGTCTGCTGTGTTGAGTTTAAGAGAAGAGGAGAAACAGACTAAACCACCAGCAGAAACTAAACCTGCTGAAATGTCTGAGGAGATTTATAATGATGTGATCAGGACTGAGTCTGAGGAAACGACCAGAGACGGAGTGGAGATGATGGTTCTGCCGTCAGGATCTTCTCTCACGTGATCTACACTCTCATAAATGTCCACCAACACACACCAGCAGCTTCACCAGACTGGTGAGACTCAGAAGAACAAGCAAAGCTCCTCGTCTGTGTGTATGTTATTGTTCATCATCATGTCTGTGTTTTACAGGAAGTGTGTGTGTGAAACGCTACAGAGCCGCTACAGTGTGTTTGCTTCTGCTGTGTTTGCTTCTTCTGACTGTAATAATACTGATGTGTGTCCAAACCAAACTCTCCACTGAAGAGAAGAACCAGCTGACCAACTTGATCCATCTAAATGAAAAAATGAATCAAGAAAAGATTCGAATGCATAATATTTTAACAGGAATTGGTAATTTTACTACACAAACACAGATTATTCCTTTGATATTCATTAGATGCTGAAACTCTGCGTCAGTGTGAATGATGAACAGAAAACATCTGATGTGTTTGTGTTCACTGAAGGATGGATTTACTATAACTACAGTTTTTACTTCCTTTCTACTGAGAAGAAGAGCTGGACTGACAGTAGAAGATACTGTACAGAGAGACAAGCAGATCTGATCATCATCAACAGTGAAGAAGAACGAGTGAGTGACGGTGTAAAGTTTCTGTGGTTACATATTAATTGAGATAATTGTGATATTTACTGGTTGATAAATACGTTGTTTCTTTTGTGTCAGAAATGGGTTGAGAGCTTCACAGGAAACAGTTACTTCTGGATTGGTCTGAAAGACGATAGTGAAGGAAGATGGAAATGGGTCGATGGGACTAAACTTAAATCCTCTAGGTGAGAGAATCAGTAATTATTAGTAAGACAATAAATAAAATAAAATATTTCTATCTTCAGTGTCACAGAATTGGAAATTATTCTTCTCTTGCAGCGCCTGGAATAAAGGAGAAGCAAATACATATGGAAGAGGGAAATGTGTTTTAGTAACTCGATCTAACTGGGATTATTATCTATGTAGTAACCACTATAAGCGGATCTGTGAGAAAAATGTTGAAATGATCATATGAATAAATTAGCCAACAAACATTACTGTGTTTTATCTGAATAAATTACAAGATCAATCGGAATGCTTTATTGTTTGTTTAATATACTACTACTCTTTTCCCTTATCAGGGGTCGCCACAGCGAGTCATCCTTTTCCACCTCATTCTATCCGGAGTATCTTCCACTCTGACCCCAGCCAACCTCATGTCCTCTCTTACAACATCCATGCATCTCCTCCTTGGTCGTCCTCTTGCTCTCTTCCCTGGCAGCTCCATCTCCAACATCCTTATACCAGTATATTCACTATCCCTCCTCTGCACATGTCCAAACCTTCTCAGTCTGGCCTCTCTGACTTTCTCTCGTTTAGACACATGTATTCTGTCTTACTACGACTTTCATGCCTCTTCTTTCCAGAGCAAACCTCCACCTCTCTAGCTCTTCCTCCACCTGCTCTCTACGCTCACTGCAAATCACTATGTCATCTGCAAACATCATTGTCTAGGGAGATTTCTGTCTGACCTCATCTGTCAACCTGTCCATCTGCATAGCAAACAAAAAGGGACTCAAAGCTGATCCTTGGTGTAGTCCCACCTCCACCCTGAACACTTCTGTCTGGCCTACAGCACATCTCACCATCGTCTTACTCCTCTCGTACATGTCCTGGACTACTCTGACATACTTCTCTGCCACTCTTGACAGATCCTTTTGACTCTCTCTATACTTTTCCATCAACATTCTCAAAGCAAAAATGGCATCAGCTCATCATTTCTACCTCTTTCCTAAGCCTCTCATCAGCTTTATTCCCCTGTAGTTGCTGCAGTTCTGCGAATCACCCTTGTTCTTAAAGATTGGCACCAGAACGCTTTACCTCCACTCCTCAGGCATCTTCTTGCTCTCTAGAATCCTGTAGAACAAACTGGTTAGATACTCCACTGCTGACTCTCCTAGACAGTTCCACACCTCCACAGGTACGTCATCAGGACCAACAGCCTTTTCGCTCTTCATCCTCTTCAGAGCCTTCCTCACCTCATCCTTGATAATCTCTGTTATTTCCTGCTTTCCAACATACACATCCTCCTCCCTTCTTTCCCTGTCATTGTCCTCATTCATCAGCTCCTCAAAATACTCCTTCCATCTTCTCTGCACACTCTCCTGGGTTGTTTCTTTTCCATCTCGGTCTTTTATAACTCTTATCTGCTGTACATCCTTCCCATCCCTATCTCTCTGTCTGGCTAGCCTGTACAAGTCCTTCTCTCCTTCCTTTGTGTCTAACCTGTCATACAGCTCATCATATGCTTTCTGCTTGGCCTTTGCCACCTCCCTCTTCACTCTGCGCTGCACTTCCTTGTACTCCTGTCACTTCCTCTTTGCCAACCTCTTCCTCTGGATGCAGTCCTGTACTTCCTCATTCCACCACCAAGTGTCCTTATCTTCTTTCCTCCTTCTCGATGACACATCCAGCACCTTCCTGCCTGTTTCCCTGATAACCTCTGCTGTAGTTTCCCAGTCATCAGGCAGCTCGTCCAGATCACCCAAAGCCTGTCTCAATCTCTTCTGTTCTGTTTTTCCTCTCTTCTTCTTCTTCTTCTTCTTGACCACCAGTCATCTTACACACCACCATGCGGTGCTGTCTGGCTACACTCTCTCCACTTTGCAGTCACTAACCTCTCTCAAATGGCCTCGTCTACATGGGATGTGGTCCACTGATCACGCCTACCAACGTTGTGTCATTGGCGAATTTGACGATGAGGTTGGAGCTGTGTTTGGTTCTACAGTGGTGTGTGTCCAGGGAGAAGAGAAGAGAGAACACACCCCTGTGGAGCACCGGTGCTGAGGGACAGAGTGGATGAGGTGAACATTATTTAAAGGCTTCTGATATTGTCTCGAAACTTGAGCATCCAGCTTAATTTAAACTAACACAGGAACTGAACACACTTTACTGACACAAGAAACATGTATTGAGACCAGAGCTGATGCTGATGCTGATACTAGTCTGCTGTGTTGAGTTTAAGAGAAGAGGAGAAACAGACTAAACCACCAGCAGAAACTAAACCTGCTGAAATGTCTGAGGAGATTTATGATGA
>CM051500.1:28925293-28946709 GCA_028031935.1 Paedocypris micromegethes
AAACTCTGCGTCAGTGTGAATGATGAACAGAAAACATCTGATGTGTTTGTGTTCACTGAAGGATGGATTTACTATAACTACAGTTTTTACTTCCTTTCTACTGAGAAGAGCTGGACTGACAGTAGAAGATACTGTACAGAGAGACAAGCAGATCTGATCATCATCAACAGTGAAGAAGAACGAGTGAGTGACGGTGTAAAGTTTCTGTGGTTTGATATATATTTATCAATCAGTAAATAATCACAATTATCTCATTTATTACGTTGTTCCTGTTGGTGTCAGAAATGGATTGAGAGCTTCACAGGAAGCGATTCCTACTGGATTGGTCTGAAAGACGATGATGAAGGAAGATGGAAATGGGTTGATGGGACTGAACTGAAATCCTCTAGGTGAGAGAATCAGTAATTAATTGTCATTCACTTGAAATAAAATATTTTAACCTTCAGTGTCACAGAATCTGAAATTCTTCTCTTGCAGCGACTGGACTGGAAGAGAACCCAGTAGAGGAGACAGAGGGAACTGTGCTCTAGTATTTCACTCTTACTGGTATTATTCTCCATGTAGTTACGGCAATAAGTGGATCTGTGAGATAAATGTTGAAATGATTATATGAATAAACTGTAAATAAACACATTTGTGATTCTGACTTCAGAGAAACCATTAATATATGACCAAACAAGTAGAAGGTAAGGATCAACATCAGTATTTTAATCATTGAACATTTCTGTGGTTTATCAGAGTAAAAAAAGATTCATAATCAGAGTAATTAATATTTACGTACAGCTCGAATTACTAAAGAAACACTTCCTGTTACATGACACACACATACACACACACACTTTTACTTTCACCTTAACAAAGATGAAACAGTGACAATGTCTCCAGCTTCCTGACGTCATTTTGAGCCTGCACCGGAAGACCCGCCCAACTCTGCTTCTGAGCCAATCACCACAGTCTAATTTACATACGCAAACTTAGACAGACCAATCATCACCATCAGTCCCATGTCCCGCCTCACCGCAGGACACACGCACATGTGTATAATTATGTGAATTTGTGAAATCACATTATAATATGTTATTAGTCACACTAATCCTAATTTTAAACTTTCTACTTATAAATTTCAAAAAATAAATCCTACTTATTTACAGATAAACAATGGACATTTTTCTTTTTAAAGACCTTTTCCCACTAATTTGCACAGCGACTTTGCGTTGGTCTCGGACTAAGAAAAGCGCTAAAGAAATAAACCTGAACTTATCGTATTAACATAAAAGAGTCAGTTAGCTTATTAACAGTCTTTTTACTGAAGGAAGGAAGACTTTCAGTCTTTACCCAATATTACCTAATACCTGAACTCTTGTTTTAGAAATGAAGCTGCTGTCAAGATATGTTCACGTGGAACTTTATTGTCTGCAATGCAGCTAATCATTTATTTCTTGCTTTTGAATTGGAACAAAATGTGTAAAACAATGCTTAGAGAGCATTTGTGTGTACTTTGAGTTGGACAGAATCAAAAAACTTAAAGAAAGTGACCTGTTTAGTTGATACAAAGTATATTAAAACAAAAAAAATAAATTTTTTCTAAAGCAGGTGTGAATTTCTTAATTAAAAATGTGGTAAAGCTTGTCGTTTTATCTTTGCTGAAATAGCTGAATAATCGTTCAAAAGCTACTGATTAATCATTGGAATAATCGATGACTAATTGAATAATCATTCTAATAATCATTCTAATTCTGATTAATCGATTATCAAAATAATCGTTTGTTGCAGCCATTTACTTAACACCAACAATCCAGACGATACATTGAATAAAAAGCAACAATTCTCTTACATATTTAATTTCAATTCTCTTACATATTTACACGTGCACTTTGAGACTGAAAATGCACTTTTGAGGAAAAAGTCAATTTCAGCTAAATCTAGCTTAAAACCTAGTTAGAGGCAGAAGACACTAAGAAATTGAAAGCATTGAAAGCAAAAGAACAGGTCAAGATGCTGAAGTGAAAGATCTCATCAAAACTGATTTTATCTTTCATTTCTTAGTGTCTTCTATGCCTCTAACTAGGTTTTAAGCAAAAATTGGTTTCTGGCATTTGTTCCAGCTAGAGAGAAGCGGACAGCATGGTTGTAATTTTTCTTTAACCTGTGGTTTCCTTCTCTCACAGTCATGGTGCATTGTGTCCAGTCACTACATAATATCTATTGCTCAACACTGTTTATTAAAAATAACCAAGAATTTTAGTCCCAGAAAGTAGAAAGTTTTAAATTGTTTTATATTTTATAATTAGGCTTGATGAAACTGACCATTAGAGAGATTAAAATAAAGAGACATTAACCCTATTCAAATTGAGATTAAGAGCCGGAGATGTGTCCCAGACAGTGTGTTAATGGCTCTGTGATTGGAATGTTTCTTTTGTTTCTCAGGTGATGGGTGTGTCCAGGTCACAGTGGGCGGTTCTTTCTCACGGCTGGGCATAAATGTTCCTGATTCAGTTGGAAAAAAGAACCTGAATGTCTCAACCACGTCTTCTAGAAAGAGCCGGTAAGTCTTGTCTCATTTTAAAAATTACAACCATGCTGTCCGCTTCTCTCTAGCTGGAACAAACGCGAGAAACCAATTTTTGCTTAAAACCTAGTTAGAGGCAGAAGACACTAAGAAATGGAAAGCATTGAAGGCAAAAGAACAGGTCAAGATGCTGAAGTAAAGATCTCATCAAAACTGATTTTATCTTTCATTTCCAGCTAGAGAGAAGCGGACAGATAGATATTATGTAGCGACTGGACACAATGCACCATGACTGTGAGAGAAGGAAACCACAGGTTAAAGAAAAATTACAACCACTTCTCGGGTCTGTAGTCGTTAAATAGTGCTTTTAATGCCTGTAAAAGCACTATATAAGTCCCAATAGCCTTACATTGTCACTTGTTAGGAGTTGCTGTTTGAATTAAGGAAAAAAAGCCCCGTGTTTCTAAAAACAATTTTATCTTTCAATCTTGTAGTTGTTTATTGCAAACGATGAGCACTTTTGGAAACAGGTAAGATTTCATTTTGTTCAAAAGATCGTTTTTGTGTTACCTTTTAAATAAGGTTACATGATAAGTATTAAATAGTTCATGTTTTTCACGCCTGTGATCAACTTTGATTTCATGGATTACAGACGTTTGACAGGGAATTTGACTTTACACAATTGCCAAAACGTGTCCTGATGAGCACCAAAGTCTCAATAGAAAACACAATTATTTCCATAAAATAAATAGCGCATATCCAAATATGCATTTCACTCACAGGTCAAGTCCAGGAAAGTAACATTTAAAAATTAAACCGTATTAAAACAACAAAGTTCTTTTCTATGTTGATCTGTATAAGTCTTTTAATCTTTTAGTATAAGTTTGTTTTGGATCAGTCAAATGCAGAAAATACATTTCACTACGTTGTGTACCATTGAGTAAATATGTGACAAATAAAAATTTTAAGTGTTTGTGTGTATTTTTCAGATCATTTTCCTTCTCCATCTTTGGAAAGGTAAGGAACGCATGAAAAAATAAATGACCCATCTGCCCACAACAAAACATTTATTATGAAAATCTTGCTTAATATATCTTTTTTATTTTTACATTTGCAGGGCCGAAAAGTTTCCATTAAGTTGGATGAAATCCACGCCAGGGTTTTTTTTTGTTTGAGCTGTTCGAATAGCTCTGGACTGTGGGGAGACGTCTGCCACGACTTAAAAATTCCAAACAGCAAATTGAACAGACGCAAAATAGAGCTGTTATTTGGCCCTGTTGTAAAGGTAAGCTATAAAAAATGTAGACTGAAAATCTTTAGTTGTTACGGTATTACTGTGCAGCGCAGTGCAGAAGTCATTCAGCGGAAATGGCGTTTATTAGCAAGAAAATGTCGGGCCACGTGCATCCAGTCGTTTTGGAGAGGACGAGATTCTGAGATTCTGTTCACAAGATCATTTTGATTTGGCTCAGCTAACTTTTCCTTTACTTTTGAGTGCCATCTAGTGGTGTGGATAGTGTATTACATTCGTTTTTGTTTCGTCACCTGTCTGGTCTTTTTTCGTACATCAGTTAGTTTTTTTTATAGTAGGGAGACTGAAGGAAGATGGAAATGGGTCGATGGGACTGAGCTGAAATCCTCTAGGTGAGAGAATCGGTACATATAAGACAATAATCTAAAATAAAATATTTCTATCTTCAGTGTCACAGAATTGGAAATTATTCTTCTCTTGCAGCGCCTGGAATAAAGGAGAAGCAAATACATATGGAAGAGGGAAATGTGTTTTAGTAACTCGATCTAACTGGGATTATTATCTATGTAGTAACCACTATAAGTGGATCTGTGAGAAAAATGTTGAAATGATCATATGAATAAATTAGCCAACAAACATTACTGTGTTTTATCTGAATAAATTACTAGATCAATCGGAATGCTTTATTGTTTGTTTATTATACTACTACTCACTTTACACAATGACTTGACTGTACATATATTGTTAGATGGCAAAGAAGTGATGAGGGCTTTTCCAGGACCTCCAGATTTCACCTTCTCCATAAACGGAACTGACACCAGGACAGAAATGATCATCGACACACTTCAAACATCAGGTTGGTTCAATTTGAACCTAGAAAACATGTTAAAGGTTTTGTTTTGACAATCGTAGTCGTCATTTTCAGTTAGACCGACAATTTCACACGAGATGCAGATCAAATAAAAGATCTCTGCCGATGTCAGTGTTTAAAATTGATAACATTGTCACACAGTGTAAACAAGATATTCAGTGTCTATAAATGCCGTGTTTATTCCTGCATATAAACTAATTTGTGGGGTTTTTTTCTTACGTTGTAGCTGTCGATGAGTCTAACAATCGTGTAATGTGTTCAACGCGCAAGTCACCTGGATGTGGAGGACCAATGACAAACTGGGTAAAGTTTAGCTGTACACACTTTCATTTCAGTTTTGATATTGTATACGATTTTAAAACTGGTTTGCTCGTTTCACGTGTACATTTTTCAATGTGTAAAGGATAAAATTAAAGTGTTTTCTTAATTTTTTTGTATTCTATGAGTATACAAGAACAGTCAAAGCATAACAGTAGTATAACAATATAACATTATAGTAATGTCTTTTTTTCCCTCTTTAGATCCAGTGTGATAGATGTGACAGGTGGTACCATGAAAACTGCCTCTGCTGTAACGTGAAACACCTGGACAAAATTAGTCACAGCTGGAAGTGTTTGTGGTCACCAATTTTTGTGAAATATGTATAATATTATTTATAAAGGGTAATAATTTTAAAAGTAAAAACAGTGTATGTATTATGTAAATAAACCTATTTTTTAAGTTCACCATTTTTTCCATTTGTGATACGACCCCACGTTATTACGCATCTACTGGCATTACAATTGAGGTTTCATCGGTCTCAAAGTACACGGGAGAACAGATTGTGTGACAAAGAACAATACTGCCTGTATTGCAGTTAGTAAAGTACACACACCACGAGTAGCTGTAGCTAAAGCCATTAGCCTTCCTAAGAATTCCACCGAGGGGAAAACAACAGAAAGTATATTCAAAACAAAAGGAAATTTGGCACACAACACTTCTGTCATGGAGTCAGGTAAGGGAACGTTTGATCTATTTAAACGTCCACCACAACTAGTGCAGGGGAAAGATGTCGTGTATGTGAGTTTACCCAAGGACTCTCTACCAGAAAGACTTTGTGGTTTTGCCAAGTTTGCGAATTTGGCCTTTGAAAAAACGGAGTCCTTTGTACTAAACATAGTCCAGTCTCTTTTCACATCTACTACACCTGCAAAGAGGTTAATTCCCTAAACCCTGGACCTATCACAAGTATTGTCAAAACAGACCCAGTAATAGAGCTTGGAGAGCATCTTTAAAGCAAAGACGGATCTTTGGCAAACAACCAGCGACAGGTAAAAGAGAACCTTTGAAAACTGGGCCGACTGGTTGATAATGGAAGAAAAATGACCCAAAAAAAAAAAAAAATGGTGGATTTTAAAAAGTCCAAAAATTACTTCGATCTGATCACAGCTTTGAAGAAGACATGCGTCTATGACATTCACTTGTCACTTGATAAATCATCAAGCTCTTAAGGGCCCAGGGATTGATAGATGAAAAGAGCAACTTGGGTTTCTAGATGCTTGTGTCTCTAAAGGCACTAAGAAACGTTCGAGGCAAGATGGAGTTTGTGATGTCCAGAAGTTGCACATTTCTGAAGTGCAAACTGACGGAGTCGACTGGAGCTCTGGCTGAATCTAGTGTCACTGTGGAATGGATCAGTTTGACAAAGGTGTGCTTGGCCCAAATCAAACCGTGTGATTGACGTTTCAAGGATGAACTTGTCTGCTTTTTTGTGAAGACGTTTTGAATCACCACAAAGGCTTGAACTGGCTTAGTTTTCGACAGGATAGAGATAAATAATAAAAAAGGTTTTAATTTTACATCTCCGGTTTGGGCAGATTGTAAAATCTACCCCAGATTCCCCATCAATAAACAAGTTTTTAAACTTCCTAAACAAATATGATTCACGTCAGATAAAATGTCCATGCTGAACTAATGAACACTTTATCAACATAACAATTTATTTGAATCTTTTAAACCCTACTAAAACAGTTTTAAAAGTTTTAGGTCCGACATTTTAGAATTGGCAGACTTCAAATTCTTTTTACTTCAGTGCTGGACTGAGGTTCACACAGCATTAGCAAACCTGGACACAAGATAAGCAGCTTACACAGATAAACTAGACACCTTCTGTTTGAGACTTGCTGCAGATTTTATAGCTGAACCTTTGTCAACACATTTTAAACCCAAGTGTCACGCCAGGAACGAGCGGAACATGTCTTAGTATAAAAACATGACTTAAATCACCAAAACTAGATCTAGGAAACAAGGAGTGTGGGAACTCCAACTCAAATACACAACATTCACATCAGTGACTTCAACAACCAATGAGAATCTCTCCTACTGCTGCTCTTAAATACTGAGCCTGGATTGGGATCAGGTGCAGCACATGGAGATGACTGTCCAGGTGCCACTAACGACCCTGAGGCGGCCATCAGGAGGAGCAGTAGAGCAGGACTCTTACAATGAATCAATCAATCAATGAATAAAAGCCCCATTGTTTGGAAATCAGCCTGTGTACGACCCTTGCTGTTGAAGTTGATTATAGGCCAATCTACAAATTGTGTTCTAGCTAAAATACTAGAAAAAAATAGTTTTTTATAGTATAGAAAAAAAACTAATGTTATACAATCTGATTAAATGATCTTAATCAGGCACCATATTGTAAAAAAAAAAAAATTCTGTGCTGCCCTTTTTAATCGATCTCTCTAAGCCGTTTAACACAGTAGATCACACTGTTCTGATGCAAATTTTTTCACAGATACGTTTATGAGACCAAGCTACTTCCTGGTTTGTCAAATAAAACACTCTGAACAAATGGCGGGTGCTACCTCTACTTTAAACCATTTTACCATTTTAATGCTGATGACACAGTAACTCTATTGCTGTTCTTCTTGTTCACTTGCTCAGACTCTTGCAATATGAAATGCAAGACAACAAGTTTCAACTCATTTCGATAACGCTGTTATTATATATAAAATGTCTTCACACTGATGGTGTGGCCTAATTACTATGTTGCAGGTGATGGCAATATCCTGTTTTGTATTCAAAGGAGTTGAATCTAACTGCAAGAGGTGCTGGTGTATAGTCTGTAGGAAAGACTGGTGATACTGACATTTGAAATCATTTACGAACTTGAGTGCATTCTGTTTATTGTTTTGCCACACTTTTGTTTATTGTTTGTATCTGTTTTTGGGTTAGGGAGTTTAGGGAAGAAACTGTGTTTTTGTTTTCCCACGTTTGTTTCAAATAGGGAATTTAGAGGGTTTTTCTAAAATTTGTTTTGTTTGTTATTTTCGTGGTGAAACACAGCACTCTTTATTTTTGTAGTGAAAGAGGGAAATACAATCTCTTAAAAATCACTTTTGGCATTCTGATCTGTGCGATCACCCTAGAGGTTGTAACAACTCTCGTGTGGCTCGTTTTCAACTTTTAATTCTGACAAAACAAACGTGTGGTCCAGAAACACGGTGCACATCCAGCGGTTGTTCAGCTCCGTTCTCTTCAGATACAAATGTAAAATTCTTAAGAGTTTCACTAGACTTTTTTCGCTACGCTTGGAGTGACAGTATAATTTTGTATAAACAGGACCTAAAATCTGCAAAATCAGTGTATTTTAGTAAACTTATCTCTGAGAATCAGAATAATCCTCGTCATCAGCTTAAAACTATAGCTCAGCTAACGGAGACAAAGAACACAACAGACTCTGCAATCCCCCCCACAGCTCACTAATTCAGATTTTATGAATTTCAATGAGAAATATTAGTATTATCAGAATTAAGATCCTACCTACTTCCCCAAAATTAGATGCACCACAAGGAAACCCACCTGTTATCACACTTAATACATTCTCTCAGACAGGCCATGATGAGCTCACCAAGATTATAACTAGGACTAAACTGACTTCCTGTTTACTCGACCCAATATCGACCAAAATTCTTAAAGAAATTCTATTCGTGGTTACAGAACCGATATTAACCCTCATAAACTCGTCGCTAGCCTTGGGTCACGTACCACAGATCACAAAATTCTCGAAAAGGGGGGTCTCAGGTCAACTTTGTGCGTTCCTGGAACAGAATGACAAATGTGAAAAATTTCAATCAGGTTTAAGACCAAACCATAGTAGAGAAACGGCACTGATTAGAGTTACAAATGATCTCCCAATGTCCTTGGATGAAGGGAACATTTCATTATTAGTTCTGCTGGACGTTAATGCCACGCTTGACACTAGACCACAATATTTTATTAGATCAACCTAAAAACTATGTTGGGGTTTCTGGATGCATTATGAATGGTTTAGGTTGTATCTGTCAGACCGTTTCCATTTTGTACATGTAAACGGAGTCTCGTCAACTAAGTCAAATACGGAGTCCCACAAGGCTCAGTCCTCAGACCAATTCTATTTTCTTTATATGTGCTTCTTCTAGGAGACATTATCAGGAATGATCACAGCTTTCATTGCTATGCTCATGACGTGCTATATTCTTCAAGCCTATGTGTACATTATCCGGGGCAGCCACTGGACTGGGAACGGTAGGGACAGCGGGGGCTGTGGTGCTTCTGCAAATAGAAGAACTTGTACTAGTACTGGACCAGTCACGGTGGTTAGAACATGTGGCGAGTCAAGCAGAACCACCCAGTGATGCTGACCCGGGGCTGTCCAGGGTTTAACGGCGCAGATGAAGTGGACTGTGTGGGTTTCTGCTGAGAGTTAGAGCTCCTGGTTCAAGAGAAGCAGATAAAAGATAGTGCTCCGTATAACACGTGTGAACACGCTCGCTTCACGTTAAAGTCACGAATCCATCACATTCTTCACCAGCCAATCAGAGAAGGGCTACCACCCTCCCATGAAACTTGGGCCAGAAATCCAAAGCAGAAAAAAAAGTTTGAAACGAAAATGTGGAGATAAATGCGAAAAGAAAAGAAAAAAACGTAAAGGTAAAGCTTTTACGTTCGTTTCCTAGAAATTTACGTTTGAAATTTTTGCCAACTAATCAGATTCCCTACAGTCATAAAGAACACTGTGATTGACGTGCGCATCTCTTTTATACCTCTGCTTCCAGTGCATAATTTAGCAGTTACTGAACATGAGTTCATTGGCGTTTTGAAGAGCTGAATCAGATCCGTTGGTAATCTCAATGTCAGTTTCTCTGACAGTTGTCTCGTGAAACTGACAATGGAAGGGAACTAGCATTCATAATCTCTTGAGACCAAACGTTTGCAGGTTTGACAGGTTGGTGATGTGAAGTTTCCTTGGACGAGGCTGTGCTTGGGTACGATTGGATACCCACATTAGTTTTTTGCAGTTGTGCTTCAGTACGCTTACGTAAGTGATACTGGTAGTTGCCAGTAGATGCGTAGGTTTTCGTCATACTTTGTCACTGATGTAATGTTGGAGAAGTTAGTAAAAAAACGAACGAAAATTGAAACCTATTTGTGCGCTTGAGTCGCTTGTTTAATAGATCGATCACTTTTGTTGCACGGAAATGGGGTAATTGGTGGGTGGTAACTATTGCTACTAACTACTGACCACTTCCCCTCCTTTAGTTGCAGACGTGCACGGTGTAAAAATACTGAATCACTTCCTTTTATGGGACACAGGGACCGTTAACTGTAAACGGGAACGACGCTTTGCCCAGAAGAGAAAAAATGAATTATGAAACTAAAATGTGCTTTGGTTACAGTTTGAGCAATGTTTTACTGAAGTAAATCAATTTTCTACAAAAATATCCTTCTATTTGATCTTTAAAAACATTTAACGAGTGATTTTATTTTTAGCAAAAAATTTATGGTTCTGAGTGAAATACAGTTTTAGCAGAGTGACTCATTTATTACTTATAATGTTTTATTACATGTCAAAAAAATCAAAGCACTTAACACCAACCACAGATAAGTACTGTACACCGTCTCTCACACAAACAATTAGTTACTAAAAACGATAAACAAAATGATTTCAAGTAAAACTAGAGAACAAAGGGACCGGGGTAAAGCAGAAAGCGAGGGGCCGGTGTAAAGCAGAAAGAGAGGGGCCGGTGTAAAGCAGAAAGGGAGGGGCCGGTTTAAAGCAGAAAGAGAGGGACCAAAGCAGAAAGGGAGGGGCCGGTGTAAAGCAGAAAGGGAGGGGCCGGTGTAAAGGGAAGAGGCGAGTGGGAGCTGCCAAGACAGAAGACTCTCGCCGCAGAACTTCCTCTCCGATCATTGTGTTCTCAAGAGTTGGTGATTTTCAGACCTGAAAGGATTGAAAGGATTGAGCAGCTCTGTGAGGTAAGAAAGGACAAGACGTTTTAAAGAGTTAAAAGCCAACAGAATTACGGTAATTCTAGACGTAATAAAACTTGAAATTACCATTTCAAAAAACAAGTGTAACAAAAGGCTTTGCTTTTACCCTTGGGAAAAAAATTTTTTATTTCAATGAGTCCATCTTAACCTCTAGAGACCTGAGCTGTGAAATAATAATCATTGTTTCAATATTCATTCATAATATTCAATATTCATTCATACTCATTGGACAGCACCAACAGGGTCTAACAGATTTATTGATGAAAACACACAAAAGTGATTTCTGCGTTTCATTGGAGGACAACGTAAAAGGCATCATAGGTCAAAGTCAAATAAGATGAATCTCGTTTGCTGTGCCGAGAATAGTGGTTCTTGTACTAGTGGCAGCATGTGAAGAAGTTGTTAGCGTTCCAGTTCCATCCCCACACTCTCTCTCCTGTGGGACAACTGGGGTCTTTACCCCAAGTGGAGGAAGAACACTTCAAAGGTGCTTTGATTTGAGGTGGCAGCCACTCAGAAACGTGTAAATGTACAGCGAGTCGACCGTGATGTGTAGTTCCCAAACTTGTCCGTCTTTGCTACTAGTAAAAGACAGATTTCCTCAAAATGGTTAATCGTACCAGAACAAAAATGCTACTGATTTTGTCCCAAAACTCGAACATGTACTGACACTGGAAACTGCTGTGTCACCAGATTCTGCTGATACTAGTCTGCTGTGTTGAGCTCAAGAGAAGAGGAGAAACAGACTAAACCACCAGCAGGAACTGAAAGCTCTGAAATGTCTGAGGAGATGATGGCGATCAAGACTGAGTCTGAGGAAACGACCAGAGACGGAGTGGAGATGATGGTGGACATCTATGAGAGTGTAGATCACGTGAGAGAAGATCCTGACGGCAGAACCAACACACACCAGCAGCTTCACCAGACTGGTGAGACTCAGAAGAACAAGCAAAGCTCCTCGTCTGTGTGTGTGTTATTGTTCATCATCATGTCTGTGTTTTACAGGAAGTGTGTGTGTGAAACGCTACAGAGCCGCTACAGTGTGTTTGCTTCTGCTGTGTTTGCTTCTTCTGACTGTAATAATACTGATGTGTGTCCAAACCAAACTCTCCACTGAAGAGAAGAACCAGCTACTGACCAACATCACAGACCAGAAGAACCAGCTACTGACCAACATCACCAGCTTGATCCTTCTAAATGAAAAAATGAATCAAGAAAAGATTCAGATACATAATATTTTGACTGGAATTGGTAATTTTACTACACAAACACAGATTATTCCTTTGATATTCATTAGATGCTGAAACTCTGCGTGAGTGTGAATGATGAACAGAAAACATCTGATGTGTTTGTGTTCACTGAAGGATGGATTTACTATAACTACAGTTTTTACTTCATTTCTACTGAGTGGAAGAGCTGGACTGACAGTAGAAGATACTGTACAGAGAGACAAGCAGATCTGATCATCATCAACAGTGAAGAAGAACGAGTGAGTGACGGTGTAAAGTTTCTGTGGTTTGATACAACTTTCTCAATCAGTAAATAATCACAATTATCTCGTTGTTCCTGTTGGTGTCAGAAATGGGTTGAGAGCTTCACAGGAAACAGTTACTTCTGGATTGGTCTGAAAGACGATAGTGAAGGAAGATGGAAATGGGTCGATGGGACTGAACTGAAATCCTCTAGGTGAGAGAATCAGTAATTAATATCATTAATCTGAAATAAAATATTTTTACCTTCAGTGTCACAGAATCTGAAATTCTTCTTGCAGCTTCTGGAGTGGAGGAGAAGCCACTGGATGGGACAGAGGGAACTGTGCTGTGGCGTTTAAATCTAACTGGGATTATTCTCTATGTAGTTACAACTATAAGTGGATCTGTGAGAAAATGTTGAAATGATCATTGTTACATTAGACTCCTGACTCCGCACTTATCCGCCAATTTAAAGAAATCAAATTGTCGTAAGAAATCTTCATCCAAAGCTTTCAACCATGATCTGCCTTCATGTTTTATCTCGTGCAACCCATGTGTCTTCCATCTGAAAATGATCGACGGCTATTGTCACCAAAAGACACGAGAAACACCTTGGCCATCAATGTTGGAATTATACACGGCAGGGCTGGGACCATCAACAACAACTTTGGAGTGTTACAATCCAGGATAAATACTTTGTATCTATTCGTATCTACTTCGATAAAGCCATGCCAATCCGCAACTGGCCGGTAAGTCGCAAATATGAATAAGAATGGAACAAACTGTGACAGAGAACAGTGTGGGAATGACATGACTACAATCATCTCAAATAGAACATGCCATAAAAGGGCTGAAAGACCGTCCAAGCATAGACATTTATGCTGCTTTCACACCTATAGTTCGATTCATTTGGTCCGGACCAAGGGCAATAAATGATACATTGTTGCATTTCTATTCTACATTGGGGCATTTTAGTCGCCTTTCACACCACACATTTTGCTCTGGACCGAACCAGTGGATAACGTACCAAAATACAGTCATGTGACCACCCGCGTCACTCACTGGCCAGACGTGTCATTGTATGTATTTTCTACACTGCCCTTCGATCGGTCAGAATTAACTTACGGAAGTAACCTGCAGCGTGAAGATACAAGATGGCGTCTTTTACTATGGAGGAACAACTGCGTTTGCTTGTGTGTCTAGTCGTCGCATGCTATGTAGCACGTAGTTTGCGTTGATCACTGGAGGCAAACACTAGATTTTGTACGTGAATCGCGGATGCGGCTGCAAAGAAATATAATAATGCACTGCACGCGGCGAAGGTGCATCGCTAAGCATTTCAGAAGGAGGCGCAAATTACTTCTCAAAAACTGTGAAATAGATCTCATCTGAAATCATTACCAACGATCCATCAGGTGCGTTTTTATGCCCTCTTTTACTTTTCAAAATTGTTTTCTGTGAGCGAGAGCTGCAAAGTTTTCTTATAAACATTCTCACTATGCATTTTGTCTTCAACTGAGTAAACCGTGCTTATGCCAGTCGGTCCACAGTTTAAGATATACTAAAATGTTTAACGTTAATAGCGGTACAAACAATGACAATGCCTCAATTAATTTTGACTGTAAATTAATTGAGAAGCATATTCTTTGCGTTAACATATGATAATGATAATAATAATAATACTAAGGTAAATCAAAACATATTTACTTAAGTGTTGTTACAATCTGGATGAGGGCGGCACGGTGGCGCAGTGGTTAGCGCTGTCGCCTCACAGCAAGATGGTTCCGTTTGACACTTGAGGTGTGAGTTCAAGGCCGGCCGGGGCCGTTCTGTGTGGAGTTTGCATGTTCTCCCCGTGCTTGCGTGGGTTTCCTCCGGGTTCTCCGGTTTCCTCCCACAGTCCAAAAACATGCGCTTCAGGCTAATTGGAATTGGAAAATTGACCACATAGGTGTGAGTGAGTGTGTGAATGTGTTTGTCTGTGTGTCCCGCTCTGCGAATGGTTGGCCACCAATCCAGAGTGTGTATCCTGCCTCTGGCCCTAAGACGCTGAGATAGGCGCCAGCTCCCCGCGACCCTGTAAAGGATGAAGCGGTAGAAGATGACTGACTGACAATCTGGATGACTAATTTCATATTTCTATGTAACACAGGACCATTTGGACATACCCACGTAATCATAGTTGGTGTCATAGTTCGACTGTCACCAAGACTAAGGCAGGGTTGGACAAACGTGCAATTAGCCAAGAGGAGTGCAAGGAGTTAAACGTTCAAATAAAGGTAAAATTTAATCCAGATCGAGGTCGGGTCACAGGCAAGGGTCGGTATCCAAATACATGAACGATAACATAAACTTGACAAGACTAGACTAGAGGCGAGTGACAGGTACAAAGACTGACAAACTGGCAAAGAAAACAAGTGTCACGGCGATGAAGACGCAGATAATGGCTGAGGTTTTAAACAAAGACTTTAATCCAAATCCAAACCCAAAAGACTTTAATCCAAATCCAAACAACCAAATCCAAACAATAAACAAAACAAAACATAAACATGAGCTAAGCCGCTGTGGCTTCTCACGAAACTCATGACCGAGTTTGATCGGCAGTTTATGCTCCCTCCGCAATCCCTTAAGAACCCTTCGGTGATGAGGCGCACCTGTCCCGGAGGGAGATGAGCTGCAGGTGTCAGATTGCCCCTGTTAGTTCCCCTGGGCCGCCACCATGGGGAGCTAAACCCCAGGATCGTAACAACAAGACAGGAACGAACTTAAATACACAGACTAATTGACAATCACAAACACAAAACGCCTGGTTACAGACGATCGCGAGAGCATGGGGATAGACCAAGATGGCAGCGGCAAGGAAAACTTCAGAATAAAAGTCCGAGTGCGACTTCATGATAAAAGTTCGACACGGCTTTGAGCCGGGATCTGTGACAGTTGGTGGCCCCACATCAATGCCACATGGATTGATACTGACTGGCTGAAAACCAGAATGTGACGGGGCAGTTTCCAACTACTCTGTGATACTCCCCGTCCCTGGCTGACCCGACAAAACATGAAGTACAGACGGGCCGTGCCTGTAGAGGCTCGTGTGGCTGTTTGCCTTTGGAGGTTAGTCACTAACCTAGAGTACCGGTCAATCTCACACCTGTTTGGTGTTGGGATGCCAACGTGTTGCCTTTTTACCCATGAGCTTGTGAAGGCCATAAATGTGGTGATGAGACACATGTGCATCAGGCTTCCCTCTGCTGCAGAGTTCCGGCGGGTAACACTGGGTTTTCGCAATAAATGGGGATTTCCTCAGGTGGCAGGCGCAATGTATGGAACACATATGAAGATTAAAGCTCCACCGGATAACTCGTCATGCTATTACAACCGGAAGGGAGAACACTCGATCATTGTGCAAGGTGTGGTGGACCACAGAATGTGCTTTTGGGACATTGTTATTATTATGGGAATCGGCAGTCTCTCTCATTCTCTTCATTTGCACTGCCCTCCTTGTTTGGATCATCAGACACCGCTGCATCAGCAACAGTGACATCTACATCCGATGACATGTTGCTTGAATTGCCCACTGTTTATTGAAATACAAATTTTCTTTGTGTTAATCAAATGCGTTATGCAGAACAACTTGTGTTTTTAAAACATTTTAATCCATATTGCGTTATTAACAGTCTGTGGCAAACGAAAAAACAATGTGAAAATGAGCAACAGGTTTCTTCAGCTGCTTCTGGTTAACGATACATAGTCAAACTTTGTGTCATGAGAACTTGAGAAAAAGTGAATGGCATTGACAAGTGCAAAACATAAAGAAACTCAGCAACATTATCCGTGTCAAACGCAGAGTTCCACTGTGCTGAAAGCGGACGAAGAAGCACACGACGATTCATGTCCACAGGACTCGACAACATCTACCGGATCAACATCCAGCTTTGTGCCCAGTGTTTTGTCTAGTTCTTCAAACCATGGGAACTTTTCTTGCTCATTCCCCGAGCTGCTGGTTTTTTTCAGTGCATCTCGCACTTGCCGCAGTTTCTTTGCCTTGACCCTGCACTGCTCTGCCGACCGATGAAACCCCATTTATCTGAGCTGCTTACTGAAAATTGAGAAAATTGCGGTGTTTTTGTGCGTTTTTGATAACTGACACCTTATATGGTCGTCGGACCGAATTTGGATGAACTCAATTAGCAAACCGTACCAGTGTTCGTTTGGAAGCGCACCGAGACTTTTTTTAAACTGTGATAATATTGATCTCCAAAAAACTTTGAATTGAGTTAAACATATATTCATCATTTTTACCCAGCATAGTTTATTTTTTTTTTTTAATGAATTGAGTAAAGCATTTCAAACCAAAGACATTTTAAAAAGCAGAACAAACCTTTTAAAACCTAAAAAAAAAAATGGGTTATTTTTTTCAGTATTTGTCATTTAGATTCCTCAATGTGTAATTGTTACATTAGTTGAAGTTTAGTTATATAGCGCTTTTCTTAGTTCCAGACCAACGCAATGTCGCCTAAACCAACGCAAAGTTGCTAAATACATTAGTATGAATTATTATTTAATGATAATATTCTTTGTCAACATACATGTAACAAAGCTTCTCTTTACATTTTTATGAAGGCAAAACATTGCAGGCTTAAGAGTATCCCCCCGAACACATGAAATATGTTTAATAAAAAGCAGTCCAAATTTGCCCTGTGGTATTTGGAGTAGGTGACGTATCGAATGAGACACGTTGTTTCTCCACCAGGGGGCGTTTGTGTCTAAGTCTCTCGTTCTTCTTCAGTTCTACCTATAGATCAGTAGCTTCATCTGCATTAACACCAACAAGACGGAAAACATTTCAAGGCTTTGTAATTTTACTGTCAATCTCCCAAGAAGAAATTAGATGCACTGAAGTATACATTTAAAAAAGGTTTTTACATCTCAGATGTTATTTTTTCAAGTTGTTTTAAAATGATATGCCGAAAAGATGTTCCTGTTACATACAAAAGTACAATCAATGAATGAACAAAATCTATAAAACGTTTTTTTTTTTTTATTATCATACAACAATTGAGTGGAAAATAGCTCAACTAGACAATAACAAAATTGATGACGGAGGGTTTGATATGTTTATCTTCATGATTTCCTGGCTATCACTTTAATATTGTGTCTTTGCTATTTAATTTTATGAAAGGTAGCAACTGATAATACATATCTGGTTATTAAAAAAACAATGCCACTATCCGAAGATTTGTACAAATAAAAACAACAATTCTGCATATAAACTTATACAAGAAAGAAATGTAACATTGCTGTGCAAAAATGCGTTTATACCGATTCAAAAGTGACGTAGAAAAAGTTACAGCAGTGCAAAAAACAACAACTTCAAAGCGTTAAAGTGATGCTGCGGATGACCTCACGCGTGTGTCTCTGGAGATGACCTCACTGCCGGACCTGGAGATGCTGGTGAGGAGGCATCAGTGGTCTTCCTCATCACCTGCTTCAGGAGACGCTGCAGCTGTTGGTCTTGTTCATGGGCGGTCTGGCTCCCACGTGGTTAGGGAAGGTTTCCCTCCGCCGCCTCAGAGCCGGGCTCAAGCAGCTGGGCAGGTTGGCCTGCTGAAGAAGCTCCCTGAAGACCTCCAGCACGTTCTGGTTCTCCTTGGCCGAGGCCTCCAGGAAGCAGTGGTTCCAGTCGAGCTCCACCTTGGCCATCACGTCGTCGGCCGAGACCCTGCGCTCCTGCAGCCGGTCCGTCTTGTTGCCCACCACCACGATGGGCGTGAGCTTGTCCTCCTTGACCTCCAGGATCTCCTCCCGCAGGCTGGTGATGGCCTCCAGGGACTCGGGGTCGTCCACCGAGTAGACCAGGGCGAAGGCGTCTCCGCTCTGGATGGAGAGTTTGCGCATGGCGGGGAAGGAGTAGCTGCCGCTGGTGTCCATGATGTGGACGGTCACCTTGACTCCGGCCACCTGGTATTCCTTGCTGTGGAGCTCCTCCACCGTGCGTCTGTGCTTGGGCTCGAAGCTGTCCTGCAGGAAGCGGCGGATGAGCGCCGTCTTGCCCACCCCGGCCGCCCCCATGAACACCAGACGCACCTCCGTCTTCTCCTTGACCTCCAGAGACATGGTGAAGAGAAGCTAGACGTGTGTTCCTCACCCTGCCGAGTCTGCGTCTGCCGGGTTCTCCCGCCCTATTTATGCCCTTTTCTTTTCAATTGTGGGGATTCTGTAGACAACCAATCGGCTGGGAGTAATCAAGCCCCGGACCAATGGGAAGGCAGTATGCAAATGATGGTGAGAGGAGGTGCTGCTGGAGCGTTTCTGCTCTACAGCTGCTTCTACACAACCAGAGTAAACACTTCCTGTCGTCACGAGCTGTTTATTATCGTGTTATAACTTGTGTTGTAAAAAATCTAGATTCAGAAGATCAAGTTGTGTTACAGAAAATCTGTTCTCCCGTCTGTTGTCAGAAACGTAAATTTATCATTGTTGGGACAAATGATGATTTTCTTCTTCTTCTTCTTCTTCTTATATTGTCTATTTAAGAATTTAGTCATTGCTTTTAAATGCACAATTTCGTCCAAAGAGACTTTAAGATTTTACGTCACATGTTACGGAATAACGGACAAATGAAAAAAATACATTTAATAATAATGTAGTAATAAAAGTAATAATTATAATGTACTATACATAAAATATAATATAAATTACTCTGTTATCTACAAAATTGTGCACACCCCGGAAATTTTTTCACGAAAGTATGTATTGCATTAATACATGTTTTGCTATGTACAGTACATGTTTAGTCCCTTGGTGTGTAATGGAAGAAAACAAAAAAGGAGGGGAATAAAAAAGAAAATATCACAATTTCACACAAATCGCCAAAAATGGGCCGGACAAAGTTGTTGGCATCCTTAAATTAATATTTGGTTGCGCACACTTTGGAAAAAATAACTGAAATCAGTCGCTTCCTATAACCATTAGTCACGCACGTACACACACACACACACACGCACATTAGCATATGCTATTAAAATGGGTAATTTGAAATTGTTATATTTGCTCAGCAACGGATTAAGTTTTTTTTTTTTTTTTCAACTCTAAAGTTAAAATTGTAAGCGAGACCTTGTTAGAGTGAAACGTATTGCAGTATTTAAGCACGGCACGACTGTGACTGATTCTGAAGTGACACGTGCTGATGTTTCATCCTCTTACGTTTGCGTTTTTAACCGTGGAGCTGAAGAAGAGTGTGTGCGGAGCTGAAGTGCCGCCGTTGACTCACTAGCACTAACTTTACTAAGAAGAGGACAAATGTTACCGCAACATGTCAAAAGACACAGTGTTTACTCCAAAACACACTAGGAGTGCTCACACAAGTCGTAGAAATTATCTCTTTTTGACAAAATGTATTTCACTGCAAGAGGAAAATCGTCCAAAATATCCACTTTACCGAAGCGTGCCACTCTAACCGTGAAAAAAACACAAGAAATTGTGATCGTTTAAGGAAAAGTAAAGTGAGCTGATGGCAATATGACCACTAGGGACCACACTGAGTTTGAGGTTCCTGACACATTCAGACTTTTGTTCTGACTCGACTTTGCATTAAACAGTTAGTAAAGAAAAGAAAAGACTTGGAAAGACAAGACATTATCAGATTTAAATCACAAGAAACAAAATATCTGCGACTGAATTGATCATTTCCATTATTCATCCATCCTTTTTCTACTGCGTTTTCCATTTCTGGGTCACAGAAAGCTGGAGTTCTTCTGGAGTGAGAAGGCAGTGCTCACACCCGGCCAATCAGAGAGCAGGACACACACGCTCTTCACACTCACACCTGTGGTCCACACCTCACGGTTCAATATTCCCATTACAATTCACCTGAACACCATTCTGGACTGTGACTTTGAGACAGTTAAAACTGTGAAAAGCGCCTTACAAATGCTCAGAGCTTGAGCTTGAACAAGCAGGTATGGCAGTGGCGGTTCTAGGCGTGGGCGAACGGGGCAGTCGCCCAGGGCGGAATTTTTTCATGTCACGTGGGGGGCGGCACGAGCGCGTCCGCTAAGCGATTTTCTATTATATATTCGCGGCGCCCCTGTTTGAGTTTACTGAAGGAGTCGTGCATAGAAAATGTGAGAGAAGTGGAAAACGGAGGGAGATGCGGCGCACACGGAAATTCACGTTTCTCAAATATTGAAGCCGGCGGCGGCACTAAACTAAGTCTGATGCGCGGCTGAGGGGGATAATCTGTTGACTCAAATCTTTAAAGCTATCGGGTACACAATTTAGAAAAAAGAGACATAGAGAAAACGAGGTATGCAACAGCATTCTCTGTGCCCCTGTCATCAATAAAGGACCGTAAATACAGTGTTCCATATACGGTGAAGAAATGTATCCGTGAAACATTGTACTAATATATTTTTCAAGTGAGTGAGATTATTTTCAAAATACATACATCCAATATATGGGACATTTTTAAACATGTTCTTAACCTATTTTAAAAATTAGTTTTTTGTCTTTAGGTGGTATTCTAATAATTTAAATTAATAATGAGTGTGTTGTTACATTTAGATTTTTTATTCTATGTTTTTTTCTTTAGAATAGAATGAGTGCGTAATACTGATTTTATAAAAAAAAGTGTTGGGGGAGGGGGGGGTCTCGCCACGACAGTCTCGCCCAGGGCGCCAGTCAACGTAGAACCGCCACTGCCTCTCAAACTGGTCTCTGGTCTCAAACAGGTCTTTTGGTGGTTTAGGGTTAGGGTGTTGTAAACTAATTGTACGTTAACACGGCTCTAAGACGTCATCACTCGGACTCACAGAGGCTCAATAAGTAAAATAAATATCTGAGCACAGAACATATTCACAAAGTCATTTAATTTTGATCACTATTACTTTGTGAACCAGAGCTACACATGTCATAAATGGTGGTTGCTAGAAAGCAGGTCGAGTCTCGTATGCAGTTTAGATGTTTAATGAAGTGAAGTCCGTTCGGCAGAATCAGGGTCGTAAGACAGGCACAGGG
>CM051500.1:28946734-28991734 GCA_028031935.1 Paedocypris micromegethes
AAACACAAGAAATTGTGATCGTTTAAGGAAAAGTAAAGTGAGCTGATGGCAATATGACCACTAGGGACCACACTGAGTTTGAGGTTTCTGACACATTCAGACTTTTGTTCTGACTCGACTTTGCATTAAACAGTTAGTAAAGAAAGAAAAGACTTGGAAAGACAAGACATTATCAGATTTAATCACAAGAAACAAAATATCTGCGACTGAATTGATCATTTCCATTATTCATCCATCCTTTTTCTACTGCGTTTTCCATTTCTGGGTCACAGAAAGCTGGAGTTCTTCTGGAGTGAGAAGGCAGTGCTCACACCCGGCCAATCAGAGAGCAGGACACACACGCTCTTCACACTCACACCTGTGGTCCACACCTCACGGTTCAATATTCCCATTACAATTCACCTGAACACCATTCTGGACTTGTGACTTTGAGCAGTTAAAACTGTGAAAAGCGCCTTACAAATGCTCCGAGCTTGAGCTTGAACAAGCAGGTATGGCAGTGGGGTTCTAGGCGTGGGCGAACGGGGCCGTCGCCCAGGGCGGATTTTTTCATGTCACGTGGGGGGCGGCACGAGCGCGTCCGCTAAGCGATTTTCTATTATATATTCGCGGCGCCCCTGTTTGAGTTTACTGAAGGAGTCGTGCATAGAAAATGTGAGAAAGTGGAAAACGAGGGAGATGCGGCGCACACGGAATTCACGTTTCTCAAATATTGAAGCCGGCGGCGGCACTAAACTAAGTCTGATGCGCGGCTGAGGGGGATAATCTGTTGATCAAATCTTTAAAGCTATCGGGTACACAATTTAGAAAAAAGGAGACATAGAGAAAACGAGGTATGCAACAGCATTCTCTGTGCCCCTGTCATCAATAAAGGACCGTAAATACAGTGTTCCTATACGGTGAAGAAATGTATCCGTGAAACATTGTACTAATATATTTTTAAGTGAGTGAGATTATTTTCAAAATACATACATCCAATTATGGGACATTTTTAAACATGTTCTTAACCTATTTTAAAAATTAGTTTTTGTCTTTAGGTGGTATTTAATATTAAATTAATAATGAGTGTGTGTTACCTTTAGATTTTTTATTCTATGTTTTTTTCTTTAGAATAGAATGATGCGTAATACTGATTTTATAAAAAAAAGTGTTGGGGGAGGGGGGGGTCTCGCCACGACAGTCTCCCCAGGGCGCCAGTCAAAGTAGAACCGCCACTGCCTCTCAAACTGGTCTCTGGTCTCACACAGTCTTTTGGTGGTTTAGGTTAGGGTGTTGTAAACTATGTACGTTAACGGCTCTAAGACGTCATCACTCGGACTCACAGAGGCTCAATAAGTAAATAAATATCTGAGCCAGAACATATTCACAGTCATTATTTTGATCCACTATTACTTTGTGACACCAGAGCACACATCTGTAAAAATGAAATGTTTTATTTTCTTGTATACGTATTTTCTAGCAGGAATGATGTTCTATCTGTCTGTCTGTCTCTCTCTCTCTCTCTCCTCTCTCTCTCTTCTCTCTCTCTCTCTTCGTCTCTATCTCTGTCTGTCTCTCTCTGTCTCTGCTCTCCTGTCTCTCTCTCTCTCTGTCTCTCTCTCTCTCTCTCTCTCTCTGCTCTCTCTCTCTCTCTCTCTCTCTCTGTCTCTCTTCTCTGTTCGTCTCGTCTCTCTCTCTCTCTCTGTCTGTCTCTCTCTCTCTCTGCTCTCTCTCTCTAGCTCTCTCTCTCTCTCTCTCTCTCTCTCTCTCTCTTTCTGTCTCTCTCTCTCAAGATCTTTCTCTCTCTCTGACTCTCCACTCAATATATCTCTCTCTTTCTGTATGTCTCGCTCTCTCTGTCTGTCTCTCTCTCTGAAGATCTCTTTCTCTCACTCTCTCTCTCTCTCTCTCTCTCTATATATATATATATCTTTTCTCTCTTTTTGTGTCTCTCTCTCTCTTTCTGTCTCTCTCTCTATAGCTCTTCTCTCTCTTTCTGAATGTCTCGCTCTCTCTGTCTGTCTCTCTCTCTCTCTCTCTCTGTGTCTCGCGCTCTCTGTCTGTCTCTCTCTCAAGATCTCTTTCTCTCTCTCTCTCTCTCTCTGTCTCTCTCTCTATATATATATCTCTCTCTCTCTTTCTGTATGTCTTGCTCTCTCTGTCTGTCTCTCTCTCATTCTCAAGATCTTTCTCTGTCTCTGTCTCTCTCTGTCTCTCACCATTTTCGTCTCTCTCTCACCATGTTTCTCTCTGTCAGCTTTTAATATATAGAGACGCAGTTTCAGCTCAGTGTAGCCTGATGAGTGGTTGCCGTGCTGATCAGCCGTGGCTTGTGTTTCCATGGTAACAGCGTCTCTACAGAACGAGGTTTTGTTTAGTGCTGGGTCACTGGAAGGTTTCCGAAGTGTTTCAGGGCGAGAGTCTTAAAACGCTTCTCCGCCTCAGGAAAGAGAAAAGGCAAGCATCTCTCGCATCTCTCGCCGGGTTTCGCGTTCTCACACTAAAAAGTCGGTAGTTTTTTCCGTCTCGGCTCAAAGCGTCAAGCCGTCAGAGAAGATGTCTGGTGATGAGAAGATCCAGCCTCACGCATCTTCCTCATCCGCCCGGCGGGCACAAACTCTCTCTCTCTCCGTCCGTCCGTCTGACCCACATGAGTCACGCCATCATTACAGACTCTTTCAGTCGTGACCTAGATGGAGAAACACCGCAGGCGTCGCTCAGACCGGACGTCTGTCATTCAGAAGCTGAGAGACCAGAGATGAACTACTTCTTACTGCTTTACTGACCCTCTCTACCGAATCTCCCACGTCCGTCAGCAATCGTGAATTACTTCAGTGGCGTGATCAATACCACTAGATGTGGAGTGTTGAGCAGAGACGGGTCGTGATGACGGGACTGTTGACGCTCTTTTCACCCTGTGTCTTTAACAGTGTTGTGCAAGTTACTTTGAAATTGTAATATGTTACATATTACTTATTACTGTTTGTAAAAAGTAATAAGTTACATTACAATATTACTGTCTGAGAAATGTAATATTTACATTACTTTTGTATTACTTTTAAGTTACTTTCACCAAAATAACTACAGAAGTAGAAATTAACGTCGTAAAAATAACAAAATGTACTTTTTACTTGTACAGTAATTTATGTTACAACCAGTGGAAGACATAGAGTTATGTAGCGTAATGACTGTGGCCTCTCCAAGCTACAAATAACAATATACATAATCTATAATTGTAGGGTGACCATATATTTTGATTTCCAAAAAAGAGGACAATCAGCGCGGCCTCGAGACAAATTCAGACAGGCTTCTCGGAGGCTGATGAACAGCTTTAATGTGCTTCAATGTTGCTAAACTATAACTTAATAAAATAATCACTTAACTTAAAAAAAAATCAGTAAAAACCTAAATAGGTAACTATTTTAGTCAGACTTTTTTGAATAATGAAAAATGTTTTTAAAAATGTGATTGTTTTAAAAATAATAAAATACAAGAAAAAAGTCGGCCCATTGTTTCAAAACGATACGCGCAATTTCATTCTCAAATATTACTTTCTCATATAATTTAAAGCACGAGTTGTGAGTACACGTGTATTAGTGGTTTGAAGAAGAGGGAAAACCGGACATTATCGTGAATTTATAAAATCCGCCCGGATGTCTGGGGAAAAGACGCTTGTCAACACTAATAATTAACTTTAAAAAGTGTTAAAAGTATGGTAGACAAAGCGATTTTCCTCCAACATCAGTGAATAACTTGGGTATATCTGATATCAGACACAACAGGACTATGTAAACTTCAGTGCGTTTTATTCATTTTGAATGACTCACCACACAATACTGTCCTGCTTTCTGGCCATAAAGTGCAGAGGACACTGTCGTTGCTGTTTTCTTTCTCTTCCCAGGTCGAGCGATCTAATGGCAGTTCGACGTGTTTTTTTAAATAGCTGTTTTTTGATGCCGACAATTCAGCGGTTGCATTTCACCACAATGTTCTTGTTTTTTACAAAACTGAAACAATGCGCATAAGACCATCTCGCGAATGTACCACCGACTGTTGTTTATTGAATGTTCAAATGTGCCGCGAGTGCGCGACTCTGGCCCGTGCACAACCGCTAATCAGAGCCACAGCTGACAGCCCGCTAACTCAGAGCACAGCCAATCACTGCACACCTCGAGCTCAGAGCGTTACAAAATACAACGCTCCACCAGCGAAAGGCGGAACGAATGACTTACGCGTCTATTTGCGAACATGAAATGTTAAATGTTTGATTTACTGTCTTGAAAGTGAAAGATTCGATGTAACGCAAGCGTTACTTGCAGGTAACGAGTAATATATTACTGAAAATACTAAAAGTAATAAGTTACACTACCGCGTTACAGCAAAAAGTATAAAAGTGTAATATGTTACTTTTGTAACGCGTTACTCCCAACACTGGTCTTTAATGTATTTTACTCTTCCTTATTCATCGTTTTGTTTATTATAGTTTATGTGTATGAAAGAATTAAAATTTCTCTGTTTATAAATAATCATTTTTTTATCAAATGATTGAAAAGAGTTTTTAAACACTTTTTAAAATAATATTTTTGAAACAATTTGGTTTTGCTTCCGACTAAAATTGTTTGGAGTGTGTGTGTGTCATCAAACAGCTTTTATTTTCTATAACGCTATTTTAATATTTAGCCTTTGCCCATTGAAACTTTGTAACACTAAATGGTTGTGTTTTTTTTGGTAATGTGTCAAAAATAGAAAAGTGATTAGAAAAAACAAGAATGGCAGTATCATTTCATCGCATCAGTGAACCAGTTCGCACTGAACATCTCTTCTGCTTTTCTGATTTAACTCGCTGGTGTGTGTGTGTGTGTGTGTGTGTGTGTGTGTGTGTGTGTGTGTTTGCTGCGAGTGCTGAGTTCAAGTTCTGAGCATTTGTAAGGCGCTTTTCACAATTTCAGCTGTCTCAGAGCGCACGTGTGAATATGTAAAACACAGATGATTGTTGCATTTTATTTGTCGGTCGTTGGTGTTAAGGAAATGATTTTGATGTCAACAAGACACCAAGTTTGAAACCCAGTCTGGCTCTTGTTGTTGTTGTTGTTGTTGTTGTGTGCATCCCATGTTCTTGAGGATTTCATCAAGTTCAAGTTTATTTATACAGCCGCTTTTCCAAGTTTATTTATATAGCGAGACCAACGCAAAGCTGCTATGCAAATTAGGGAAAAATGTCAATTTTAATTTGCGTTCAAAAATTAGGGGAAAAAAAAGAGTCAGTTGAAAGAGAAAAAAAAAATCCTGAGGCTTAAAAACACGTTCAAGTGATAGTGAATCTATATAGCTTGAGTGAATTTTGATGCGAGCTCTGCGATTGGCTACTCGTGGACCAAGCCTGAACAATCTGTCTGCATTATACATAAATACAGCAAAATATATGTATTACTACCGACGAATCGAAACGACGAGCCGTGATTAAATGCCGTTTTTTTTGGAAAACAATGACTGGAAGATGAGACGGAAGTATTTATACAATATATTTGGCAATTTTGAAAGTCCCCCTTTGAAATTGAGATTTTTGGCGGCGTCCAAGTTGTTCCTGATCCTACTCTTTTATTTTTAAAGAAAATAAATGAAAATAAATAGACACACTTGAAGTTGTCTTATGTTCATTCTCGGACGTATTTGCTTAGGAAGTGGCTATTTATTCATTTTCTTTGTATCTACATGCATACTTTTGTGACTCGCTGACTGCACTTTAATCATCACTGCACTGGTCACTTTACCAGGATACCAGTCACACACTTTAAATCGAGTTACCTTTGTATATTTGTCTTCGACTCACTTTGGCGTTTCAGTTGTACTTTTTTTATCTCGGAATTTTTGTATTTTATTCATATTTCATATTTTATCTTCACATCTTGTTTTTATAGCGTATTTCTATTGTGTTTTTTCTTTTTGGTATTTCCTATGCACATTTTGAATAGCATATTTTATCTTTATACCCCGTTTTACCGTTTTCTATTTCTTCATCTTTTTATTGTATTTCCCCCCCTTGCACATTTTGTTGTATCTCCTCCATCCCTAGATTTAATGCTGGAATGACCAAAAATCACATTTCCCTACATGTTGTACCACGTATAATTTGTATGTGACAAATAAAATTTGAATTTGAATTTTGTGTTATGCCGTAGTGTGCACAAATGGGCTTTGATTTGTTGGCATTTCACTCTTTCACCTACCACCTTCGAAAAATATAGAAGAAAAACTATTTTCGATTTTGAAATGAAAGCAATTGTTTTATAGCGACTTTGCGCTGGTCTGGAACTAAGAAAAGTGCTACATAAATAAACGTGAACGTGATGAGGCGCAGCTTGTGATCAGTGTTCTCCTCAGAGTCTGAAGCCGTGACTCCTGCGTTCGACTCACAGTGCTGGATCCGCCTGAAAGAATTCAATCTCCGCGTGATTGGCCGCATGATGATGGTCATCAGCTGATTCACTCTGAGTAGAAGATGACCTCCACCGACTCTACTCATCGTGAGGATTTCCTCCAAGGTTCTTCAGTCGATACTGTATTTTTTTTTTTTACAGTACACAATGTCAATTTTGACAGTATTGCACACTTAAAAAATGTGAAATAAATATTCAAAATGTCAAATCAAACTACATCAAACTACATGGGAAAATGTTTAAAAGCCCATTTAAATATGTTTTTTTAACATGTAAATGTGTGTATTATGCCAACCACCTTGTTTCTACTATTCGGTTGAATATATTTAAATATGTGGAAATATATTGTCATTGCACAAAAGTCATTGTTTATATATTTCCATTTTTATCTCTTCTTTGGGCTTTATATGAAACTGTTAACAATAAAGGCGTGTATATGTTAAAAACACTTAAAAATGGCCCGTATATAGGATATGAAAATAAATATTTAAATATATCAAACAATGTCTCACGAATACTTTAACGCGTTATTTGTAGTGCTTTATTGATGATATGGATACGGATAATGCTGTTACACACTTTTTATATTGAGCTTGTTTTCCTTTTTTCTCCTTATTCTAAATTGTGCACCTGATAGCTTTACATATTCGAATCAACAGATTAACACCCCCACGCCAATCTACTAAAGTCACTTAAATATTCTAAAGCATTTAACATCAATTCAGAGGAAAACTGGAGTTATTTTCCTCTCACTGTCCGCATGGTGAGTTTCCTCAGGCTATTATTCATACGTTCATTTCGATAAACACTTGTTCTCAGAATCAGGAAACCCAGCGGGCGTGGCACCGCTCGACACCCACGCCACCTGCTCATCTCTACACACATTTATAACCCGCAACCGTATGTGCCACCAATATAAAGCGGAATCTAATACACGGTATTCTGACATATATTATAGTGAGTTTCTATCACTATGTACGTGATATAATTGTGATATAAGATTTTCCAACCGTGATCGGATTTCCCTTTTATCGCGGGCAACCGGTGTGCGCAATAAAAATTAAAATGATCAGAATGCGCAATAAAGAGCTGCTTATGAGCAAAAGCAGCAGCCGGAACCTGTGGTGGAACTGATCCTGAGCTTCAGAAGAAGAGCTGATGTTTTCTTCTCGGAGCAGGAGGCTTGTCAGAATCGCAGACTCAATCGCTCCTCGGGGTGATAATAGAGTGACTCCTCTCACATTTACTCTCGCTCTCAACCTGCTGGTTTCCATGACACTGTCACCTTAACAGTGATACGCCTAAATAAACGGACAAAAAGGCCTGACGTTGCAGAGACGTACAAATCCTGATACACACTCACAACTTTACAGTGTTGGAATTTTCAAGGCAATTGAAGTGTTGAAAAACAATAGTCTACTATAGTCAAATAGTGGTATCAGTCTGTCAAAAATCAATGAATCATTTAATCACTCTCTCTCTCTCTCTTCTCTCTCTCTCTCTCTACTCACTCTCTACTCACTAACTCTAACTCACTCACACTTATTCACTCTCTAACTCACTCACTCACTCACTCACTCACTCACTCACTCAATCTCTCTCTCTAACTCACTCACTCTAACTCACTCACTCTTACTCAGTACTCACTCATTCGCTCACTCTTGGTCATTGTAGTTGAATGGGGGAAAAAATGGTCACAATTCTACTGACTCTCCTCATGGACTATAAAGACCTGGATTCTCTGCGTTTCTGTAGCCGCGTGTGTCCTCACTGTCTTTTCACTTGTTCGCATCGTTTAGTCGTGTAATTCAGTCGTATTTCACCTTGTGTTTAGTCCCTTGTCGGTCATTATTGTCGTATGTTTTACCCCTTAATGTTTATTCCCCCCAAAAAAACTTACTTTCAGTTTAATGTCTGAATCTAATCAGACTCCTGAGTAAACCAGGTAAACAGCTCTTTATTACCCAGAGCCTTTAGCTTCACACTCGTGTCTCGATTGAATCACCAAGCGCCTCATTTCAAAACAACAAAAGTCATTAAAAGCGAAAGAGCCGTAAGTGTTTCATTTTACCTAGATTTTACGTTTCAGCAAAACGTCCAACATGACACAACTCAAACCTTCAAGACAGAATTAGCATTTAGCTTCCTGAATTAGCATTTAGCTGCTAGCTCTCTACACCACGGCAGCAGGAAGCAGATTTCTCGGGTTTTACACTGAAAGTGAGTCCCTGAGGTGTGAAATGTCATCACCTTCATGTAAATGTGCCGTTCACACGCTCGCTTGAAACGCCGAGAGAGTCTGTCTTCATGAATCATTCACGAGGTAGAAACTTCTGGCTTCTTCTCAGAGAATGTGCGGCTCGAATAAGCCTTGGTGGATCACACACACACATTAGAATTGCATATGTGTGTGTGTGTGTGTGTGTGTGTCAGCAATCAGACTCATGGATTGACTCGACTCTCTTATCAAGTGCAGGACTGTAAATACACCGGCGTTATCTTCTGCTCTCCACATAAATATACATGAGGCTCGTCGCGGGTTCGGAGGGAAAATCATTAAACGTCCTGAAAGTGAAGTGGAGGAAAGAAAAATCTAAACTTCCAAACTCATCTGGGCTTAAATCTTGCCAGAGTTTCACATTGAGAAAGTTCTTGATCCCAGAAGGTCGAGCGTTAATGAGCCGATAGAGGAGGGTGAATTATTTAGGGAGTGTTTCATATGCGGAAGATGGCGAAAGGTTTCGGTGTGTCGGGGTCGTGGGAGCTTTACACTTCAGCTTCATCAGGCTCATCAGGTCTTCAGTGAATTTGTTCATCACAGTTTTTCCCACTTGTTAACACACATTTGATCAAACTGGTCCCGTTTTGTCCAAACACTAAACACAATTCAGCAAACCACACACCCAAAGTGCTAAACACCCAAAATGAGGCACGGCAGACAAAACTACACACAACATTATCAAAATCAAACGTTTGCATCAGATGCCAAACACTTCTGCTATTTGACAAGATATTTGTGTAACCGACTAACTACACACTGCACGACCATCTTTAGTCTGCCTTTCCATAATACTACAATATGTATCATCATTATTCACAATTTACAGTTAGGACTGCGGCTAATGTTGTCCCACACTACAACAAAACGATTTTTAGTTTTTCTCTTTTATCTGACTCTTCTGAATCTTTGAACACTGATAAATAATGGACATTTTTTTCTTTTTTAGGGGAACGTTTTTTCCCCCTAATTTGCATAACAAGTTTGCTTTGGTCTGGAACTAAGGAAAGCGCTTTTCTTAGATTGTCTGCATCATTCATTCTCTGTCCAGAAATGTCAGAATATGGGCTGTGATCTACGGTCCAAGGGTGGCATGACTGTGGAGGACACCAGGGTGCGGGAGATGTCAACGCACAATGTTTAACTGTAATAATTGTAATTGTAATTGTAAATATAATGTAATAATTGTAATAATTGTAAACCGCCACGTTGGCCAGGAACCTCAATTATGGCTCTGTGGCCGATGATGATCTTCTCATCTTTGCCAGGTTAAACCCAGCCTTGTCTTGAGGTAGAGGACTGGTGTCCAAGAGCCTTTTGACTGAAGATGGAAACGTTCTTAAAAAGAACAAATGACGATGAAAGTTACGTCCTCTATACATTTATACTAATGGTATATTACTGTAAAAATAGCAAGCATTTCCGTTTTGGAAAAAAATGTTTCCAACAAAAATGTGAAGATTACTAGTGGAAAAAAACAAAACAAAACACTAAACGAAAATGTGAAGCACTTAGCACACGTAGAAATGTACATTTGATATTTTTGCCACTAATTTGATTTCACAAGTCCAGCAGATCCCAGTGTGTTGCGTGTGCGCTAAGCCTTTGACATTAAGGCGACATCTAGAAACCAAACATCCAAAACTTGTTGGAAAGCCATGGAGTAAATAAAACGGGCTTTGTGTGCCTCAACCTAAACTATGATTTGGATTGGCTGAAATAAAGTTTGTTTTAATGGGCTGCATTAATTTTGATGGGCTGCACTTTGATCTGGAAAACTTGGGCCCTGAGGTCAAAGAGGTTAAGAAGCCCTTGTGTAGTGTACTTACCTCCACATATGCTCGTCTGAGATCTTTCGTATTACATCGTTTCATTAAACAAACATGTATATAGATCTTGGGCAATGCAGGAGAAAAACGTTCAGGAAACCTCTGCAATGTCTTCCTTTGTGTTTGTAAAAGGAAAATGAGGAAAACTATCTCACCTGTGCTCATTTTCTAGTGCTTATATCAGGAAAGAAGTGTTTGGACACGTGGCACAAGTAGTCACACGTGGCAGTGATTTTAAACTTGCAACATGTGACTTTGTTAGATATAATAATAATCGTTGATTCATTCGTTTTACTTGAATAATAGAGAACAGAAAGTCGATTCTAGTTGTCAGGACTTCAGTTCCCAAGATCCTTTGCTCTCCAGTCAGACTCCGCACATGCTCAGAGCAAACGTTTCAAGCTCAGGTCTGTTTCAAGCTCTCTGTTTATCTGAAGCGGTGTGAAGAGGAAGGATTATTATCCCCTGGTTATCACACCCAGCGTTTTGATTGTGTCTGTTCCTTGGATTTTTTACTTCTTGCCCGTGTTCTTCATTTTACACTGTTTTAACTCTTTCTGCGATGACACATTAGACTCGTTTGTTGTAATATTAATGATTGTACTGTATTTAGTGTAATCTCCAGTGTTATTTAGTCAGTGTTAAGTGTCTGGGGCGTGTCTAATGTGTCTTTATTTCTGTTATTGAGCTAATAAAAGCTTCTACTGTAGCACGTCTGTCTACGCACCAGTGTTTAACATTATATACACGCACACGCGCCGCTGCATAAAGACCACGTGTTTCTTTTTATTAGTCATTCTTCCTAAAATTCGGAAAAATGGAGGCTTATATTTACACGCATATTTGAAACCGGCGGTTATAAGCACTCGCCAGGTTTTTGAGCGTATATTCGCGTAAATACATATTTTATGTATATAATATATTATGTAAATACTGTATGTTTTTTTAGGGCTAAGACTATCGGTAGAATTTACATGTAGGAATTTACATTTGTAATTTTCCTTCAAGCTTCTCGTCTTCCTCCACCTTCAGACTTGCACCAGTAACAGTAACGGCACCATAACAAACACGGCGTCACTTGTCAACATAGAGTAGTCAACTATACTGGAGCAGCGTCGGGTTGGACAGTGTTTGCTGGTGTAATGTGGCGTGCTAATGATACGGATCACATGACTACACTCAAACAGCACGAGGAAGCGCTAAACAAAAGCACTTCTGGACCTGCGAGAATAAGATCAAACTTAACATTCTGTTTGAGACAAGTGTAAAAAGTTAAAAATTACTCCATCACAAGTTGCAAGTCAACAATTCCAAAAAGAGAGTGAAATTTCCCGTTTTAAAATAAGTCCAGTACTCCATTTTTATAGCAAATATAGTGAATAGCAAAACTATTAAGTGAGACTATTTATTGATGGGGTTTTATTTCCTATTATAGAAATTTAATTTAACACCTCCGTGTTTCAAAACGGCAGAACAAAATAAATGAAAAAAATGTACACACAATATATTCAATCAGAAATGTAGTAGAAAAATGCTTATATTATCGATACCCAGTACCACATACCACAAAGTCAATTTATTCAAGAACAAAGTATCTTAAAAACCCCAAGAATCTATATTTTTTCTAGTATCTTTTTTCAAGTACCGTACCGTACCGTCTTCTACCGCTTATCCGGGGCCGGGTCGCGGGGGCAACAGCCTCAGTAAGGAGGCCCAGACTTCCCTTGCCCCAGCTACGTCCTCCAGCTCTTCCGGAAGAATTCCGAGGCGTTCCCTGGCCAGCCGGGAGACATAGTCTCTCCAGCGCGTCCTGGGTCTGCCCCTGGGTCTTCTCCCGGTGGGACATGCCGGAACACCTCAGCAGCAAGGCGTCCGGGGGGCTCCTTACCAGATGCCCGAACCACCCCATCTGGCCCCTCTCAACCCGAAGGAGCAGCGGCTCTACTCCGAGCTCCTCCCGAATGGCCGAGCTCCTCACCCTATCTCTGAGGGAGAGCCCAGCCACCCTGCGGAGGAAGCTCATTTCCGCCGCTTGTATCCGGGATCTCGTTCTTTCGGTCACCACCCACAATTGGTGGCCATAGGTGAGGGTAGGAACGTAGATCGACTGGTAAATCGAGAGCTTTGCTTTTTGGCTCAGCTCTCTCTTCACCATGACGGACCGATGCAGCGTCCTAATTATCGCGGACGCAGCACCGATCCGTCTGTCGATCTCCCGCTCCATCCTCCCCCCACTCGTGAACAAAACCCCGAGATACTTAAACTCCTCCACTTGGGGAAGGACCCTGTCTCTGACCTGCAGGGGGCACTCCACCCTTTTCCGGTCGAGAACCATGGTCTCGGACTTGGAGGTGCTGATTCCCATCCCGGCCGCTTCACACTCGGCAGCAAATCGATCCAGTGAGAGCTGGAGATCACGTCCCGACGAAGCCAACAGGACCACATCATCTGCAAAAAGCAGAGACTCGATCCCGAGGTCGCCGAAACGGATCCCTCCTCCGCCTCGACTGCGCCTAGAAATTCTGTCCATAAAAGTTATGAACAGAATCGGTGACAAAGGGCAGCCTTGGCGGAGCCCAACTCTCACTGGAAATGGAAATGACTTGCTACCGGCAATACGAACCAAACTCTGACACCGGTCATACAGAGACCGGACAGCCCGTGACAGGGCTCCGGTACTCCATATTCCCGGAGCACCCCCCACAGGAGTCCCCGAGGGACACGGTCGAATGCCTTCTCCAAGTCCACAAAACACATGTAGACTGGTTGGGCAAACTCCCATGATCCCTCCAGGATCCTGAAAAGGGTATAGAGCTGGTCCGTAGTTCCACGTCCGGGACGAAAACCACATTGCTCCTCCTCAATCCGAGACTCGACAATCAGACGAACTCTCCTCTCCAGTACCCCTGAATAGACTTTCCCAGGGAGGCTGAGGAGTGTGATCCCCCTGTAGTTGGAACACACCCTCCGGTCCCCCTTCTTGTAAAGAGGAACCACCACCCCAGTCTGCCACTCCAGAGGCACTGTCCCCGATGACCACGCGATGGTGTAAAGGCGTGTCAACCAAGACAGCCCCACACCATCCAGAGCCTTAAGGAGATCTGGGCGGATCTCATCTACCCCCGGGGCCCGGCCGCCGCGGAGCTTTTTAACTACCTCGGCAACCACAGAGATAGGAGCACCCATCCCCGATTCCAGAGGCTCTGCTTCCTCCTCGGAAGACGTGTTGGTGGGATTGAGGAGGTCTTCAAAGTACTCTCCCCACCGATCCACAACGTCCTGAGTTGAGGTCAACAGCCCCCCATCTCTACCGTAAACGGTGTTGATGGCACACTGTTTCCCCCTCCTCAGGCGCCGGATGGTGGACCAGAATTTCTTTGAAGCCGTCTGAAAGTCGTTCTCCATGGTCTCGCCGAACTCCTCCCAAACCCGGGCCTTTGCCTCAGCGACCACCGAAGATGCGTTTCGCTTCGCCCACCGATACCTGTCAGCTGCCTCAGGAGTCCCACAGGCCAAAAAGGCCCGGTAAGACTCCTTCTTCAGCTTGACAGCATCCCTCACCACTGGTGTCCACCAGCGGGTTCGGGGGTTGCCGCCCCGACAGGCACCGATGACCTTGCGACCACAGCTCCGGCCTGCAGCTTCGACAATGGAGGTGCGGAACAGAGTCCATTCTGACTCAATGTCCCCCACCTCCTCCGGAACCTGGGAGAAGCTCTGCCGGAGGTGTGAGTTGAAACTCTCTCTAATGGAGGGATCTACCAGACGTTCCCAGCAGACCCTCACAGATCGTTTGGGCCTGCCAGGTTTGACCGGCTTCTTCCCCCACCATCTGAGCCAACCCACTACCAGGTGGTGATCAGTTGACAGCTCCGCCCCTCTCTTCACCCGAGTGTCCAAAACATGCGGCCGCAAGTTCGATGAAACGATTATAAAGTCGATCATCGAACTTCTGCCTAGAGTGTCCTGGTGCCACGTGTGCATGTGGACACTCTTATGTTTGAACATGGTGTTCGTTACTGACAATCCGTGATAAGCACAGAAGTCAAGCAACAGAACACCGCTCGGGTTCTGATCGGGGGGGCCGTTCCTCCCAATCACCCCACTCCAGGTCTGACTGTCGTTGCCCACGTGAGCGTTGAAGTCTCCCAGGAGGACTATGGAGTCTCCGGGGGGAGCCCTCTCCACCACTCTCCCCAGAGACCCCAAAAAGGGAGGATAATCCACACTGCCATTTGGTGCATAGCAACAAATGACAGTGAGGAACCGTCCCCCCACCCGAAGGCGGAGGGAAGCCACCCTTTCGTCCTCCGGGGAGAACCCCAACACACAGGAGCCGAGCTGGGGGGCAATAAGTATGCCCACACCGGCCCGGCGCCTCTCACCCGGATCAACTCCAGAATAGAACAGGGTCCAACCCCTGTCAAGAAGGCTGGTTCCAGAGCCCAAGCTGTGCGTCGAGGCGAGTCCAACTATATCTAGTCGGAAACGCTCGACCTCGCGCACCAACTCAGGCTCCTTCCCAACCAGAGTGGTGACGTTCCACGTCCCTAGAGCCAGCCTATGTAGCCGAGGGTCGGACCGCCAGGGTCCCCGACATCGGCTGCCACCCAACTCTTCCTTCACCCGACCCCTATGGCCCCTCCTGCAGGTGGTGAGTCCACTGGAGGGGCGACCCATGTCCCTTGTTCGGGCTTGGCCCGGCCGGGCCCCATGAGCGAAAGCCCGGCCACCAGGCGCTCGCTCTCGTGCCCCACCCCCGGGCCTGGCTCCAGAGGGGAGCCCCGGTGACCCGCGTCCGGGCAAGGGAAACGTGGTCTTTATGTTGCCTTTCATAGGGGTTTTTTTGAGCCGCGCTTGGTCTGGCCCCCTCACCTAGGACCTGTTTGCCATGGGTGACCCTACCAGGGGCCCTAAGTCCCCCGACAACATAGCTCCTAGGATCACTGGGGCACGCAAACCCCTCTACCACGATAAGGTGGCGACTCAGAGAGGGGTGGTTGCTTATAAAATGCTTATATTATCGATACCCAGTACCACATACCACAAAGTCAATTTATTCAAGAACAAAGTATCTTAAAAACCCCAAGAATCTATATTTTTTCTAGTATCTTTTTTCAAGTATTTCAGGTTTATTTTTTCATTTAATGAATGAATGTCTTTATTAATCCCACAAGGGGACATTTTGCGCGCTGGACGACAACGTCGTGTCCTGGTGTAAACTAGGACACTGTACTGTTAAAACAAAGTTGTGCAACAGAGACATTGAGCTGCTCGCGGTGGGCATGAGACCAGTCTACCTGCCGAGAGAGTTTACACACGTGATATTAATCGCTGTGTACGTCCCTCCCTTGGCTAATGCCAACGCAGCTTCTGAGACCTGCTCTCTGTCACCAGCGGGCTGCAGACAGCATCCACAGGCTCTCTTCCTGATCTCTGGGGACTTTAACCACGCTCCGCCCTCAGCTGCTCTACCTACATTCACCCAGTATGTCACCTGTTCCACCAGAGACAATAAAATACTGGACTTATTTTACGCTAACACCAAGAGGCCTACAGCGTGTCCTCTCTCCCCCGCTGGGCAGAGCTGATCACAACATCTTGCATCTTCTGCCCGTGTATAAACCTGCGGTGCACAGGCAGCCGGTGGTGTCTCGCACAGTGAAGAGGTGGACACCAGAGAGTGAGGAGGCTCTCAGAGACTGTTTCAGCACCACTGTGTGGACGGAGCTCTGTGACCCACACGGGGAGGACATTAATGCCATCACAGACTGTATCACTGAATACATTAATTCTGCTGTGAAAACACTGTTCCATCCAGAGTGGTACGGCATTTCGCTAATAACAAGCCGTGGGTCACCTCTGAGATTAAAGTCCTCTTAAAGGAGAAGAAGAGAGCGTTCAGATCCGGGAACAGGGAAGAACTCAGGCGTGTACAGAAGGAGCTGAGGAGGAAAATTCGAGAGGGAAAGGCCAGATACAGGAGGAAGATGGAGAAGCAGCTTCAGCGAAACAACACCAGGGAAGTGTGGAAAAGCCTGAAAACCATCTCTGGCTTTAAAGCACCGCACCCTCAGGTGGAGGGGGACATGAACTGGGCCAATGACCTGAACCATCACTTTAATCGATTCGACCAAGCAGCCCCCCCCCACCCCGCAGCAGCTGCTTTCCACACCATCAGCACCTCCTGCAGAACCAGCCCATCAAGACCCTCTACTCACTGATACTGCAACACCACCACAACCCCTGTCTTTCTCCAGTATACAGGTGAGAAACCAGCTTAAAAGAATCAACGGTAGGAAGCAGCCGGACCAGATGGCATCAGCTCCAGACTCCTCAAGTCCTGCGCAGATGAACTGTGTGAAGTCCTGGAACTAGTCTTCAATCTGAGCCTCAAGCTGAGGAAGGTCCCACAGCTCTGGAAGACCTCCTGGTGGTACCAGTGCCTAAGACACCGCAGGCCAAGACCTCAACAGCTTCAGACCGGTGGCTCTCACGTCCCATCTAATGAAGACACTGGAGAGACTAGTCCTGGGTCACCTCAGATCTGCTGTGGGAACCTACCTTGACCCACTGCAGTTTGCCTACAGACATGGCACGGGAGTGGAAGACGCCGTCATCTTTCTTCTGCACCGAGCTCTTTCTCACCTTGAGAAGCCCGACAGTAGCGTGAGGATCATGTTTTTTGTTTTCTCCAGCGCCTTCAACACCATCCAGCCGGTGCTTCTGGAACACAAACTGGAGGAGGCTGGTGTGGACCTCTATCTGACGGAGTGGATCATGGACTATCTGACAAACAGGCCACAGTTTGTGAGAGCCAAGGACTGTGTGTCTGACACTCTGAGCTGCAGTGTGGGGGCTCCACAGGGGACTGTACTGGCTCCTTTCCTCTTCACCCTCTACACCTCAGACTTCAACCAACACGGACGGCTGTGTTCTGCAGAAGTTCTCTGATGACTCAGCAATTGTTGGGTTGATCACAGGAGATAACGATGCTGAGTACAGAGGACTCACTCAGGACTTTGTGGACTGGTGTCGGCGGAACCACCTCCTGATCAACGCAGGGAAAACTAAGGAGATGGTGGTGGATTTTCGCCGGCGACAGTCTATTGTCATCCCACCGATGCACATCCAGGGAATGGACATTGAGAGAGTGGATCTTATAAATACCTGGGTGTGCATCTGAACAACAAACTGGACTGGACTCACAACACAGACGCACTGTACAGGAAGGGTCAGAGCAGACTCTACCTCCTGAGGAGACTGCGGTCTTTTGGAGTGAGAGGGTCACTCCTGAAGATCTTCTATGACTCTGTGGTGGCATCAGCAATCCTGTACGGTGTGGTCTGCTGGAGCAGCAGCATCTCAGGCAAAGACAGGAAGAGACTGGACAGGATCATCAAAAAGTCCAGCTCTGTCCTGGGATGCACTCTGGACACAGTGCAGGAGGTGGGTGAGAGAAGGGTCCTGGATAAACTATCATCCATCCTGGACCTGGCTCTCACCCACTGGTGGACTCACTGTCTGCTCTGGAGAGACTGATTCACCCCCGCTGTGTGAAGGAGAGATATCGCAGATCTTTCTACCTGCGCATTAGACTCTACAATTTGAACTTAAATTTAAACTGGTGACTGGAACTATGCTTATGACGGGCAGCGCTACTTGTTCATTTATGGTCTGTGTTTGTTTGTTTATTATGATGTGTGCAGTGCGTTATGGTTGTTTGTTTATTGTTTGGATTTGTTGTTGCTGTTGTGACGTGAAATTTCCCCGCTGTGGGACTAATAAAGGATTTTTCAATTCAATTCCATTCAATTCCATTCAATTCAATTCAATTCAATTCAATTCAATTCAATTCTTTGGTTTCAGCAGCAAATTTATCATCAAATTATGATTTTTTTTTCATAATCATTTTCAAAGCTCATTTTCATTAACCGTCATACTTTTGTTATAATTTCCGTATTTACACGAATATAATTATTTTTCAGGCACAAAATAAAAAAATGTATTACAATTTAAAAATGTAATTATTTTTTTTTCATGAGCATTTCTGGTTCAATTACGTTAATATTCTCTTAAAAATACTATTTTTTCTCAATTTAACAAACCTAGCTTGTGACTCGAGTATCAGTTTGATATTGTTTTACTTGAAGAATAGATACATAAAGAACAAAAAGTCAATTCTAGTGGTCAGGACTTCATTTCCCAAGATCCTTTGCTTTCCAGTCAGACTCTGCACATGTGCAAAGTAACGAAGCCCATTTACTCAAGCACTAACTCTGTTAAATTCAGCTCAGTTTTGAAAGAGACATGCGATAAAGAAGAGACCTAAATGTGAAAACATTTTAAAAAAAGGGCACAAATAAATATTTCCATCCAACCGTTTTCTTCTGCTTATTCCATTGATGGGTCACCAGGAGCTGGAACCAATCACAGCAGCTCTAGGTCTGAAGGCGGGACACAACACTCTTAGTGGCTAACCAATCACAGAGAGGGACACACACACACACACACACACACACACACACACACACACACACACATTGTTAAGATGCCACCCAAAATACTAAAGTGAAAAAAACAAGAGTAAAAACATCATAAAATATGTATTATTATTATTATTATTATTGATATATTGTATCATCATATTATAAACCTATGTATTGTTGTTTCTTTCTTTTGTTCTCTTCTATTTGCATTGTTGCCTTCACTGTTGTCATTTAAATTGTCTTTATTCATTTCTGTTAAAAATGTCTTTCCTTTTGTTTTTTGCTGCTGTAGAAAAAATTCCCCTAGTGGGATTAATAAAGTCTATCTTATCTTAACGATGTATTTATTATTACTATTGTTTGTCATTTGATTAATTATTAATTAACTTCATAAAAGATTTAAGTAAAAAAGTACATGGAGAAATAAAATAAACCATGTAAAAACGTCATAAGAATGTTATTATTAATACGTTATTATACTAAAAACAGTTCTAAAGGCTTGAAAAAAATGCAAATGTATCTGTTGAGGAACACGTTTAGGTACGACAACGGTTCTTACTGCGACGGAATATTAAAAAAAAAAAAAAACCCCTGACGTGATTCCACTGTGAATGCGTTTTTGACGAACACAAAAATACATCAATAGTAATAAATAATTCTCAGTCGACCTCGGCAACATCGTCTCTGAGGCAAAAACTGACAGCAGCAGCATCTTTGAACATGCGATTACTAACACTGATGCAAATGTTACATTAAAACGAGAAATGTGGAATATAGTTCAGTGTCGGAAGATAATTCTGAATAAATTCTGTGACAGCATCAGCTGAGACGTGTTTGGTTGAGCATGTGGAGATCAGACGTACGGGCTCTTCCTCATCCCCTCATCGCTGCGGGAACTATTGAAGTGACACTTCTATTAAAGGAAAGACGGCGAATCAACACCAAACACGTGAAACACGTCTGCTGGCAATTTGGGGTTGATTTCCGTGTCGTGGCAGGACTTTATCGTTCTGTTCTTGCTGGATCCAATGTAACGTTTTTGAAAACCATTTAGCTGATGCCGATGGTACATTCTACTAATTATTGCCGTTTGTCAAAAGAAGAGAAAAAAAACATGGACCAAACAAAAATGTACTCACTTCGCTTTGGTCTGGATGTCTTTAGTATGATTATTATTTAAAATTATTCTTATTCTAATTAATTAAAATTAAGAATTAAAATTAGTTTTTTCCTTTTTTTCTTTCTTTCCATCTTTCTTTCAGTTTCACTGCTCATTCCCTTTCATTAGCTTTATTTTCCTCCTATTTTATGGAATCAGATTAGTGTCTAAAATATTGTAACGTAAATTTAACGTAAATAACGTAAATTTCGAAGAAACGAACAAGAGTGCTTCACAATTACGTTTGTTTTTTTTCTTTTTTGCTCGCAATTTTCACATTTTCCTTTGAAACTTTTTTTCCGCTTCAGGTTTTTCGTTCGCTTTTTTTTGTGCTTGAATTTTTGACCCAAGCTTCATGTGGGGGCGGCCCTTACTCTGATTGGCTGGTGAGAATGGGATTGACAGTTGCTTGAGCAGGAAGTGTGGGAGGAGTTCAGTGAATGTACACCGTAACACAAACTGTAATTTTGTTTTTGTGATTTTGAACTGTGAAGTGTTAATTTTGCACAATATTGCTAAGTTATTGTGGTGTCAGATACTTCAGAATAATAGTACTGTTCCAAGCCCGGCTCCTCGTCACCGTTCCCGACTCCGCCTCCTTGACCTCAATTCCCACGTTACCAGCTGGAGCCGGTTAGATCTGAGCACTATAAAGACTCCTCCAGGTGTTCCACACGTCTCCGTACCCTTCATGCAAGACCTTCAGACTCATCATCACTTACCTAAGTTTCCTCGTGATCCAGAATATTTCCAAGTCCTGAGTTTTGTGGACAGCAATAATAGCAGTGACGCTACGGTGCAGGTGAGGTTCGGTTCCGGGCTTCTACCTATTGCAGCCTTCCTATTCGTTAATATTAGTTACTGAATATTTTGCTTTTACAGTTTTAAGTATGCTTCATTGAAGAGATGTAAACTGTAATGTAAATCTAGATTTAAACTGACTGATTCTGTCAGGGTTGTGGCAGGAGGAGGAACGGCAGCTTAGACTCAAATGCAACGTCGTCTTTAATAAAAAGCACAACGAAACAAAACAACGGGTCACGAGGGACCAAAAACAAACACTGAGAATTTCTCAGAAAATGAGTACAGGAAGTTGATATCGCGTCTGTCGGTCCTCGACCTGATCTCCACGTTGCGTCAACATGTAATGTTTGGCCGTCGAAAGATTACTTAATTTTAACGTCGGTACGACGATGAATTTATGACGTCACGGGCACGTGTCTTGCGCGACGTCTTGAAATATATTTATAAAATATACAGTAGTAATTTTTTTTAAACAAATATGGTTCTATGTCAATTTACATCACAGAAAAACTTCATTTTAGGTGATTTCGACGTGATTTAGGTTTGTTTCGTCCAATGTTGCTTATCTATCAGTGTCCCAATAGTCCATCCAGGCCGCTAGGTGGCGCTGAGTAAACCATTTCACGGTTTGCCATCACACAATGCCATGAAGAATCTCAACGTTTTTGCGCGCCTAAAAGCCTAAAAAACCTAAAGCTACACTGCGTTCTACTCGATTTGATTCATCATATCAACGTTTGATTTGAGGTAAGTTTGGTTAATTCTATGTGCTGAAAAGTTTTAACGTTTGAAATTACTGTTGTCATTTTAATGTTTTTTAATTCAATAAGTTTTTTTAAGAGTTAGCATTGCAGCATTGCAGACATGAACGATCACTTAATCCTTTTTCTAACCGTTCCTCTAGGTCCTGGAGACTTTCTCATTGTTTTTATTTTCCTCTGGTGAAAGGCCCATCCGCGGTGAGTTTGTCAGCAGACGCAGATTTACACTCCGAACCCTGCAATGTATTGAATCGCCTTAAATTGCTAAAAGTGTGTTATTAGCCTGTTCGTAACGCGAACCAAAGTTGTTTAAATTGTCTTTTGGTAATAAACTAGGTTTTGTGACACAGGGGCTGCAGATGGAAGATGTTGCTCTGGACTGGTGAGTTTGCTTTATTCAGACTTTGTTTCTTCACTAACTCTCACTATCTTCTCAGACGCAGGAGCGCTGCTGTACTAATGCTGAGGTGTGATTTCTATCAGGTGAGAGTATCTACACGCTTTTTCTCTTAAATAAAAACACTGAAGCAGACGTTAACCCATTTACTCAAATGTTCGTTCAGTTTTAAATTGCTGGAATTGCCTCCATCTGGAATGACCTCAACAAACACTCAGAGGGATGGACACAATGGAGGATGGAGCTTCTCCTCTGTGTTACACCTGTCTCCTGGTAGGTTTTCATATTCTGCAAGTAATGAATGGATCAGCATAGTATTTGAGTTTCTGTGGGGAGTTTAGTAACTATTGTACATTCTTTTCAACCGGTTGAAAGGATTGGAGGAAAGACCACAAGTCCGTTCACAATCCTTGATGGGTACGTTTCTGTGTACATTACAGTCGCTGTGTGTGTGTGTGTGTGTGGTGTGTGTGTGTGTGTGGCTGCTCTGCGCTATGAGTTTTTTGTTTTCTTGTCTACTCTTCTGTTTTCCAGAGCTCTGCTTGTCCTGGTTTTACAGGATTACGGATTTAATATTAATATTAGTCTTAAACAAATCTGAGCTTTTCACAGAGTTAATTACATTGTGTATATATATTAACTTTAAAAATTTTTTTTGTTTGTTTAGGTTCTTCAGCGCATTTCAATCAATAGGAGTATAAAGGCAAGAGGAGTAAAAGGTAAATCTCAAATGTGTAATTTCTACAAAGAAAAACTCTTTCAATCTATAAAAGACTTGGACGGGGGCATTTTCACATTTGTGTATTGTCCAAGATTTTAATTTCTTTCTTTTTGTACCTGTGCAGGTCCAGTCATGAAGTTCCAGGCTGTACTGAGGACTTCATCAGGCCAACGGCTGCAGAAACACTTACACCGTGCACCAGAGGATTCACGACACCAACTCATTTTATTAATATCTATTGCATATAGATTAGATTTTAGTTTTTTTTTATTGCATATCACTGAAATTGTTTATAATGTTTGATAATGCAGAGTTCTACATAGGTTTATTTTTAAACTGCTTAATTTGTTTTGATGTGATGAGTTAAGCAAGCTTTTTTTTTTACACTGCATTATAAAGTTGTAAAATATGTATGATTTATGTATGCTATTTGTAAATAATAAATTAATATTTTTTTTATTTTGTTGTTCTTGTGTGTGCCTGTAGTTAAATACATAACAGTAGTGATCTACTGTAGTTAAAATATAGTATCGAATGAAGTTGAAAAAAAACGTCCATAATGACCCAATTTCAACTATATTTAGACCTTATATACACGTCGCATCGGCGTTAATACGTCACGTGGACGCGACGTCGAAAAAATCACGTCATCTGGAGTAACGTTCCTCACCATCTAGGTCATCGCGACGTCGAATAATAACTTAGTTTTCACGTCGCGTCAACGTGTTTTTGCGCAGTGGGATATCAAACAGCTGAAACAGATAATGACCATTAACAAAAGCGAAACCAAACCAAAACAGGAAGTGTCCAGAGTGCCGAACCAAAACAGTGCAGGAAACAATTCAACACAAAAATCCAGAAGACGATAAACATCAAAGTACCTCCGCTAGCGTAGATCGTGACAGATTCTGACTCGCGGATTGTGCTAGGTAGAGTGTTCCGATATTTTGGTGCTAGATAAGTGAACGATCTTCCCCCTGTGAAGGTTTTAGAGATTTTTAGAGAGCAAAGCGGTCTCGTTGGCTCGTAACACGTAACATGGTTTTCAAATGAAAGTTTTTTATCAAATATAACACCTACGTTTTTCACTGTTGATGAGGTTGAGAGTTTAAGTCCATTAAGATTTAGATTATATTCAGGGTCCTTTATTTTTAGGTTAGAATCAATAAGCAATAATTGGGTTTTGTCCGAGTTAAGCATCAGGAAATCTTTCATCATCCAGTCACTAATGTCACTGAAACAGTCTAATAATTTAGGTAAATTGCGAGGTTTCTTTGGGCCTTGTGGAAATATAGATTTGCGTAACATCGGCATAGCAAAGAAATCTATGTTCATGGCTTCTGATAATGTCTCCTAGTAGAAGCATCTATAACCAGAACAGAATTCTCGTTCTCCAGACAAGATAAAAAATCCAAACGCAAAAGAAAAGCAAACAAAAAACCTGAAGCGGAAAAAAAAGTTTCAAACGAAAACGTGAAGATTGCGACCGGAAAATAAAAACCCGAATGTGAAGCATTTTTGTTGGTTTCTTCAAAAATTTCGTTTGATATTTTTGACACTAATTTGATTCCATAGTATACCCTCTAGCTAGTTTCCTTTATAAATTCATTTATCTGTCATTTTCATAACATCATCTTTTTATGTTTTAATCTTTTTGTTTCTTACTCTGTGTTTGAGGCACAAATGTACAGACTGACCGACAGATGAAAAGATAGATATTTATTATACTTGGATGTTTTTTTCCTCTGAGCTACTCGATTTTTTTCCCCCATTGAATCAAACATCCGCTCCCATCATTTTAGTGTTTAGAACATTAATCTCTAAGCGTGGACATTTGAGTGTCTATGTACATACAGCACTGACAAATACAAGCGACAAACACAAAACTCACATCTATAATGACCCCGATGATGATGGAGAGCGTGTTTTATTGTTGGAATCTGTAATGGAGGCGACAACCTGCCGCTATTAGATGAGTGTGTGTGCGGCGGCGTTACGTAACCGAGGCGATGAGGTGGTACACGACTCCTCACATTTACATTGGCTGGCGTGTCTAATCAACACATCCGCCATCATAGTGAAGGGAACGACTCACCACGATATTCATCTGAGCGAGGACGGCTGGTCTGGTGGATCACGGGAAGGAAGAGCTATTTTCTCTGAGGTGTAATCACGACTGAGTGTGTCACTTTAATGACGCTATTGTGCTCGTACAATAGACTCCACAACGCTGTCCAGGTCACAGTCATTTTTGGTGCATTTTATTTCATTTTCGCTCAAAAGCTCTTGGCTTTCTAGCCCATCAAGAGAAACGCAGTCTGAGCACAGATACGTCCACCACACTTTCTCTACGACACTTTTTTGTTTTGACGTCGAAGTCGACTACATTTTAATATTGCAATCAAGAACATGTAATGATGCAACAGTGTATTATTTTATAACGGTGCAACAAATTAAGTTTGTCAAAGTCTGTACCAGTTAGTAAAAGCGTTTGTGACAATTTCTATCAGTTTTATGAGACGGAGAGAGAGAGCGAGCGGCGGTTCCTGCGACAGCCAGTGTGAAGAGCTTGTGGTTGAAAATTTTAGGAGTCGAGAGAATATTAAGTTAAACGCAAGAACTTTATTACCAAAATCGAACGCCGAGAGCAAAAGATGTTATAGCAGAAGTACTTCTGTATCAACCTGCAGGCCGGCGCTCTCCCCTCTGTTTCCACTGGGTCACTTATATACCCCCAAACATGACAAAGCATAGCAGATGGTCAAGTGCCAAAAATGTAACTCCCCACTAGTCAAGCAGAAAACTTCTAATCTTGAACCACTCACAAATAGTCACACATTCCAGCCTTTTAGAAACACAACTGGTTAAACAGAACACTCTAATCTTGTACCACTGGAAAATGCCTGTTATAACCTTTGACCTACAACCTTTTTTCCATGGTTAAAATGGGTTAACACATTTCTGCACACTTTAATTGACTAATACTTACCAAGAAACATTTTCATGTCTATAAATTTACTCACAAGCTCACACCACATGGCCTTTTCACAGAAAGCCACGTCCACAAAACATTCCGATAAAACACTGGGAGTGTGGACAAATCAATTTTCTTAGTGTCCAACCCGAACACAACCTGGTCCAGCCCTACAGTTGGTGTCCATGGGACTGCAGGAGCAGGATCGAATCCACTGGTCCCATCCACAGTCTCTGAACAAACTGAAGCCTAAAGGCAGCGGTTCTGCTCTGCAGGTCCATCAGTTCTTGACCGTCCTCTTCCTTAGGCAGGTACAGAACAGCTTTGGGAACCCAATGCAGAAAAATCGATTAGAGTTGCCTGGATCTTGAACGATTTTTGAAGATATTTCCTGGAGGGTCCACACACATTAGTTTATGCCACAGGGATGATTCTAGCAAGTTATTAATAATTAATATCCGACCTCTGTATGAGATTTTGGGAAGTAAATATTTCCATTTGTCAAGACGAATTTTTTCCACCGTTCAATCTTCATTTTTTCCACCGTTCCGTCAAAGTTTTTTGTGTGACATTTTCATCTCCTAAAAACACTCCTAGATATTTGAAGCCCTCCCTGGTCCAGGACAGACCATCCATCCGGATGTTCGGTTCTCCACAACCATTTCCCGGTCAGAATGGCTTCACTCTTTGGCCAGTTTACTTTGAAAGATGAAAGGATTTCAAAGTCTTTGAGCAATTTTAAAAGCAAAGTTACATCATTTTGACAACATTGAAACAAAAATTTGAGTTGAAACCAAACGCCTTTAAAACCTTCCATAATTATTCATGCTCGACGCAATCAAAAACTTTTTCTTGGTCTAGTGATAACGTCAAATTTTAGATCAATATTCTTTCCGAGACTTAAGTCATCTCTAATAAATGATATGTTATCAAAGATCTGTCTTACGGGAATGCAGTATGTCTGGTCTGGATGTATCACCTGCTCTACAACTTCCTTCAGTCGATTTGCCAAAACTTTGGAGAGTATTTTGTAGTCATTGCATAACAGACTGACCGGTCTCCAGTTTCTGATGTCATTTGGGTCTCCCTTCTTCGGCAGTAGGGTGAGGACGGCTCTACGGTAGCTTGTGGGCACCTCTAACAGGTCTGGACCCAACTCAGACCAGAAAAACTTGTAAAAGACCCCCGACATCCCGTCGAGCCCTGGTGCTTGACCTCCTACCATGCCGTCTGTGGTTGAGTTCACTGCTGTACAAGTCCTTGTAAAAGCTCACTGCCCGTTTTCTAATGTCCACAGGATCTGTCAGCAGGGTTCCCTTCTCTGATTTTAACGCGTGAAGAAATCTTTTTTGGTCAATTTTCTTTTCAAGACTCGACCATGAAAGGAAAAAAAAACTTTAGCAAAATAAAAAATGATAGATATAGTTACGTTGACAAGGGAGAGTCAAGACGAGGACCCAAATGCGAAGAGGAAGTCTTTAATGCAGTCTCAAAAATAAACAATGTTTCAAACAAAAGATGCTTGCTTCAGACTTCCATCCGTGGCTTCCACACAACCAGTGACGTCCAAACAAGGTCTCCAAAAAGGTCCGCGGGCAAACGAGAAAATAATCCAAAAGATGACGTCGGTCACTGCACTTGGGAGAATGAGAGAGGCTGCAAGCACATGAGAACATCCAACAACGTGACGACTGCGGCAGGACGGGCACACAAAACAACCTTCAGACAACAACCCGCTGACAAACGCGAGAAGGGGAAACACAATGACAGTTCCGCGGGAAAACAAAGCACACACACACACACACACACACACACACACAATGACAGCTCTGCACGTGCAACAAAGCGCGCACACATCCCCAAAACCAATCCCAAAGTGCGAGACATGAGATACGTGTTTTCATTACTGGCTTTGGACATCGGTTGGACATTAATTCTGGTCAAAATGTTCTTTATATGGTACCCTTCTCGCTTACTAATTAATCCGTCATTCTTGAAGACCTTTGCATTTTCAGTGAAATATTCTTCCACTCTCACTTGTCTTGCATGTTTAGTCGTTTTACGGAAAGACTTTATGTCGTCTACGGTGTAGATCCGTGTTGGCGGAAATTCAGCACTAAATCCAAGTCATCCACGTTTACTTGAAGGATCATGTACGTGTAGCGTCGGAAAGACGCTATATTGCGTTTTATACCGCAATAAATCATGCGTGTGAGAGTGTGTGTGGAATCATTTGGAATCATTTTGATTGGAGACAGCAGTTTTCCATAGCGGGACAGCATTTGAGCCAGGACTTCGTCGGGGACTATCGGTTGGACGTTTGAGAGAGTTACTCGGTAAACACGCCTTTGATCACCACTGTACTCCACTTTCCACTAGCTGATTTGCCATCTCCATTGTTTTGACACACGACGTGATGCCATTGTTCATACGGGACGAGGCCTGAACATTTTCAATGCCGATCACTTCGCCCAGAGCCAGACAGTTTTCTTCCACACTTGCAGGGGAATCGATTTGACTCCATGACGCCATCGCCGCAACGAACCAGGAGCAAACGCGCCGGTCCACTAAATAAACGCCTTGATTTTTTCTAACAGTCTCTGAAACGTAAGGATTGGAAAAAAGATTCCTCGTGCCTTAAGGAACTCCAAACACTCACCACACTCACTCCCAGCATGCAGCATGAGAGAGAGAGAGAGAGAGAGAGAGAGAGAGAGAGACAGACAGACAGACAGACAGACAGAGAGATGAAACCAACATTAAGATTGTTCAGTTTAGAAATTGATATCAGATCTCTGATCAAAAATAGGTTGTCAAAAATTGAACGTTTTGGGATACAAAAAGACTGGTGGTTATGTATTACTGCTGAGATGCAGGTCTGGATCCTGTTAGTCAGTGCTTTTGAAAAGATCTTATAATCCACCCCGAGTAAAGACACTGATGTCCTCCAGGTCGCCCTTCTTCGGTATCAAGGTTATTACGGCTCTCCGCAGACTCACAGGAAGGGTCCCAGTCTCAAAACACAGAGCAAATCACTTCCCATCACTGGCCAGAAGTGTTTGTAGAATTCCACGCTCAGTCCGTCCAGGCCTGGAGCTTCACCTGGAGACATAGCAGTTAGTTCGTTAAGGGTCAGTTCTCCTTCGAGAGAGAGTTTTTCTGTGTTTGACCGCTCAGGAAGGTCTTGGAGTAGTTGGTCCGCTGTCTCCGTCTCGCAGGAAATAATCCCCCGCTGGTCAGTAACTTTCCTTCCGTGTGGCTATTAACAGTTTGCTTTTCTTGATTTAAAAAGAAACGTGTTGGAGCATCCATACTGTTAAAAGCTGAGAAGTCCGCCCGTACGAGTGTCTCTTTGGCTCTCTCTTCAAAAAGATTGTAGAGGAGAAACTTGTTCTGCTGTAGCACTTCAGCTGCATCCTGATCAAAACATCCCATGTTCAGTTGTAAAATTTCCTCTTCCAGCTGTTTCACTTTAGTTTCCTTCATATTTCTGCAGTACAATGAGAAATCTTGACAAAATATCTTGATCTGGACCTTCCCAATGTCCCACCATTGACTCAAGGACTGGAAACGTTGTTTACTCTCTCTCCATATCTCCCAGAAGTGTTTAAAACAGTGCACAACGTGGTGATCCTGCAGTAACCTACTACTAAACCTCCACTGTGGATTATTTGGGGTGCTGAGCGCTGTGCTCATGTTCATTGAGATAAGATGATGATCAGAGAAAACCACGGAAACAGACAGAGAGAGAGAGAGAGAGAGAGAGACAGAGAGAGAAACAGAGAGAGAGACAAAGAGAAAGTTTTCAAGTTCCTAACAGTGTGCACAATTTTGTAACGTTGTGAGTTTGCAACAGTTCAATAGTTTGCAGATGTGAAAATACACTACCTGTTACAAACACTGGTCACATGATTTCTGGGAATTTGAGCTCTGGAAGCAAGAAGGAAGAGAAACGTTCATTTTCTTTCATTTTCAGAGAGAACTTTGACAAGATGACAGAGACAGTCGAGTCACAGTTCTGAAGCGTTTGCTACTAAGTCTCCAGATCTGTTAAACTATTGATTCATTAATGCATCTGTAATATATTATGTCTCAGTGCGATATATTTTAATTGAGTGGGATATTCAAGAACATGTTTGACTAGAACCCAGTACTGCCACAAAAACTCCAGTGCAAATTAAAGTCTTGTACATTTAAATAGTATATATATTCAAATCATATTAATAATAATAAAACATATTAAAACACTAGGCAAACACGTGCATGAATGAAAAATAATTGTGTGCATCTTGTCATTCTAATAATGAGGTGTGATGTAACGGTGACTGACCACAGGTCACTTCAGGTCAAAGGTCATGCCGAGTGCACACACACACACACACACACACACACTCACTCTCACACACACACTCTCACACGCACACACACACTCACAGTAATAAAACTAGTGGCTGCAGAAAGACTGTTAAGTATTAATATCGTAATACTTATGGGGGAAAATTGTGGAATCAACGCCAGTGCCTGAAAACCAAATACGAACGAAAAATCCAAAGCGGAAAAAAAAAAATGTTTCAAAACGAAAACGATAAAAAACCCAAACGTAATTGCAAGTGGAAAAAAAAAAGTAGTTGTGAAGCATTTTTGTTCGTGTCTAATTTCCGCTTGATATTTTTGTCACATTTCATAAAGGCAGCTCGTGGGGTTGTGTGTGCCAGGCCAATAATGATTACAACTGCATTTGGAGAGACGATTGCATGAAACGACAACTCTTCTCAACCCATGAAAACCTTTCCAATAAAAACATTTTTTATTCCTAATATTCCTAATTGCTTACTCCTAATAACATTTTTAATATCCTAATTGAAGTGTTTCTTCAGATCTCACAAAAAACGAAGAAGATTGGTATTAACGGAACCGCGTTAAAGTGTTAAAAAACGCACGACAAAGGAGCAAAACACCACACGTGTCCAGTGTTTGCACCACGTTGTGAGTTATTACATGTCCAGGTTTCTCTAGCTGACTATCATCTCGGCTGGTCTTTCTATCTCCTCACGTGGTCTCAGACAGGAAGCAGAAGAGCATCGAACACTTGTTCACTTACTCAACAACACACACACACACACAATGAGAGATTTCTATGGTGGCTTTTCAGAAGCTTCTTCTGGTTCATTAGAGGGAAACTACAGAGGAGGAGAACGCGTCTGCTAATCAGCGGCTCGTGTAGACGTGTACCTGGAGTCGCCATGGAGACGCCGCTTCTTCACAGATCTTCCCCTCCTGGACTTCTGCTGCTAGATGGATTAAAGGGCCGCTCATGGGCCGCAGGTTGTCAATCAATTAAGCCGAATGATATTTATAATTATTCTATGTTTTATCCATCATCTAATGACAATAATAATATTATTATTAGGCCTGTCAAACGATTACATTTTTAAAACTAGTTAATCGCACTTCCTCAACCAAATTAATCGCGATTAATCGCATGAGTTAACGCGTTAACTTTGACTGCCCTAATTATTATACTTAACAAAACTGAGTTTCCCTTAAAAAAAATCTTTAGTCCGAGGTTTTCAAATGTATTTTATTAAATATGTGACATTAAAAGCATCGTAAACATATCTAGCTGGCAAAGTATTTTACCATTACGTGAGAAAAGGTGACACATTATTCTGCATTCTGATACTGATATCCTGAAGGAAGCAATTTCAATTGTTAATGTATACAATGTTTGTCTTGCATTTTTATTTCCTTGTGATAAAATCTGAAATCAATGATAAATCCCTTTGATAACCACTTTTAAAATAAGCAACATTTCAAAGCCAAAAAAATCTACGGTAAGGAGCGTTACCATGGTATTGTCGTTTCTTTCTTTTGTTCTCCTTGCTGTTTGCATTTTTGCCTTCCCTGCTGTCATTGCTGTCTTTTGTTTCTGTTAAAAAAACAGTTTCTTTTCTTTCTCTGTTTTTTTGCTGCTGCGGAACACAAAAATTTCCCCTAGTGGGATTAATAAAGTCTATCTTATCTTATCTTTAAAAATGTTATTTATTTTTAAAAATTATAAATATTTTTTCTGGAAATCAAAATCGGTTGCTGATTTCTGTCAGTGAATCACTCCAGAATAAAAGCACAAGAAGAACAGGCAAATATCCCACAGAACAAGACAATTCTTCTCGCTAACCACGACGCCAATGTTCTATCTGCATTGTTCTAGGAAGTTACAATTCTCTTTTTGATTTTTTTTTTTTTTAATCCAGAGAATGGATGGATGGATGGATTTTTCTAATGGGATCGTACACACACACACACACGTACACTTCTAGACTGAAGTAATAATAACAACATATCGAATAAGTTAATATAATCATTTAGAAAGGCTGCCTAGTCTAGGTGCCCGGAACCAAATCACACCTGCACCTCCTAAGTCTTCTTTTATTTACATTTTCACGCATGCGCTTTATGACAGTTGTAACTGTGAAAAGCGCCTTACAAATGCATTAACCGTGAACTTGAACACACACACACACACACACACGAATATGTTGCTGTTTGTTTTTTATAATGAGTCAGTTGACTGGATCCATATGGAACGAAAAGATTTTATCGGACAGTGAAAGCACAGGCAAAAAACATTTCCAAAATGAAACCAGACAAAGCGCCGCAAGAGAATCGCGACCTTGACCTCGGCAAAGTCAAGCCCCGTTCTTTTAAACACGGCACGATTGTTGGCCTGTGTGTGACACGCATGGCAAACAGATGAAACCCGTGACACCGGAGCAGAGGATTGTGGGTAATGCAGTTCACCAGTTCAGTGTCTGAAACACTTCTGTGCTGTCCAACGTTAAAACGTTGACGATAAAAAAACGAGCGAGAAATCAATAAACGAAAAAAAAACTGATTCCACACATTGCAAAAAATACATTCTTGACAAGCCAAAAGAACTTCAAACTGCACAATAAATCTTACCTTTTTTCGGACAATATACATGAACTGTCTTAGAATTAAGAGTAAAAGATTAATTTGCTTGTTTTAAGAATATACAAGCTGACTTACCAGGTAAAATTTCCTCAACTCAGCGGCAGATCGTTTGACTTGACGTAAGTCTTTTTTACTCATTGTCGTAAGGAGCCACACAGATGCCGGACTTCGGCACTTCAGATGACGAAAAATGTATTTATAAAAAAACAAGAACGTACAAAAAGGAAAATTAAAAGAAAACTCCTCAAAGCGGAGTAACGGTTAACTAGAAGTGCTTAACGTTTCAGACCCCGATCATTTCTCCTAAACGCAAGAGAAAAGGTCGACATGCACAGTACGCGTCCTTAGTTCAACCGTTAAACTCAATCAAACAGTCACTCACTCACTCAATCAATCAATCAATCACTCAATCAATCAATCAATCACTCAATCAACCAACCCGGTCCAACCTGTCAAAATGGCCTGCTGGTGCTTTTAAAGGCCAGCTTTCCCGCCTAAACTTGATTGGGTGAAACCATTTGTGGAACCAGTGTGAGTGACAGTAATGTATGAAAGCGCACGTGACCCGCAGCTCCGCCCCGATGAGCACACACACACACACACACACACACACAGCTGACAGAGAGAGACGCTCGTTTGAAATTAGAGTTCGGCAGAAGCGTGTAAATGCTGGATTAAGAATCGCTTTTTACATGTTCCGTCCTTTCAACTCAGTTTTAGCCCGTCTCTTGCAAGCGTGCTAGAGTTGAGAAAATAAAAAAAATTTTCTCGCCATTTTTCTGCGATGGTTTTGCAATGTCATGCGATCTACTCACAATACTCACAATGTTTTTTATTTTCTACAGGTGTGGTCCACTCACCACGAGTGCCAGCAGGAGAGCGGTGGGCGTGGACTCGCTCAGGTCACTCGCTCGGCTACTATCACTGACCGCCGCTCGGCTCCGGCCGCTGTGCTGTCCATCACTGCCCTCACTCTGTAGAGAGCAGTTATACTGGTGATGCTGGTGATGCTGGACCCTCAGGACGCTGGTGAGGTCGAAGGTTCCGTCAGGGTTCCTCAGGCGTGTGGAGACGGAGCTGGACGTCACGTTTGTGTCCAGATCAAACCAGTTTATGGAGGCTTGTGGGTAAACGCCGCGGACGCTGCACTGCATCTGCTCCGAGTCCACCAGCGTCCGGTCAAACCGGCCCTCGCACCAGTCTGAGGGGACAAAGTTAACGCGTTAACTTTTGATCATTTAAAGTGACTTTAAAATTCCGGCTACACGTTGACTGTTTGGTGAAAAAGCAAAAATGAACAGAAATACCGTGTGGCATCATCATGTTTCACTACCACGCAGTTAGTTCCGCAATAGCGCCCTCTAGTGGACGGTCCAAACATTACCTTTAGAGTTGATTTTTATTTGTCACATACAAATGATATGTGTATATTAATTAACGCAATTAACAGATATAATTATACGTTACAACAAGTAGTGAAATGGGTTTTTGATCGTTCCAGCATTTAAACGTAAAGACGGGGGAGATGCAACAAAATGTGCAAATACAATAAAAAGATAAAGGAATACAATTAAAGCAGGATAACAAGATAAAACATGAAATTGTGAATAAAAACGCAACATTTCCAAGATGAAAATACAATTGAATAAGTCAGAAGTGAGTAAAATACAAAAAATGTACAAAAAAGTGACTCCAAAAAGGTTTAAAGTGTCTAAAAGGTGAGAAAAGTGTTCGTAAAAGTGGCCGGTAAGTGAACAGTGCATAATAATACACAAAGGAATACATTTAACCAATTCATGATAAATAATATTTCATGAATTCAATACAATTAAGAAAATCATATCTTTATTATTTACAAATACTGTACACAAACTCGTCGCATAAATATGGTAGGTAGGTTAAATATGGTATGTTCGTGTAACAAGTCTGAAGAAAAACAGCAGCTATTCCCAGTACGGAACAACAAAACCTCAAGACAATTTACAAACCAGTTGACAAATTGTTCAAATGCACATTGGACGTCAACATTTTCCGTGTTGTGTCATTTTATTTTATTTATTTATTTATTGTAAGTTTGTCAATAAGGCCACGTAAGGACTGTATAAAAATGCTTTTTTTTTATTTTATAATTTGATCATCCAGTAAAGTCACACACACACACACACACACACACACACACACACACACACACACACACACACACACACAAAGTGATGTGAAACCAACCCGAACTGTCCAAATTAGTCATTCGTTAGACTCTTCTAAAAATAGCAGATGGAAAAAAAACCCACAGAAATTTTAATATTTTAACATTATTTTGACTCGGAAAAAAAATGGTTTACAATCATTGTACTTGTACTTTTGTAATGGTCATTGTGTGCAATGTAGATATTTTCTTTGTAGTATTATTGTGTTGTGTGTGTGTGTGTGCGCAGGTTTAATGTTTAAACCCCGTGTGTGTTGTATCTGCACGGCCTGTGTTTATCTTTCTTGTCTCTTTGTGTTTTACACGGACGTATCTGCTCCTTAATTCTGTTGGACGATTGTGCAATGACAAAAGTGATTATCTTATCTCATAGTTTCTTTTTCCCCAACATCAAAGGCCAGTATCTGTGTAATCTTTACACATCTGACACGTTCTCCACTTCTGAACCACGTCAGGCGAAACGTTTGCGTGACGATGGAAGGTCAGAATTCTTCGGTTTGTTCCTCTCGCAGAGAATTTTGTGTTGAAAATACGATTGAGCTGGAACTGTGAACGCGACTCTAGCGGAGCTGCTAAACCGTAGCTTGAATAATAAATGTACGAAACGACAAAAGTCCCGTTTGGATGACTGAAATTTCTCTGCTAAATCTATAAATTAAATCAATATATTGTCTTGAAAGCATCTCCTAGTCTAAATGATACCGAGATCAAGTCATTTTAGAAACCATCGTCTAAAATCCCATGAGATTAGCAATAATCAGATTCACTTTTGTTCACTAATTCACTAAACATGTAGCAATCCAGCTTGTAAAGACTGAGATTTTATTTAATTATCCCATATGAGTTGATTTACAGTACGTTTTATTGCTTTTGCAAATCAGAAAAGTACTAATTTTCTTTTTTTACCTCTTCCGCAAATTACAGAAAACGGGTTAGGAACCACACTGCAATAAATCCACGAAATGTATGAAAAAATAAGAAAATAAATAATGAAATGAGTTACAACGTTACAACGAGTTACAAGAGTTTACAACTTTTCTAAAATTTTTATTTTTTCTAAATTCTACTCTGTGGCTAAAAGGTTCTTTTTTCTTGAAATAAGCAAAGTAATCTCTCACTCTTAATCATAAAATAACTAATTTATCTTGTAAAATGTATTGTCTAATTTCAAGATTTTTAAAAGCTTGTCAAGAATTTACTTTTCGCAGTGTAAACCGTAGTGCGGTCCCAACATTGACTTACATACCAAATCATAAACTGCAAAAATAAAATTCTTGACAAGCCAAAATTTTTTAAAACTACTGTTGGAATTAAGAGTGATAGATTAATTAGCTTGTTTCAAGAAAAAAGACCTTGTTTCAAACTGTCTTACCAAGTGGAATTTTCTCACCCCATTGACAGATAATTCTACCTGAATTAAGTATTTTTAACTCATTTTGCTTTTTATTTGATTAAAAAAAAAATGTGTTGCTTGATGTGAACTTAATGGCGTCCCTCAACATAAAACTTAATTGATTGGCTTATTTGCTCATTGTATTAAAACAGTGTCCAGTACAGAATCATCATCTTAAGACGGTGAAAGAATTGGTGTTTATATAGAAACACAAAGCACTCACCCATAGATAACTGTATTTCTTTTTTACCGTGTCCGGACGTGGTCTGCACACAGCAGACGTATGTGCCCATGTGGGCGGGTTTGGGTCGTGAGAGGGTTAACGTCAGCGTTCGGTTGGCGTAGTCGCACTGCGTTCCCCTCGGCTGACGACTGGACAAGGCGTCACAGTAAAAACTCACATCTTCTTTTTTCGTCCAAAATACGTTTACGATTGTAACTGGACTTGACGTGATGTTGCACTGTACGATGGTTTCCTCCTCACATTTTGCCTTCAGGCCCTTCGCCAAAGCCAGTTCCACTTCGCCTGTGAGAATAAATGTTCTATCTATGATATATATTTCACAATCAATGCTGGTTTTTGACCGTTGCCACGCCCACACAGTTAAAGTTACAGCAGGATTACTATTGGCTTTTATTCTCAGGATGGCCTTCACTAATTATTCAGCAATTTGGTGCGCCTGTGACAAACTCATTTTAGCTCCTCCCATTCAAATGTTCTAATTGTTGTACATGGGGCGCTAATCGTTGCTATTAGCGTATTAAAAATGTTCCTTCACTTTTTGATTCACAACGCTGAGTCCTACATTCCTTCAAGAGACTTTGATCGCGTCTGCCGTGGCGTGTGCAAATTTGTGTTTTTGAAAAATGCGAATTCTCGGCTGTCGTGCGCAGCAAAAAGTTATTCGGCGATTTTTCAAAAGTATTATGGGGGGGCCATAATACTTTTGAAAAATCGCCGAATAACTTTTTGTCACCCACGTCTCTAGATGTTCAGTTTGGTTTAGATTCGACCCGATAGGCTTTTGATGGTCCCATAGGCCCAATATTATTTAATTTTCAAGGTGGTGCTGTTGAGTCATCGCTTTATGGTCCGTCAAAAATGTATTTTTAATAAAGTCAATAAACCTTAAGTTACTCACTTTTCTGAAATTTGGGTCAATAAAAATTATGTGATTTGACATGTTCACGGGTGGATATTTGACCACCTTTTTGGCTAAAAACAAATAATAAAAGTCACTCATCTCTGGTAAGGCGAGTGGCTAATAATGATTACATTCTGAGGTGATATTTGAGAAACTCACCTCGGCTGCAGCTTGAAATCAGGAGAACGATGAGAGTCACAAACAAGCCAAACATTTTGGTAAAGACGATGTCAGAAGCAAGTCTCGGTTCCTTCCACATACCGGGCCCAGACGGTGGAGACGTGCGCTGAGCTTTATCAGCCTGACAAATACAGTCAGCACATGTGGTCGTACAGACTTGTTTGCTCTTCAGACAAGCTCGGGCCAGTTGCTGAGGAACTTTCCGCTCTAACGCAATCGCACCGTGAAGCTCAGGTAAACTCCAGGTCACTTCATGTGTCTAACATCTTTAAAATAACCCCAACCCCAACCCTAACCCCATCCCCAACCCCAACCATAACCCATACACAAATCTGATGCCACAGACTGATTATTAGTGAAAGATCAAGGAAGCAGTTAAACGGAGCACAGGAGTGTTGGCGCTGCCCCCTAGTGGCTGAAAGAAGAATTGCCGATGGAATCTTCTTAAAAAGTTGCCTTGAGCTCGAATTACTAAAGAAACACTTCCTGTTACATGACACACACACACACACACACTTTTACTTTCACCTCAACAAAGATGAAACAGTGACAATGTCTCCAGCTTCCTGACGTCATTTTGAGCCTGCACCTGAAGACCCGCCCAACTCTGCTTCTGAGCCAATCACCACAGTCTAATTTACATACGCAAACTTAGACAGACCAATCATCACCATCAGTCCCATGTCCCGCCTCACCGCAGGACACACGCACATGTGTATAATTATGTGAATTTGTGAAATCACATTATAATATGTTATTAGTCACACTAATCCTAATTTTAAACTTTCTACTTATAAATTTAGAAAAATAAATCCTACTTATTATTTACAGATAAATAATGGACATTTTTCTTTTTAAAGACTTTTTCCCACTAATTTGCACAGCGACTTTGCGTTGGTCTCGGACTAAGAAAAGCGCTATAGAAATAAACCTGAACTTATTGTATTAACATAAAAGAGTCAGTTAGCTTATTAACAGTCAAGTGTCCTTTTCCGTTCATGTGACAGCAATTCATTTTTTTTCTAAGAGAAAATTTGTTCGTGGTTTGCGTTTTATTAAAACGTTTATAGGACTCTAAACCGCTATTATGTTGTATATACAGTAAGTCAGTAACCGTACGTCTTTACGTGAGAGTGTTACGTGCGTATAAATACAAGCGAGAATAAAAAACTCAGGAAATCAAAAAACATGCAATTTTTGACGATTTCTGATTTTGAAGCTTCTGCAATTTCGAAAACCACAATTGAGATATCGAAACTAATCAGGAAACAAAATGATCGTCACTAGTTGTCCAGTAGATGGCGGTGTTGTTTTCATATGGATAAGATCACTAACAATGAGAGAGATAAAATACGGCAATAAAAAGGCGGCGTAGGGGGAAGATCTGCATGGATCACCAGTTCAGCTGCTTCTGTGTGGAGATGCGGTTTTGCGTGGGTTTCTGACAGGTTCTCTTCTCTTAGTTCCAAAAAGTGAAGCTCATGAGAACTAGAAGTCATTAAAATTGTGTATGTTTGTATTTACACTTCAGTTTTTTTCCCGCCATCAGGGCGAGAGTTGCTGTGATTGGCTCCCGATCCCCAAAAACCAGAAATGAAAAAATGTGCTCAGTTTGATTAAAAACCAATGGAGATGTGACAGATGTTTTAATTGTTTGATTTTCTACGTTCGATAGAATATTCGTTTTGGTTACATTTCAATGTGATATTTTATGCATTAAACCTTCAGATGATTGATTAGACCTTTCTTTTAATTAATTGCCAAAGGAAACACAATTTTATCGGAGAGTGTCCTTCACTTTCCACATCGTGACATTTAAAAGAGCTCATGACTTATTTAACTTTGATTGATGGAAGTGTCAGAATCTAATTTCTTTTCTCTGCCTGATTTTGATTATTGAAAACAGTTCAAAAACACATTTTCTGGAAATGTGCCAATCGTTGTAAGAGTGTGAGTGTGTGTGTCTTGCTCTGTGATTGGCCAGATGCCCACTGTGGCTGTGATTGGCTCCTGCTCCTCATGACCCAGAAATGGAAAAGTGGTTTACAAAACGGTTGAACGAATATACCACAAAACCTCTAATAGAACGCCATGGCGGTCTAATTTTCAACTCTCCCATCAAGGCGGCGCTCTATTAGAGGTGGAGTTCTATAAGAGCAGGGCTGGGTGAAGACACATTGGGTTCTAAGATTTGACGAAGGGGCTGGATTGTGCTGGAGAAAATAACACATTTTCGAATTCTCATTTTCGGAAATACAGCAGTACATCGGTTCACCAATGCAAAATTCACAATTAGAGGTGAATTAGAGGTTCTATTAGAATTAGAGGTTCTATTAGAATTAGAGGTTCTATTAGAGGTGGTGTTCTATTGGAGGTGGCGATCTACTAGAGGGGGCGTTCTATTAGAGGGGGCATTCTTTTAGAGGTGGCGTTCTATTAGAGGGGGCGTTCTTTTAGAGGTGGCGTTCTATTAGAGGGGGCGTTCTTTTAGAGGGTGGCGTTCTTTAGAGGGGGCGTTCTACTTTATGGAGGTGGCGTTCTACTAGAGGTGGCGTTCTATTAGAGGGGGCGTTCTACTAGAGGTGGCGTTCTATTGGAGGTGGCGTTCTACTAGAGGGGGCGTTCTATTAGAGGGGGCGTTCTTTTAGAGGTGGCGTTCTATTAGAGGGGGCGTTCTTTTAGAGGTGGCGTTCTATTAGAGGGGGCGTTCTACTAGGAGGTGGCGTTCTACTAGAGGTGGCGTTCTACTAGAGGTGGCGTTCTACTAGAGGGGGCGTTCTTTTAGAGGTGGCGTTCTATTAGAGGGGGCGTTCTTTTAGAGGTGGCGTTCTATTGGAGGGGGCGTTCTACTGGAGGTGGCGTTCTACTAGAGGGGGCGTTCTACTAGAGGGGGCGTTCTTTTAGAGGTGGCGTTCTATTAGAGGGGGCGTTCTACTGGAGGTGGCGTTCTATTGGAGGTGGCGTTCTACTAGAGGGGGCGTTCTATTAGAGGGGGCGTTCTTTTAGAGGTGGCGTTCTATTGGAGGTGGCGTTCTACTAGAGGGGGCGTTCTATTAGAGGGGGCGTTCTTTTAGAGGTGGCGTTCTATTAGAGGGGGCGTTCTACTAGAGGTGGCGTTCTACTAGAGGTGGCGTTCTACTAGAGGGGGCGTTCTTTTAGAGGTGGCGTTCTATTAGAGGGGGCGTTCTTTTAGAGGTGGCGTTCTATTGGAGGGGGCGTTCTACTGGAGGTGGCGTTCTACTAGAGGGGGCGTTCTACTAGAGGGGGCGTTCTACTGGAGGTGGCGTTCTACTAGAGGGGGCGTTCTATTAGAGGGGGCATTCTATGGAGGTGGCGTTCTATTGGAGGTGGCGTTCTACTAGAGGGGGGTTCTTTTAGAGGTGGCGTTCTATTAGAGGGGGCGTTCTACTAGAGGTGGCGTTCTACTAGAGGGTGCGTTCTATTAGAGGGGGCGTTCTTTTAGAGGTGGCGTTCTATTAGAGGGGGCGTTCTTTTAGAGGTGGCGTTCTACTAGAGGGGGCGTTCTACTAGAGGTGGCGTTCTACTAGAGGGGGCGTTCTACTAGAGGGGGCGTTCTTTTAGAGGTGGCGTTCTATTAGAGGGGGCGTTCTTTTAGAGGTGGCGTTCTATTGGAGGGGGCGTTCTACTGGAGGTGGCGTTCTACTAGAGGGGGCGTTCTATAGAGGGGGCGTTCTATTAGAGGGGCGTTCTACTAGAGGGGCGTTCTATTAGAGGGGGCGTTCTACTAGAGGGGGCGTTCTTTTAGAGGTGGCGTTCTATTAGAGGGGGCGTTCTACTTGAGGTGGCGTTCTACTAGAGGGTGCGTTCTATTAGAGGGGGCGTTCTTTAAGAGGTGGCGTTCTATTAGAGGGGGCGTTCTACTGGAGGTGGCGTTCTACTAGAGGGGGCGTTCTTTTAGAGGGGGCGTTCTATTAGAGGGGGCGTTCTTTTAGAGGTGGCGTTCTATTAGAGGGGGCGTTCTACTTGAGGTGGCGTTCTACTAGAGGGGGGGGGCGTTCTTTAGAGGTGGCGTTCTATTAGAGGGGGCGTTCTACTAGAGGTGGCGTTCTATTAGAGGGGGCGTTCTTTTAGAGGGGGGGGGCGTTCTTTAGAGTGGCGTTCTATTAGAGGGGGCGTTCTACTAGAGGTGGCGTTCTACTAGAGGGGGCGTTCTTTTAGATGTGGCGTTCTATTAGAGGGGGCGTTCTTTTAGAGGTGGCGTTCTATTAGAGGGGGCGTTCTACTGGAGGTGGCGTTCTACTAGAGGGGGCGTTCTTTTAGAGGAGGCGTTCTATTAGAGGGGGCGTTCTACTAGAGGTGGAATTTTCTTCCCCGACACTGACGGTGGTTTCATTATTTTGAAGCAGAAACTCCTTCATCCTCATTTCCTGGGGTTTCTCGGATAGTTTAGCTGGTTCTGTCCAGCACGTGTTTGTGTAATGGCCACTAATGGCCCCGTTGGGAGAATGAAGTAGTTTGAAATTCTTTTGAAAAGCAGAAGTTTGTGACCGTTTGCGCCGCTTCCTGCCGTCTCGCTCCCGTTTGAACTGCGAGAAAGTGAAACACTGTGCTGCTGTTGTTTATGAGGTTTATTTACACGCTTTTTCTTTCTTCCCATGACCCAAATATCATTTTTCTTGGGAACTTAAAATTGCCTTATAATTTATAATGTGGATTAATTCTCTATGTACATTACAGCATACATGAGAAAATAAAATAATAATAGTAATAATAGCGGTGCTCACTGTAATTATTTACAGTGCTCACTTTTAAAAAGACATTTTTAAAATATTTTCAATCGGTGGCCCCCAAAGATCAGTGCTTGGTCCTTTATTTTTATCATCAATGTCAATCCAATACAAAATTATAGAGGGTTTTTTTTTTCTTTTTTTCATTTTACTTTTTCTAATCTCAAAACCCCACAAATACCGGTACTTAAGCGTTAAGTGCACGCTTTAGAACCACTACTTTCCTGTAAAGTTTGTACATGCTGTCGTTTTGCTGCAATGTCAAATAAGCCAAATGGCCAAATCTCTCAATCAGACTCAATGCTGCCGAACCAACGTAAATGCTCAAAACATGAAGGCCAGTTTGGAAAGTGGATTTGCTTCTCTAGGGTTTTTCAATCCGTTTATAAAACGATTCTTAACAATGATGTCCATCCTCTCACCTATAAAGTATATTTGTGTTTTCCTCAAAGACAAACGCAAGAAACCTGCTGTCAATCTGTTTAGATAATAAACCTTGAATTTGGGGAGGAAATTTCAAACTCAATTCCAAATTCAAATTCTGCTCCATAAATGTGATCTTGTAATTGCAAAAGTAAAACTCTAACTATCGGTCCTAAACTGCCAAACACATAAAGCGGTTTAATTGTATAAGGCTAAACAGTCTGACCTTTTCTTTTCCAATACGCTGCTCAACTCCTCCATCAGACTCTCTGCCAGCACGAGGCTAAACACCATCTATTAGCTGCTCTACTGTTGAAGCTCTCTGCCTGGATTTTAGACAAAATCAAGACATTATATGTTATTATAATAACAAACATCAGCCTTCTAGTTGTTGCTCGTATCAATTTCAAAAGCACTTCACAGTCATTGGTTAATCCTCTGGTGGATATGCTCAAAAACTTGAAGAAAAATCAGGGGGGTGCTTATATTTGTGTAAATACCTCTGTCGGAACTGTCCCTGGTCCTGAAGCCTCTAACAGCGCTGTCCCTGGTCCTGAAGCCTCTAGCGGCGCTGTCCCTGGTCCTGAAGCCTCTAGCGGCGCTGTCCATGGTCCTGAAGCGTCTAGCGGCGCTGTCCCTGGTCCTGAAGCTTCTGCCGGAGCTGTCCCTGGTCCTGAAGCTTCTAGCGGAGCTGTCCATGGTTCTGAAGCTTCTAGCGGATCTGTCCCTGGTCCAGAAGCATATTCTGGTGCTCTTCTGGCTACCACAATGTGCTGGTTGTTTTTACTGTTGCTTTCTATATATCAAACACATTTCTTCCTCACATACTGACTGCCATATGACAATCATTAAAACATATTATTTCCATCTTCTAGTCCTTCATTGACTAGAAAACTCCAGCTAAAACATACAATCATACTTTTTTTTTCTAAATAAGTTCCTGTAGCTTGACCATCTATCACAAACCTTGCACATATGCTCTCTTTGCAAAATTGCAGTTTTCTTCCTTAGCCTTCAGTGAAGTTGAGGTTTCTGTAAGCCACGAGAATAGTGATAATAAACTGAGATTGTGACAGCGCACGGACAGTGTAAATGTGGGGTTAGCGACCAGCAGGGGGTTAACTAGGCCAAACTCAACTGGACCACCCGTATAAAGCACTGAAAGACCATCTTCTGGAAACCTCAAGACGTACGGAAGAGTTCCACATGATCAGTATGCAGCTCGACTGCGAGAGGTGGCAGAAGTCAACTGTTTGCCATTCCCATTATCAGGAAGTGCTGCCCTCCGAGGCTTTATGCAGATGAAAGACAGCGATGAGCATCCGAGCAGGTTGACAGGCTCTTACACACTGATCGTGGAGTGTGTCGCACAAACCAACGTGTCATGAACATTTCTCTGAGACATCTACATTCTCATTGTGTACATCTCTTGCTGTTTTCACACCCTCGTCTCACTTTTTCTCCAGATAGAATCACCCTTTAGAGACATAAGTGGAATTAATGTGGTATTTAGAGTGGATTCAGTGCTCAAGGTCAAAGTTAAGATCGTGACAATTAATAATGTGTTTAGCGACAGTCAAATGGTAAACCACAGGTGTAAAGAGAGTAAAAGCACAGATAGCTTATTGTAAAAATCACTCTTTTGACAGCTACAAATCACCAATTTCAAGAAGACTTGAGTAAAAGTCGTAAAGTATCCCTTTAAGAAAAAAAACCACAAGTATTTTACTCGTGCTGAATTTAGGATAAAAAAACACCAATACACTCTTGTGAAAAACAAGATTTTTTTTAGTTTATCAGGTTGTATTTTCCTATATGTAAATGAATATTAATACTAATGTTATATATACTAATTAATTAATGTTATAAAAGGGCAAAATAAATGGCAATATCACCTCGTCCACCCAAGAAATTAATCGCGTTAAGTGTCTATTCAAATGTAGTGGAGTAAATTCAAAATGTAGTGGAGTAAAATACAGATACTCAATCAATAATGTACTCAAGTAGAGAGAAAAAGGTGCCCATAGTTTTGATATCCATTTACATATCCAATATGGATATCCAATGTCCATTTACTCAAGTACTTTATTTACACACTGTAT
>CM051500.1:28994234-29021300 GCA_028031935.1 Paedocypris micromegethes
CACAGAACATTCAGCCCAAATGATTGATCACACGTCACTTTGGCAACAAACCGAGAGCTTTTTTGCGAAATACTTGTGATAATATATCTATAAGTATAACGTACTACTCAACAAACCAATAGAAACAAAAACCAGAATGGATGCGTTTTAGACGCTGATGGAACGTCAGCGAGAGACGGCGACGACAACAGTCTGAAAGCGACTGATTCAAACAAGCTGCGTGTGGATGGTTCTCCTCAGGTTCCCTCAGAAGCCCCGGAGCTCTCGACTGTATAACGTCTGTCAGCAGCTATTGATCATCAGCTACCGTGACACACGGAGACGAGGGCACGAGTCAGGAATCACCTCGAGGAAGCCTTCACTTCAGGAGTCACACGGAGTCACGTTCCCTCAGCGTCTCAAAGGGAATCAGCGTCTGACTGAGAGCAGGTTTGTGGAGAGTGTTGAAGGATCTCCAGCATCTGCTGCATAATGCACGGAGTCAGGCAGATGCGGGAAACACAGTCTGGAATACCGTTTACTCAACTGAAAGACTTTTCGCTAACACTTTACTATAACTGTCAAAAGTAACTCGCTATATTCACCTAATGTAGTTGTGCAAACTCGTTGACTTTTTTCGTAAGTAATGCCATGATACTAAATATGTAACTGTGACCAATTAACGTTAAGTAATATTTAGTAATGTAGTAAAAGTAACTCTTACTTAAACCCATTTACTTGTTCTAACAAGTCCTCTTAACATTATATCAAGTTCTATTGAGTATTTTAGTCAAAGTAAGCTTTATTTGAACTGAGTGATAACATAACCCTAACCCTTAATATAAAGTTTAGATGACTTGATTAAAACAAGTACTACTTACAACTCACACTAAGTGATTCTAACAGGATTGAACCCCATGTGGCTTGAACACTGAGGATTCTTGTGGTCGAAGAACAAAGCTTTGATTTAAATGTGAAGAACTCTAAGGAATGAGTTAAAGAATGGCAAGCAACACATGCAAGCTTCTCATTGACTTTCCCAAGCCTTATGATTTATTTTTTTTACAGCTTTCCTGATTCACAGCCACAATGTTTATGAAGTTTTGTGAAAAAATTGATACTCATGAAAATTACAATACCTTTACTTAGGATAGTTGAGTAAATTGTACTTTGAATACAAGTAGTTAGAATCATTTTTATTTGAAATTATGCTTTTAATGCTTTCGTTGAGTTTAAAAGAATTAAGCATTTATATTACTGTAATGTTGATAAGCTGTTTACTAATGTAATTATTACTGCAGGAACAAATGATCTATAACCTTCATAAACTTCATTTTGATGTACTTTACTTTACTTTACAGTTGTTTAGCAGACGCTTTTATCCAAAGCGACTTACATTTCATTACAATTTTTACAATTCAACAAATTCCTGCTTTCCCTGGGAATCAAACCCATGTTTGAATCCACTACAGACTACTGGAAAGACTTATGAACGATTCATTTATTATTTTTTTTTTTTACTGATGCTTAACTAAGCGTTCATACCATGTTGTTATAAAGTGTGACCGTTTATTCTTAAATTGCCTTGGTTTAGGGAGGGTTATGGTTATGGTTATGGTTATGGTTAGCCATATTTCTGACAGCTACACTGATGAAGAGACTCGGTTCCGTAAATATTTTATTGGACTGAAGTCAGGAGGCCATTCGAGTAAAGTGACTCGTTGCCATGTTTCAAGCCTTGTGAGTCAATACAAACCAGACAAATGACCAGAAACGTCTAGATCTGAGCTGAGTGGAGTTGAGTCCGGATGTTTCAGATGTCTGAGAAACTCACACGCACATGCAGTGATTTAGCGAAATCAGGCGGGGCACGGAGAACTAGAAACTGATTTACTCAGGCTGGATGGACACAATCCCACTGCGAAGAAAAAGGTAGGGCTTACATACAACAATGATTGGGAAATGAACAAGTAAATGAACTTTGTTACACTATTTAAGTATTTTTGGCTACTTTGTACTTGTGCTGAGTATCAAAAATAAGCAAATGTTCCTCTCTACTTGACTACATTAGTGATTGAGTATCTGTATCTTTACTCCACTACAATTGACGTGGCGATGTCGCCATCTGCAGGATGCTGAAGGTACTGATACTGTTTATCACCAGAATCACTTTAACGTTTTTTTTGCTTTGACTTTGACTGACTTTTTGTTTTTTTGTTCTGCTGTTTTGATCTATTGAGGTGTTAAATTACTATGTAATGAAATAAAAACCTGAATAATAAACAGTTGTTTTTCAAATTTTCACATTTGTGTTTTTGAGTCTACATTCAGCACGAGTACAATTATTTTTAATTTATCTTTACACGTTTGCCATTCCCAACTGAAAAAAAGATAAATGAGAAATGTATTAAACTACATAAGTACCATAACAAGAATTTTTGTTATAACAATGTCTTCAAGTTTAAGAATCAAACCTTTCAGAGACTCAGTGCAAAGATTCATCAAGCCTTTGGGATTTGTGGAGGCTTTTTGTGATCATGTCTTAAACTAATCAATAGCTTTACAGCACTAACGGCTTTGAGACGCTGGGTCAAATTTGAAGAGTTAGGTGAATTAAAGCAGCGTCGTCATTTAACGCTCCGTAAAAATTGCAAATTAAAACGCAAGTGCGACGACTGCCAACAGCTGTGAAGTAATTTATTACAGACCGTTCCGAGAACGTTCTTTCGTTTGTAATATGTTTTTGTTTGTAAATATGTTTCCTCGCATCTCGACAATTCTAGACGTATATTTACGTCTATAAAGGCTTAAAACACACCGTCTCGCTCTAGCCGCCGATGCCTTTCCATTCACAGATGGTTCACTCTCCGTCATTGAGGAGAAAACACTTTACTGAGATAAACATGACTCGATCTCCCCGTGCTAACCGAGCTGATGAAGATGAAGAGGAAATCAGCTGGGATTGTACAAAACTCCACATATCTGGCAATCATTTATGTGAGGAATACGGTGAATGTGAGTACGTCTCGAGTAGTGCTGCGTCCACACGCCATGAAGAGATGGTTAAACTCAAGCTTTCGGAGGCATTTCCACAGTGCGATTGTCTCGAAGCAGCTGTACAGAATGAAAAATATCCACAAAATTGCACACGGCAGAATCACATGCCTACAACATTTATTCATCCATCCATTCTTTTCTCTGAACTGCTTTTCCATTCGTTTTTGGATTGGTGAGACACATTGTCAAACTATCACTCACACTTGTTGGAAAATCATACAGACTCCAATTCTCAACTCAAGGATTGTAGGAGGAAACCGGAGACCCGGAGGAAACCCACACAAGCACAAGGAAAACCTGTAAATTCCGATTAGAAAGATGTTGAACTTGATCTCGAGTCTTCATTAGAGGTGTAAACTACAAAAGAGCAAATGGACTTTGTTGCTTAGTAAGTATTTTTGGCTACTTGTGCTGAGTATCAGAAATAATATCAGCAACTTTTACTCTCTACTTGACTTATCGCGGTTGTTTGCTCATTTGAGTTTGACTGAGACTGACTTTATTCATCTATTTTGTTCTGCCATTTTGAAACATTTAGGTGTTAAGTTACTTTTCTCTTACCTCATAAATAAACAGTTTCTTGTTTTCACGTTGGTGGTTTTGAGCCTAAATTTGGTCACAGTAGAGTTCTTTTGAATTCGAATACTTTACAACTTTTCCTCAATTCTTCTTGGAATTGGTGACTTGTCTTTTTGCAGTAAAGTATTGGTACTTTTACACAAGTATTCAGCTGTGTTCGAGATTGCGAAATGAAACAACCATCTCCTCTAGAGTGTCTTTCCGAGGAGCAGACGCCAATAAACCTGGACAAAAGACACACTGACACACATTATTTACCCCGGAATAAGCTGTGATTGGGCGGGATTGACACCACATCAGCAGATTTTTATGGACTTGCATTTCTCAAGTTTCTCAAGAAGAAAATCGGTGCCTGCATGAGTTTTTAAACTAACAATTTACACTTTGCTACCGACTCGAAAAGTTGTCAGCTTTTCTCAAACGTGTTTCTGAACGTCAAGGTTTCCCGTGTGATGCTTTTGAGAAGGTTTCACCAGGAACGGAGTATCTCCACGGCATCGACGTGACCTTAACGAAGCTAATGATGTGTTTGGCCCTGAGCTCGGTGAAGCCGGAGGACAGCAGAAACATTCAATTACTCCCAATCAAGGCATTAGTGTTAATTAAGGAGAAGCGCGGAATTACGTGTCCTTACATTTCCCATTTAAATGAGACTCTGCGTTTGCTAAACCGTGTAAAATCAAGTCGTTGTATGAAGCCGTGCCATGAGTAAATGACTCATTTACATGCATACATATATTAGAGGAAAAGACGTACATTTGAATATTCCGTTCGATTGAACAGTTAAATACACCGTTACATTTAAATACACTGCTTTTCAGCGGTTTTCTGTGCGCCTATTAGAATTATAATTACAGTCATATCCTTTCACATATTAGGGAACTTGCCTAATGATCGGTGCACGAGGAATTACAGAAACACGGACGCTGCAAATCGAGTTGGATTATCACATCACTATTTCAGGTTGGTCAGGAGGCTTCAATAGTAGAGCACACGAATACAACGACCGGTGTGAAAAAATGACTCAAAAAGGAATCGACAGGACGTCAGGAGAGTGGACACGCCTACTGCAAAATAAATGTCATTTGGAAAGGGTCGTAATATCAGTCCTTATCTTGGAATGTCCAGATCAAGAAAAACTGACCCTTGGGATGGAACTGAATACAGCAGTATCCTGACAAAGACTTACTGTGCCAAGAGTCGTTTCGTTTGGTGATAATTTTGTTACCTGAGCCGAATTTTACATGTAATACACCTTGACATGACTTCAAAAGTTCAGACTTTTATAAATGATGAAATATTGGTAATAAATGTGATCAAGTCCCATAGCAGTTGTTTAGCTTTCACAAGGTGCAGTATATAATGATACAGCAGACAATCTCACACAAACGATTACTGCCATCTTGAAATGATGTAATTTCAGAAATCTCAGGGATTTGCATGACGTCTGCTCAAGATGGCGGCTCTAGGAAAAAAAAAAACACAATTTCCATTCTGGGAGAGGACAAGCTTATTTCATATTTCGGAAGCAAGCGAAGACTGAAACAAACTAGTGTTTTTGTTGTATTTTGTTCATTTGACGTGCAAATAAGATTTAACTGCTGTTTTATACACGTCTGGACTCTCATCTCCATGCACGCTAGCTGTAAGACAATGACTAACCCTTCGTATAGCAAAAATAATTTGGAAAACGGGAAATTTCGTGGCAACGCATTTCATTACCGGGGATTTTTTTTTATCTAGGACATTTGTAAGTCTTCTGACAACTGGACCAATGAAAATATGTGTCCGAATCTCTACAGACCCGAGGCGTGGGTTCCGTTTCTGACACCCCTCCATCCCTCCAAGACGTGTCAGATGAGCAACACATCTCCAAGTCAAGAGCAAGATTGAACAAAACAACTTCTCGCACTAGGATAGTTTCACACCACGTCGTGGAACTTTAAGAGTTCAACATTTGAGAACTTTCTGATCTCTCTTCTTGCCTATTTACCGTATTTTTCGCTGTATAAGACGCACTTTTTTTTCCCCAAAACTGAGGGTGAAAAGTTGGTGCGTCTTATACGGCGAATGCAGAGATCCGCAGAGCGCGCTCACCACCATCTTAGTGTGCAATACCGCGGTAAAGGTGCGAGCGGGCACTGAACCCATGATTCATGATTCAAACGATGAAACCATGATTTCTAAACGAAAACAGACTTTGATCAAAATAAAACAAGCAGATTTTCTCGCGCGCGTCTTTAAAACTAAAACAGCCGCTCTTCTCTTAAAGTACAAACTGTGTTTGATTAGTAATGTCTGTGCCGTCATTGGTAGTTGTAAGTTACAACTTGTAACAAAACAAATGTGTAATACTGTATTAAGGTGTTTATATACTTATATAAAAATCTAATTCATGAATTATCACGGTATCCACGGTATTGCAAAATCCATATACCGGATATATAAAAAAATATACCGCTATACCGCCCAGCGCTACTTTCACTGTTTACTGACTTTACTGACTGTTCATGTCACATGTTTGGCATACAATTGTTCTTAAACTGCTGTTAACATTTATACAGTTGATATAAAATATTTTAATACAGTATTTGGTTAGGAATCTTTTTTTTCCTAGATATTCCTCCTTTAAAATTGGGTGCGTCTTATATGGCGAAAAATACGGTAAATAATAGACTATAATTCAAGCTCAATGATGTTAAGCCTTTCTACAAAACATTTGGACACTAGGGTCAATGAAACAGTCGGTTGTTCAAAGGTTGTTCAATTTAAAAGACAACAGTGAGGAAACAACAATAAATAGATGGTGCTAAAAAAACAACTGTGCCAAAAAAAAAAAAAAAAAAAATGCAGAAAATAATAGGGTCAATGAAACAGTCGATTATTCAAAGGTTGTGTTGATTCATGTCTTGTGTTAATAAAATGCGTGATGAAAGTTTGTTTGTGGGACTGACTGTCTCCTGCACCGTAGGCCAGATGCTCTTCATCTCCCACACCCGCCGTCTCTCAGAAAGCACTGCGGCTAAACAGCCATTATCCACACACACGGATGCCCGAGCCTTGCTCACCCACCATGAATACAAACACGGAGAAGACAGCGATTGAGAAGCACCACTGGGCAGGTTGATGCTCTTCACAGCGAGCACGGCTTGATCTCCTCTTCTGCCGGACACCTACTGTGCAGCGCCCAGTGTATAATGCACAAACATCAAAGGCGGAATCTTTTGAAACCGATGGAGAATAAAATCCAGTCCTTAACAAAAGCAGGAACATTCGGTTCCCTACATTTGCATTTGAATGTTCTCCGTGGCTGCTCTCTTATGGGAGGTTAGGTGTCTTCATCAATCCGTTTAGATGCTGGGAGACGTTGTTACGGCTGTGGTGGGCTGCCAGTGTGGCTTCGGAGAGTTCCAGGTGAGGAACCACATGACTTTGCAGGCTGCACAATGAGCCAGCGTGTGAAATCTGCATTTCAGCAGCATTCCCTCAGCCTCGTGAACAGAACAGAGCGCTTTTGTAGATCCCGGCTTATTTCTGCTTGGACAGGAAGACAGCTGAACGACCGGTTCCACAGTCACTTCTTCTTCACAGTCTCACGTTCTTCATCGGTCCAACTGGAGTAAAGTACATCTGGTGTAGCTCATACATGGGCGGAGAAAAGGGGCGGAGTTGAGAAACCAAAATGTATTCTAACGAGTAGTATACAAGGAGTGTTAAAACTCCAAAAAAAAGAAAAGCCATACAGGAACAGCAGCAAACATGAACATACATAGACACCAGTGACGTTAACAACCGGCCTTAACAACCCTTAAATAAACCCCCACAATCGGGTTCAGGTGCGGCGCTGGGTGATGACTGTCCAGGTGTTATTAATCACCCTGCTACTTCTTGAGGCGGCCACTAGGAGGAGTCACTGTCAACGTCCACGTTTCTCTGGAATTGTTGCTAAATCTCTACTATTATGAAAGATGAAGATCCACATGAATAAGTAATGCGTGTGTGTGTGGATTATAAGGTGTGCTGTCACTACTTCCTGATCTTTTTCACACATGAGCTCTGAATTGTAAAGCGCGAGAGGCAAAACAAAACTTTCAAAAACAGAATAGTGAATTACTCATTCACATGTCTCAACACTGCCTGATGTAACATAAAAACCAAGCAAGACTATACACGCACATTTCAGTTCATACTTATTCCACAAGTAGTTAATGAAAAAAAGAAAGAAAAATAGCAAGAAAAAGGAAAGAGTGAGTCATTATGGCCACATGGGGCTGTATCGAATCTGTGAAGATTTGTGTATCGTAAAGACTCTGGAATGTTGCAATTACTCTGGTCTGAATAGACTGATCATTATTTTACTCCGAGGTGAATGTGAAAGTCCACAATAGTGCTAATGTGCTACTTACAAACATAATTTTCCAAAAAAAAAAAAAAGGATGAGCTTTTTCTTTTCTACTCGCCACACCAGGTTGTGGGTTTGATTCCTGTGGTTTCATTAATTTGTAGTTTAAAACCTTTTTTAACCTTTGATTAAAAATACCACATGTACCGTGGACGCATTGATAACAGTTTTGATGTCTGTATGAGTAGAACACACAAGTTCCAAGCGTCTGTCAAATAAATCTCACACACGGATGAGAGACGCCTATTGATGCTGTTGCTGCTCAGAGCGACAGATCCATTTATTTTATTGATGCTTTAGGTCTGAACACGAGCTCCGCGCTGACATAAATAATGACAGAGGAGGAGAATAAAGGCGAGAATCACTGCCTTAGTGTAACGCTATTCACGAGACCCTGGAACAATCCTGTCATCATCAAGAAGAGACTGGGCTCTATCTCACTCCACGCAACTGAGAAGAGTTCAAACGAGCGCTTTCATCCCGTTTTCCTGCTGCTCAGAAGAGGTGTGTTGCTGAGCAAGTTCAAGTTCTTTCGTAGTTCTTTAAGTTCGCTTTTCTTAGTCCCAGACCAACGCAAAGACGCTATGCGAAATTAGGAAAAAAAAAGAGTCTTTTAAAAAAAATGTAAGAATGTATTCAGAATTAAGAAAAAAGAGTCAATTAAAAATGTCCATTGTTCATCGGTGTTCAGAATATGGACTATGAGCAGAAGAGCAACCTCTCTGGCGGGGTGAGAGGAAATAAACCTATCGAGAACCCGACTCTCTGGTGCCAGTCTCCTCTGGCATGCTAACATTACACTGTCATTGTTAAAGATAGTTCTGAAAGGTATCTTCTTCCTGCGGGGCGCAAAATGTGGCGGTTTATCCCTCCATTGACGATGTAGTGGCTTCAGATCGAAAATTCCTCGGAACAACGTCGTCGCCATTCTGGTGATACTGACACTCCTCAAGCAACGTCGTCTACATCCCACGGTAGGTTTGGTTCCGGGTTTCTAGCTTATGCAGCCTTCCTGGAGCTGAACTCCATTTCCCACAAACCCCCAACTTGTAACTTGCCATCAAACTAAGCTACACACACTCATTATGCAAGCTTCTTTTGATGAGCGTTCCACTGTCGTTAGCATTTGATGTGTTCCAGCAGTTTGTAAATGTTCTCGTTAACTTGACGTGTCAGATTGAGTTCTGAGTTAAGTTATGTTGGCGAAGGAGAACTTCTCCGAGTGACCACATCTCTATCCTGGTGGCACCGACTCTCCTCTGAAAGGGATGTGGATCACTCAGGATCTCAGCAGGGGACTGACACGGGCAAGAACAAAAAAAGCTAATAGCATGATGAGAGGCTCTAAGACGGTAATAACTGGTGGTGATGCTTTGGTGCAGGTAATGTAGAATGCTAAGCCATGTCTCCTCACACTGGAATCGTGATGGACTAGAGTTTAAGGTCTGGGAAATCTGTTCAGTATGAAGTTCTGCTCTGTGTTCGCTTGGGCTTCTGCCATATCTGATTTTTGAGTAGAAAAGCGTGTTCCAGGATTTTGGGTCTCGAATTTGGTGTCCATAGAGGAGAGAACAATGTGAATGTGTGTTCCCGCTTTGGAAAAGGTTGCCCACCGATCCAAAGAGTGTGTCTCGCTATGCCAGAATTGACCCACAGGTGTCCCTGTGACCCAGAAATAGAAGTAGCTTTACTTGGGCCAAACTAAAACCGGGTGAAAGGGCATTGGAATATTGACCTTGGGTGAGAGTGAGAGTGTGAACGTGTGTGTCGCTCTGTGATTGGTTGGCTGAGTGTGTATCCTGCCTCAGGCTCAAAGTTGCTGAGATTGGCGAAAGACAGTCGTAGAAAATGGACAGAATGGGATGGTTGGATTCTGTCCGGTAAATTTAAAATCACAATTCACGCCGATTTATTTCTCCCAAAATCTGAAGGGCGGCATCAACGCGGCTTCTATTATTGACCCACAGTGCCGAGCTGATGTGTTCTTCTCTAGCTTTCCTCAGAGTCTGCGTGACCTTGCTGTTCCAGCGAATATCTTAATGTGATTGATTCAAGCTCACGCTGTCGTTCAGTCTTTATACGACACGTGTGAAGAGTAATAATGGAAGTCGCTTAGATGTAAAACCAAAAAAAATCAAAAATCAAAGTCGTCGTGGTTTCCCTGCTGCCGTATTGAACACATCAATCACGGAGATGAATGAGCGACTGATTACTCGGCCTAATGAAACAAGCACGGGGATTTGCTTTCCGTCAGTCCACGAGGCAGGACTTTTATTATGGAATAATAAGCAAGGACAAATGATCACAGGGTGGCGAAGAGGAAATTGGCGTCGACCTTTTCAACAACGTAGAGGTTTAAAGCAGTTTCTTCTTCAGTGGGACTGAAAGGCAGATGAGCCTCGGGCGGCGATAATAACAGTCGTGTCTCTGCACAGCGACAACATTAGGATGTTTCTGATGATCAATGCACTTTTCGTCCTACTTTTGTCAGTTATGACTGTAAACAGCGTCTACCAGAGCTTTACCTTCAGCTCAACCGGTCGATCAAGGGTTTAGAAACTCCAAAGATGGAGAGTTTTCCTGAACGTTTGAACAGGGACTGGAGCCATTTTTGATAAAGAAATTTTTGATAAACTTTTGCCGAATGATGAAATCTAACAGAGCACACTTATGTCACATACGACCCCTAGTGGCCATAATGACAAGCTCACTCAGTTTCTTGGGTAGTGAAGTCCAGCAGTGATCCATATGGAATTCATTTTTTTTACATTGAAATCTAAAGTGTGTTTTTAAAGCAACGATTTATAAATATTCATAAGGAAGACAAAAAATCAATTTCCAGTGGGAAACGATAAAGGATTCAACGAAGACGATCAAAAGACTTTATCAGGCAGACAAAGACATTATCCAAAACACAGGCATGAATCTAAAAACCATGAACACATTTAAGCATCGAAAATAGCTTTTATTTTCATTGTTGTCCTCGCCTTGTTGTTCCCCGAGTAATTTTCCCTGTGATGGGTACGTTTATTAGCTCGCTCATGTGCTTCTTATTATAACCTTCAACTGAACAGGTCAAATCTGTTCGTTTCATTTCCGTGGTTTTCTTTTGCTATAGGGTTTTAATTCCCCATTTTCCCAGTGGTTTTCTTCAAATCATCCTTAAGTCATCTTCTGCATTTCAGTCCAACAACATGTTGAGAATTGAAGTGACAAATTCTGTTTAGATTTTTGTACTGTAATACAAAATGTATTTTCCCTTTGTGAAATGAATCATTCTCTTTTCGGATTCGTCCATGTGATCATCACATTAAAAGGTTCTATGAAGGGCGTGATGTCCTTTATCCACTCGGCGTTATCATGACACTGACTACGTGAAAAAACATCTGATTTCAGATTCCACGATGCCTTTGCGTTGAAGGACAATGCTCTATAGATAACGTTTTCCCTTTTTTACAATCCACCACGATCACTGAGGGTCTTTGAAGAAGAAGAAGAATACCTTTATTTGTCTCAAAAGAGAGAAATTTACATTTAGCCGCAGCCCCAATGATAAAACAACAAATAAAGATAAAGAATATAAATTAAAAAAAAAATTAATTAAAAAAATTATAATAAAATAAAATACAAACATTTAAATAAAATAGAAAAATATTGCACATTGTTGATGTACGATTAAATTAGATTAACATTTCTGATTAACATTTCTGACAGCTGATGGGAGAAAAGATCTTCTGTAACGCTGCTTCAGACATTCAGACTCCTTCAGACTTCAGACTTTGTGCACCATCTTTACGAGGAAATCACCTTGGTACTTCTTAGTTTACACTTTTGACATTCATATGTTTTTTCTGAATTGAAAAGATTTCTGTAATACAATTGATGAATTTTTTTCTTGCTTTGTTTTTCAATCAAGACTCAAAATCCATTGTTTCTCTTTGGCGCATGAAGAGAAAAGCCAAGAATTTTGCTTCATCTTTTTAGTTGTCTGTTATTGTTTTATTTATTTTGTTATTTTAAATATGATTTTATGGTGTCTCTACTTGGTATTAAATGTATTGTGATTGCGCTTTTGTACTCACTGTAGTCATTTTAAAGATGTTGAGCACTTTGGTCAGTTCTTCTGTATTTTAAAGTGCTTTAAGAATAAAGATGACTTGACTTGCTTTGTGTGATTCACTTTTCCTTTTTGTATTTTTCCTGTAAATAGTTAGACAAATTATACATTTAACAGATATTTTAATTTTATTTTTTAATAGTTATAAACATGTTTGAGTTATCATAACTATATATCATAATATTCTGTTTCTCAGGTTTGTGCAGTCACTTGATCCTAAGAACATTATATCTACAGTTTACGTGACTTGTGTTGTGTTTTATTTTGATTATGTGTTGTGTTCTCCGTCTGGATCACAGCTTCTATCTCTCAGCTGATTGTCAAACCTCCAGCAGAAGCTTCGGGCTCATTTTTCAGTCGAGAGTTTGTGTTTTGGCACATTTGATTGCGACAGTTTGATTGTCGGCGATTTGGCGCTCTGTCAGGCGGATGCGGAGAGACGTTTGTGTAGAGCCAGTGTGATTGTGTTGGCGTCACTGTTATTTAAAAGAAAAAGTCAACACATTACGCACAAATAAATAGACTTGTGATATGTGACTGTGTGACATTGAAAAAACCCAGGGCTTTTTTTTTTTAACTATTCATTCATATTTAATAGAATTTTTACTGTCATTTTACTCAAATATAATAACCTGAACACTGTTGTTAATGATATACACACATATGACATTTCATGTGGAGATCAATCCATTCATCTATCTTCTTATTCATTTCTGGGTCACAGGGAGCGGGAGCCAATCACAGCAGCTGGACACACCGCCACGATGGCGGCCAACCAATCACAGAGCAGGACACAAGGACACACACAGTCTGTCTCACACTTTCTCATTTTCGACATTGACATACACCCATTCATTTCCACAAGAGAGACTTTATAATATATAAATATGCAAAATGTATTATATAAATTATGTTATAATATAATTTATATACATGTCTTTCAGAAGAGTCTACTTCAGAGTCAGAATCCAGCCACGTTCAGATGACGTGAACACTTTTACAATCCTTCAATGGCTTTTTATTCCATTCTGATTTCACTTTTAGCCTGATAGGGACTAATTTTATAAAAAGCTTGTTTTGAGTTCAGAATATTTAATTGGATCGAGTATAAATGTCGGTTTTTATTAAGAGCTTATGTATTGGCATAAACATACTATTTACGGTTTGGTTTTTAATATTCTGTAATTTAATAAAAAGTAATGAAAATTACATATGCAATCAATGTCATGTATCCATTGTTCATCTGTGTTCAGACTCTGGCTCATTTGTAAATGACTTTATTTCTCCTAATTCTGCGTAGCGTCTTTGAGTTGCTCTGGGACGGAGTAAAGCTCTACGTAAATAAACTTCAACTTGAACTTGAATCAATGTTGGTAATGACATGAGAACAACGTTCATTCGTTTTATGCCTGTCTTGATTTTCTATAGATTTTTTTCCTTTACAATATTGTCATGGGAGCTTGCGTACACGCTTGATTTGAGCTTTTTTATATTGTAAGTGACATTTTCTTTTATATGTAAATTGGTTACTTGTCTGCACGAGATTGAATTGCTAGTTGAATGGCTTTTTTAGAAACTGTAATAAGCTTTGACATTCACTGTTTCACTGACTAGTCTTACCCAGATTAGACAATTGTAAATGCAGTTGTAAAGTAAAGGTCGATGTATAGGTTTATGCACGTGTGTGTGTGTGTGTGTGTGTGTGTGTGTTATTAGATAAAGATAGACTGATGATTGATTTATTATGATATCAGTTTAGCGTCTAGTTCGTGACTCGCCACCATTGCCCAGGTCAGAGAGCAGGCGGCATCACTTAACCAGCCGCCTGCGTACTGCTCACAGTCACCTGCATGCACTAGTCACCCATAGTGCATCTAATACACATCTCGAAAATAATAAATAATAATAAAAGCTCTATTAAAACCAATAACAACACATATAATAAAAATGCTAAAAGTAATAACAGACACAACATAGAAACGGTATCACAATCTCATAAGCCTAGCCATAGAAACCGGTCATTAGACAAAGAAAAAATGGTGCTTAATCATATTAAACAGACCAAGACTTATACAAACAAATATTTAAAGCTAGGTCTCTTAAACATTAGATCGTTAGCACAAAAATCTCTTATCATAAACGAAATGATTTTGGATAATAAGCTTGATGTTTTAGCGCTCACAGAGACATGGCTAAAGCCAGACACCTACACTAGCCTAAATGAATCAACTCCACCTAATTTCTCTTACGAACATGAGGCACGATTAACCTCCAGAGGTGGAGGCGTCGCTACCATCTATAATAATAATTTCAAGATGAATAGGAAATCAAACTTTAAATTCTGCTCTTTTGAACTGTTAGTACTACATATGGAGCCAGATATAAATCGGGAATCAATACTTATTGTGACAGTGTACAGACCGCCAAAGCACAATACTGACTTTTTAAATGAATTTGGGCAACTACTAGCAGAACTCATCATTAGAGCAGATAAAGTGATTATACTCGGCGACTTTAACATTCACCTAGATAATGTTAGTGACTCTCTAACTCGCTCTTTTTATGATATTCTAAATTCCACCGGCTTTAAGCAAAACGTTATTGGCTCCACTCATAAGTTTAACCATACATTAGATTTGATTCTTTCATACGGTATCGTAGTTCATGATGTAGATATTGTTTCGGTGAGTGACTGCATTTCTGATCACTCTCTAGTTTCCTGCTTAATAAATATAGACATCCCAGCTGTGATCTCACCGCAATATCGCTCTTGTAGACTCATTAATTCCAGCACAAAAGATAATTTTATTAAACGTCTTCCTGATCTTACCATTTATACCCCTGAAAGAACAGAAGAGCTTGAGAATTTGACTGCAGCCTTAAATCTAACTTTGTCAAGTACCCTTGACTCTATTGCCCCTCTTAGGGAAAAGAGACTAAACACAAAAAACAAAGTGTTATGGTACACTAATGACCTAAAAGCCTTAAAATTATCAAGTAGAAAGTTAGAAAGGAAATGGAGAAAAACTAAACTCGACGTTTTTCGCAGTGCCTGGAATGACAGTATAATCGCATATAAACAGGCCCTAATATCCACACGATCTACATATTTTAGTAAACTTATCTCTGCAAATCAAAATAATCCTCGTTATCTGTTTAAAACCGTAGCTCAGTTAACAAAGAAAAAGGGCACAGTAGACTCCGCAATCCCCCCACAGCTCACTAGTGTCGACTTTATCAACTTCTTTAATGACAAAATTACTAATATCAGAATGAAAATTGTATCCACAAATACTAGCCCCAACTGGTTATACCGGAAATAAACCCACCCGCTGTCAAGCTTAGCACTTTCAAACAGGTCAGCCCTGATGAGCTCACTGAGATTATAGCTAAGACCAAGACGACCTCCTGCTTACTTGACCCTATACCAACTTTTTTACTTAAAGAAGTCCTACCATTAGTTAACGAACCAATCTTGAATATTATAAATTCGTCACTAGTTCTTGGTCACGTGCCACAAGCGTTCAAACAGGCCGTCATAAAACCGCTTATTAAGAAGCCACATCTTGATGCCGACGTGATTGCTAATTATAGACCAATTTCAAACCTTCCATTTATATCTAAAATTCTTGAAAAAGTTATTTCGGGACAACTCTGTAAATTTCTGGAACAGAACGACAGATTTGAAAAATTTCAATCCGGCTTTAGATCGCACCACAGCACAGAAACGGCACTAATCCGAGTCACCAACGATCTTCTAATGGCATCAGATAAAGGGAACGTCTCACTCTTAGTTTTGTTAGATCTTAGTGCTGCTTTCGACACTGTTGACCATGATATTTTAATACATAGACTTGATCATTACGTTGGTATTTCTGGACACGCGTTAGAATGGTTTAGGTCCTATCTGTCTGATCGCTCTCATTTCGTCCATGTAAATGGAGTCTCATCACCCAGATTTAGTGTTAAATATGGAGTTCCACAAGGCTCAGTGCTCGGCCCAATCCTGTTTGCACTTTATATGCTTCCACTAGGGGACATAATCAGAAAGCATGGTCATAGCTTCCACTGTTACGCAGATGACACACAAATTTATATCTCGGCACGGCCTAATGAAATCTCAAAATTTGCAAATATATTAGATTGCTTCAGCGACATTAGTGATTGGATGACAAGTAATTTTCTCATGCTGAACTCAGACAAAACCGAATTATTACTTGTTGACTCAAACTTAAAGTCTGATGCACCCGAATACAGTATGAATCTTAACGGGCTTGAAATCTCATCCTCACCTAAAGTGAAAAGCTTAGGTGTCATTTTAGATAGCAAACTCTCTTTTGAAAGTCACGTGCACAACGTCTGTAAAACTGCCTTTTTTCACCTCAGGAATATCTCAAAGCTGCGTCACATGCTCTCCCGACCGGATGCAGAAAAACTGATACATGCGTTTATGACATCACGGTTAGATTACTGTAATGGTCTTCTGGGAGGTTCTCCTGCTAAACTAATAGATAAACTTCAGTTGGTTCAGAATGCAGCTGCTAGATTACTAACCAGAACAAAAAAATTTAGCCATATTAGTCCAGTGTTAATGTCGCTACACTGGTTACCTGTTAAATATCGCATCCAGTTTAAAATTCTCTTAATCACTTATAAAGCACTAAACGGTTTAGCTCCTCTATATCTCAGTGAGCTCATCACTTACTACGAGCCTACACGACTGCTGCGCTCTCAAAACTCCGGCCAGCTTATAATACCGCGAATCTCTAAAATCTACCAGGGAGGAAGATCCTTTTCATACTTAGCACCCAAACTATGGAATGCTCTGCCTAGTCCAATTCGAGACTCAGAATCAGTGAGTCAATTTAAGTCTAGACTGAAGACGCATCTCTTCAACGAAGCATATATTGACCTGTTATAATAACTTACAGAAAATATTAATATATCGTATAGAAAGGCTGCCTAGTTAGTGCTCGGAACCGAATTACACCTGCACCTTCAGAAAATTGTCAAAATCTATAGTACTTGAATTTTTCTAATTGCCTTTTTATTTTTTTTTTTTCTCCCCTCCTCTCCTGAGCGCCAAGTGTCGTACGACCGGAATCTCCTAGAGCTTCGGAATCATCGGTGGTGCTTCCTCGACCTCTGTGGACCTGATGACGCTGTTGGCTTGGAGAGTGGAGCCGCCTCTTTCCCCATTGAGGAGGGAAACATCGTTCCAGAATCATCATTAAAAATGACGCGGAACAACCAACGCACTGATGTGTAGTTTGAAGAAATGAGGGTGTGGTAGTGTTAGAATGCCGGAGGAGACTGGCACCAGTGAGCCGGGTTCTCCCCAGGGTTTTTCCTCGTTAAAGAGGTTTTTTTACCTGGCCACTGTTGCGTATGTGCTTGCTCGCTGGTCTTTGTCTTGTCATAACCGCAGCCACTTAGTCAACACCAAATCCAGACGACAAATTGAATAAAAAGCATCATTTCCCTTACATATTTACATGTGCGCTTTGAGACAGTTAAAACTGTGAAAAGCGCCTTACAAATACTCATTATTATTATTAGTATTATTATTATTATTATTATTTTAGGAGAGAGAGAAAGATTCTCATTTTTTCCATTATAAATGTCAAAATTATTGTACTTATTTTACTTTCATTTGATTATTGCACATAATAAATACATTAATAGTAGTTTTTATTTAGTCTTGGAGAAGGTTTAGCTTGCTGATGAACTAAGCCCTTGCACTTGGTTCAATGACTGATATTAAAGAACAGGAAGGCTGCATAAGTTAGAAGCCCGGAACCGAACCTCACCTGCACCACAGCTCATAGTTCTTGCTCGTTTCACTTCTAGCTCTTGCTCGTGTTGTTCTTTTTGTTCTGACTCTTTTTCCAATTTTTGGAACACAGATGAGCAATGGACATTTCTCTTCTTTAAAGACTATTTTGTCCCTAATTCCGAATAGCGACTTTGCGATTGTTTGGAACTCGGAAAAGCTTGGAACAAGAAAAAAAAATTGATCTGTCGAGTGATGATATTCTGCCTCCAGAACCACTGAATCACAAAAGACGGTGAAGTTATAGTGTCAAAAGAAACTCGGAATCTAAACTAAATATTGGTTTGCTAGCCATTGTGTCCTAATGACTTGCTCACTGGTCTCACTGGTCAAACTCGGAGTCCTAGTGATGAGAACTTCCACTCATTGTTCTGTCTATGTTTGTTACAGCAGCTTTGAATCGCTCCGACTCTGTTAAAAGAGCTTCATCAATGCTGCACTTCATTTAAATCTTTCATCAGAAGTCTCTCATTCAAGTTCCTCTTTTATCGTGAGAAGACACTGCAAAAGAACAAACTGAATTTCTTGACTCAAGCTCAGACACAAAATGTGTTGTGATGCTTTAAAAACGTCCAACTTCTAGAATCACAATTTCGGAATCACAATCCGATGCGTGCAAACTTTTGTACACTTTTTTTTTCCATTCTAATTTATTTCCATAGATCTTAGGCTAGAACAACTTTTCCAAGTTGTATTTATTTATTTTTTTTGATATAAAACTCCAAGTAGTTTCAAGTAGACTTGCATTTGTTTAAATATTAAATTAAACAATATTTGGCTAAATATTAAAGCTATGTTTTGGTAATCTTCTGAATTGGATTTGTTTTTGTTCTTTTTTTTTATGAATTTTTACATTTGGTGCTTTTTATTTAATTGTGACGTTTTAGACATCAGTCAATGATTTTCAAGATAATCTCAAATCATATATCCGAGTATTGGAAATGATAAATCCACATGGAAGCTTTCAACAAAAATAGAACACACTATACTGTACAAAATAATCTTTTTTTCTGAATTGTTTCTTCTATTTCCAGGAGTCGGGGTGACTCTCGACGTCTATGGGTCGAATGGACGAAAAACAAGTTAAAGTTTATACATATAGCGCTTTTTAACAAGACACAAGCAAAACCACAAGACGATAAGACTAACATTTGATCAAATAGCCTATATCAGGACTGTTTCAGTGTGCACTGATCACTAATCTCACAAATCACTAAACTCAGTTGACAAATTTCAACTCATTAAGCTTGAAATATAAATGTTTCCAGTAACATACTTTTTCACCATGAAAAAAAAAACAGTTATTAAACATTTGTAAATTCAATGTCATACAAAGAAAAACAACAATCAAATAGCACATTGATTCTACTTAGATATTAAAACCTCAATAATCTGACTATACACAACAGTAAAAAAACATTTATCTAAAAGAACAGCTTTTAGAACTGACAACGCGTGTTGGGTGACTTCTCTTCTAACACAATTTACCTTTGAAGATCAATAATGATGTTAAACAAAAACGTGAAAAAGAAATCTGAAAATAAAGGCTTCTTTTAATTATGAGCGAATATATTAGTCAACTACACCGATCACAGAACCACCTATAAAACGCAGACGTGAGACACGCGAGGGCTGAAATGCGGCGCACTGCAAATAACGAATTATACCGCACTTGCGTTAACATGCTTTTACGCAGTCAGGAAAAGTCATTAAATATGTATTTTAAGGACACTTGGTTTAAAGCGTGACACTGTAATCCCCTTTAAGAAGAGACAGAGGAACGTTTCCCGTTAGCTCATCACTTATTGATGCAAATTCATGCTAATCAGACCTCGGCGCTACACCCTTCTCTGACCCATTTAGCAACCTATCCAACACTCACAAACGCATGTGTGTGTTGAGGCAATATCTCGACACCAGCCTGAAGGTTCGCCCATGCGTTGGGTTGGGTTCGCATAAACGGACAAAACTCAAAAGTAACGAGGTTAATTTGAGAGACGATCAATTGCAAGAGACTTTTATTTTGAAAGAAAAACACTAACCAAATTACCGCGTGGGGAAACCCGCTAACACACCCACTAACCAATCAGGACATTGAGTCTTTTAATTAGCTCAATAACAGAAATAAAGAAACATTAGACACGTCACAACACTTAACGGAGACAAAATAACACCGGAAGAAGCAAGATACACCACATCATCGTGTATCGGGTAAATCCACGTTAATGGCTAACGGCTAACAGCTAGCAAGTCCATGAGCACACAAAAGCGCCATAGCAGAAAGAAAACAGCTGTTTCTGAACGTTAAAATGATAAAACTGTCACGGAAGACAAACAAGACTGATTCTCAACCCGAACCAGAAGACTCACTCGACCCATTCGCGCCACTTACACGTGGGTGTTGATAATACAACAAATGACAACGCTGAGGCCAAACACGAGACACGGGTGAAAAACGAGAATAAGAAGAGACCAACACCGTGTCCTGTGAACTCGACTGAGAAGAACGTTGCCAGAGTAATAGGTCAGCAAAGATGACGCAATAAAGGATGATGGAGGTGATCGATGAAACTGCGGAGGAACTTTGCGGAGGAAATAACCATTTTTTTTTTGTCCAACATTCAACATTCATCTTTGTCCAACCATTTGTGGTGTAGAAAAAACCCAAGCACAACACGACTATCTTAACTCACAAGCACCAAGCAGTCCATTAAATTCAAGATGGTGATCAAGCCACAAGGTGACAGTAACGACAAGCGTCTGTAGATTCTAAGCCAGACTGAACTCCACATGAAACATTTAACTGCCCGCTCTCTTCACTTTTAGCTGTTGTCCTAATTTGCCTCCCTAAACGTCTCCAGAATTAATGGCCACCGAGTGACTCCAGTGTCAGGTCAGATATGTCGTTTTTGGTCCTAGAAGGCGACCGGTGGTTCTTCACCCCAGACATGCTGTGAATTTATCTCCGTCCTCTCAGCAGCTCCCGGGAGGATGTGAGACGCTCTCATTATAAATTCCTCATGCTCAGCTCGTCGTGATTCGGGCTAATGTGTTTTACTTGAGCTCAGACTTTTAGGACTGATGATCGTTAAAAAAAAGACAAATTGAAAAACATTGGTTGAAAGTACCAATTTATGGCAAACAAAGATCTTTGAAAGAAATTATTTGGTTTATCAGTAATTAGGTAGATTTTTACACTGTAAACACACACACACACACACACACACACACACACACACTTGCAGTTGTATCAAAGGGGGGTCCCACCACTAACCATTTTCGGGTCACAATTAGAACCTTAGTTCTAAAATCCAATCTTGTCCTGCTAAAAGACCTTTACATGTGTGAGAGTCAGTCAAAGATCCCCACAAGTGGTCACAGGACCCCACTTTATTACATAAACCTTGGCAACGGAGCCCCAGTTGGTCCCAAATGTCTGTACACACATCTAGGGAAGATACATTTTGAGTTGTGAAGATTATAGAAGATAGAAGCCAGTCTGGTCATCAGTAGACCTATGACACTGTCTCTTGTAAAATGCTATTGTCAGCAGATCTAATTGTGAGAGAATCTGCTAGGCTGTCTACTAGATTTAACATCCTCATCATCCTTGGTGTTTTTACTCCAGAGGAACTCTATGCATAAGCCATCAGAACTGTAATTCTCTGCTAGTCGCAGTTCTCTGGTGAGAGACCATGACAGGGTTCACCACAAGGCAAAACAGTTGGGATTAAGTGAACACTTTGTCATCTAAGGATGGATTCTACTGACATACAGGGTTCGGATTGGACACAAATCAGCAGTTTTCTGTCCCACTAGGAAGTGAAAGCTGTAAACAGCTCCTTCATCTTGAAGAAAACACACCTATAGCAAACAGTCTTCAGTGTGCATTTGTGTTGAAAAGCATGTCGCTGAACCTGGGAGAACGACTGGCCAATCAGAAAAGCAAAGCCAAGTTAAAACATCTCGTTCATCCATTCGGACGCAGTGACTGCCACACCATTCACGCTCGCCTCAGAGAAATTACGAAAATAGCTGCAACTAATGATAGGAGTCAGAGAATGAGGTGGTCCCACTCCCACTCTCCCTGAAAACTATTGAGAAAACCTTTTCTTAATAGTGAGTATGCAATCACCAAGAGTTAGCGCCGAGGTGGTACCACATCTTTCTTCACAAACAGAGGGCAAGAGTGAGTGGGAGGCCTGGTTGACCCCATAACATAAAAGATACAGCTTTTCTTTTTCTACGGTGCCTTTATCAGGGTTGCTTCCAAGACTCTTTGATGTCCTTGACTGTGGGCTGATTGAAGGATTCTTTTACAAAGGAAATCCCAGTGTTTGCTGAGATGGTCTTAAGGAGGCTTCACAAGGAGTCATCCTCGGCCACGGCGAGCAAGAGCAGACATACTCGACACGCGTCAAGACAGGATGTGAAGGATTGACTCCATCTGCTTCTTTACGGTCATGAACTGCTGCAAAGGCGCTCAACTGTGTCCTGAAATGCTCCTGCAAGGTGAAAGCGTCGGGTAAGCGGATCTTCTCAGCATCTAATGAATGACCAAAGCCAACATCATAATCCCTAGACTGTACTGCTACTTTACGCTTTACATTTATTGTGGCAAATGCTGCAATCCAAAGCGACCTACAGAATGAGACGTATTCAGTGTCTTGCTCAAGGACCCTCTAGTTCTGGGATTCAAACCTGCCGCCTTTCGGTCACAAGTCCAGCTCTCTGCTACTAGGCCTCAACTGCCCAGATTCATACCACGTAGAGTTCAACTTCCTTTGAAATGAAGACCAACAGTCCAAAAAATCTAATCTGAATATAGTTCTGGTTCAAATACCACGTTCTTTCACGTGTCAGAAATGTCAACTCTAAAAGAGACTCTGGTGAACTGGTACATTGGCTGATGTTCTTGTTTAGCAGTCTAACAGAGTCCGACTCCAGTTACACAACACCGTGACGAGTAAACATCTCAACGAGATTTAACCTGTGCTACACAACCACGTCTGAAGTGTCGCTTGAGAACTCTGAGAGCCATCAGCGCCGAGGCCCAGAGACATTTACAGCCCATTACATCGTCAGCAGCTGCAAGGTCGAGGTGCTCGGCCACGATCCCAGACACTCAAGTGCGCTGGAGAAATTTATTAGCTGGTAGAAAATAGACACGGATCCGTTCTCTTCATTTCCCGGTAATGTGGGGAATGAAAGCCAGTCATTATGTGGCGACGCCGGCTGCATAAATAAGAAGCGTAAGGTCCTTGTGGCGAGTTAATGAGGGGAATGAAGGGAATCCTCACGCTGACCCTGCTCACCTTCTTCAGGTCTTCTCACGAAACTGCGAGGCCAGATGACGGTTCTTCAGTGAAACACTTTAGCCCCTTTCACACATACAGACATTCCCGGCAAAATACTGGTATATTGCCTGCATCCACGTATGTGTGAACAGACAAATGCAGAGAAATTAGTTCCGGGAACATTCCGGCACAGATAGTAGTAACGTTCCCGGTGTCTTGCCGGCATTCTGCTGTGTGTGAAAGCGGAACGGAAGATTCATGGGAAAGCGCGCTGACTCCACCCACTGCTCTGAGCCAATCAGAACATTCTGGCGTGGGTCAACAAATTCTCAAAAAAAAAAAACCCTCAATTCTCGCGAGCTCATTTCGCGCTTTCGCGGGTCTAGTAGTTCAAAAGGTATAATAATAATAATAATAATAATAAGAAGAAGAAGAAGAAGAAGAATAATAACACTTATAATAATTCTGGCGGATGAAGACGTTTGTCACCACAATAAAGGAACGGTTATTAATGGTTATACTCTTATGAAACAATAACCCACGTTATTCATGTTTACAAAGGCGCAGCTATTTAAAGCGTGTCACCAGTTGATTATGTCACCGAAAATACTGGGATTTTGATTTTAACGGGATAACTTTTCCGTTAAAATGCAGGAACGGCAGCGCTTGTGTGAACAGTCTTTACCGGTAAAGTCGTTCTGCTATTTTTCCTGCATTTTACCGGCATTGCTGTGTGAAAGGGGCTAATGAAGGAACAGAATGTGTGAGAGAGCAGTGTAAATGAAACGTAAGCGTAAACGTTGTTTTTTTTGGGCTGCGTGGAGTGATTGAGAGGAACGTCTTCTGTGCTGGTGTTTGTACACACTGTGAGTTTGATGGTTGGCGCGGCTCTAACAGGCCATTTACTCGCCCTCCGTGCACAATCTGCCCGTCTGAGAGTCGCCCTCCGCTGAGAGACGCCAGCAACCAGCCACTTTCACAACAGACCTTTAACCAATTACAGGTGAAAACACATCGAGTGTCACGCGGGAGAAACCACGGGAAAGTCGAGAGAGCGAGTAATGAGGAAGAAAACAAGCTGGTTCTCCCATTACTAAAACACAGCAGCCAGGAGACATCTGTCTGTCTGCTTATCTGTCTGTCTGTTCTCTCTCTTTCTCTCTCTCTCTCTCTCTCTCTCTCTATATATATATATATATATATATATATATATATATATATATATATCTCAATATCTCTCTTGGCGGCACGGTAGCGCAGTGGTTAGCGCTGTCGCCTCACAGCAAGATGGTTCCGTTTGACACTTGAGGTGTGAGTTTGCACTCCACTGTGTGGAGTTTGCATGTTCTCCCCGTGCTTGCGTGGGTTTCCTCCGGGTTCTCCGGTTTCCTCCCACAGTCCAAAAACATGCGCTTCAGGCTAATTGGAATTGGAAAATTGACCACATAGGTATGAGTGAGTGTGTGAATGTGTTTGTCTGTGTGTCCCGCTCTGCGAATGGTTGGCCACCAATCCAGAGTGTGTATCCTGCCTCTGGCCCTAAGACGCTGAGATAGGCGCCAGCTCCCCGCGACCCTGTAAAGGATGAAGCGGTAGAAGATGACTGACTGAATATCTCTCTTTAGCTATCTCTGTCTGTCTGTCTGTCTGTCTGTCTCTCTCTGTCTGTCTGTCTCTCTCTGTCTGTCTGTCTCTCTCTCTCTATCTTCTCTCTCTCTATATCTATCTCTGTCTGTCTGTCTCTCTCTATCTCTGTCCGTCCATCCATCCATCCATCCATCCATCTATCATCTATCCATCCATATCTCTCTCTCCATCCATCCATCTATCTATTTATCGCTCTCCATTTTTCTTATCGTCTATTTGTCTGTTTTTCACTCTAACTGTAGCTGTTATTAATTTGCTTATACACACTGTTTGATTGTTCAAGATTATAAACGTCAGTAGTTATTACTAGTGAAGGCTTTATAAAGTGTTGAAATCGTCCTCTTCCTGTCCAGCCTCATGAATCTCTCAGCGGTCGTGCTTCAGATCAGTCAGGGAGGCTTTATCTCGGCCTCATGATGATTCTGAGCAGGACCTGCAGTGGAACGTCGGCTCTGGATCGTGACACCAGATGAAAGCAAATCTCACACAGCGGCTGGCGTTTGAAAATCTCCCCGGTTTCTCATGATAATGCAAGAAATCATCTAGGAGGGTATGAGAATGATTGATTTATGTTGAGATTAAACTATATTAAACTAAATATAGCACACAATAAGTAGAATATATTAATTACTAATATAATATAAAATAGTACTAATATAATATAAAATAGAGATACTATATAAGATAAGATATACTTTGTATCTTATCTATTTATTGACTAGTGCTGTCAAAGTTAATGCGTTAACGCATATGATTAAATTTAAGTGCTTAATCGCGTCAATTATTTTTAACGCCATTAATCACAGTTGCACACAGTTTACGATCAGCAGCTAAAAGTCATTGAGTTCAGGTGTTGTCAATTCTCCTTCGGCGTGAAAAACATACATAGAGAATCACTTTAAAAAAATAATCGTTTGACAGCCCTAATATTAACATAATATAGGGATAATGTAGAAAACCTATCATGATTTAATTGAAAGAAAATGGCTGAAATGCAAACAAACAATTCAAAATGACGTTTAGCATTCATCCGTCCAACCAACCCAAAGTTGTTTGATTATCAGTTATTAATAATCAAACATTATTTAGTTATATATATAATATATATTATTTAGTTTCTGCGATAATTTATCACTAATATAGGTGTCATGACTTTCCCAAATAACAATGATGTTTAATTGTAGACAGTGAACAAAAAAATATAAATAAATTGAACAAATCACCATACGTCAATAGAGTTTTCTTCGCTGTGTAATGTCCTTCAGTCCAGTGTTAAACTGCTCATCAGGCGAACAAAAGCGTTTTCGTTGGCACTCTCGGGCATCAGCGCTGACTATATTCACAGCCGACTTCCCCGACACCCTCCGTCACGGCCCTGTTGAGCTCTTCTCACCGCCTGATTTGCATCTTTTGTTATCGTCGGGGAGGTAATTACGCACATCATGCATAATTTCCCCGTGTGCTGCCCTGATAAGAAACCACTCGACTAGAAAATAAATATAAATGTAAATGCAGCTCCACCTCTTAATTCAAATATTGATGAACTGCCGCCGCCTGTTTACTGTTGATCAGACCGGCCTTTACAGAGAATACCTTTAAATTGAACCGTTTACAAAGCCATTCAGAAATCCCCCTGTGCATTATACGCACTTCCTGGAAGTGTTTCATTAATAATAGAGATAAACACTAATCGTCTTCTCGATCTCGGAGATGGGCCGGTTAAAAACACACTTCTGTTGGTGGGTAAAGGAGGCGTGTAAAAACAGCTTGTGCTCGTGGCGACGTTTTGTGCTCTGATCGAAGCAAACACACTATAAAGTGAACACAACTTTAGGACAGATGTGGGTTAACACAGCAGGTTATAGACAGATTCCGTGATGTCAGTACACAAACGTGGCCATCGGGACTCCAGAGGTTTAGGGTAAATATCAATAATCATCACCGCAGCGTATGGCACTACAACTTCTAACGGGACTCAAAAGATATAATCTTGAGTCAAACTAGCTAATAGATTGTTAATAGCTGAAGCTCTATGGATGACGAAAAGTGGAACTTTATCCTTTGATCATCTATGTAAGAAGCTTGTGTGAGGCCAAATCCACACATTAAAGTCCGTTTTCTATTAGCATTAGCATTCCATTAGAAGTGTGTGTGT
>CM051500.1:29029566-29118731 GCA_028031935.1 Paedocypris micromegethes
CAGACAGAGAGAGAGAGAGAGACAGACAGACAGACAGACAGAGAGAGAGAGAGAGAGACAGAGAGAGAGAGTAAAAAAGCAGAGAGTTGATTTTAAAAAACACTAATCAGAGTAGAGTAATTTCTTTACACTAAATTGAGTAAAAGTAACTGTTGAAAAATGACTCTTGAATGAGTAACTGACTCTGTTTTTCATGGGACAAATAGTAAGAGTTTTCTTCAAATTGAGAAATGATCACGCCTCTAATAAAACCAATTTATTTCACTCACTCGTCGCCTTCAACAAAGCACGTCCATGTAAAAACATCGAATATTTACAAGCTTCACATCAGCGTCACTGACCCGTGAAAGGCCTCCAGGGTGTTGATGAAGGGGAAGAAGGCGGGCTCACAGACCAGTGCCACGCCCTGGCAGGTGCTGACGCAGGACGCCCCCTCAGGAGACAGCAGCAGCTGCAGGGCGCTGAGCGGGGGCCAGCAGGGCGGGGCCGACACGCCCGGCCTCCAGACCAGAGCCGAGGAGTTCAGGGGGCGGAGGAAGGGACTGGGCGGAGTCTCTGAGCGGGACACGTTAGCGCTGGGGAACGCCACGCTGCTGCGCTGACAGAAGTCCTTCGGTAAAAAAAGAGGCAAAGTTCGTTTTAGTCGTTCGACTTGTGACCGCGCGGAAGAAGAATCACCTTTCCATAATGAACCACACTTTGCGCTTTTTCGACATTCCCCACGTTTTATTGGTTTCTGCCCGATTTTAGTTCGTTTTCTCCCCGTTTCTCGTCCGTGTTCCCTCCATTCAGTCGCCCCCCGTGCTTTTGATACGTTTTTGTCATGTTTACACACTGTCTTAAAATTTTTTTTTTTTTCATTATTCAACCTAACTTGTGACTCGTATCATTTCGAAATCGTTTTACTTGATCTTTCAGGCACAAAAGAAAAATCCAAAAAAAACAAAAAATAATTCTGGATTAATTATGCACATTTTCTATATTAGTTTCTTTACATTAGTTTCTTTATTTCTGTTATTCAGCTAATAAAAAAGCAAAAATAAAAATAAGAAAAGCAAACAAAAGTATTTCAATTAATTTTTGATCACGCCTCACTTGAAATGTTGAAAAAGTTGGCGCTTATATTTACATGCATATTTGAAATTGGAGATTAAATCGGCGACTCACCTGATCTTTCGGGCACAAAAGAAAAATTCCAAAAAAAATAAAAAAATTCTGGTTTAATTATGTACATTTGCTCTTAAAATATCTTTTTTTTCTTTATTCAACCTACTGTTCTTATCATTTCAATATCGTTTTACTCAAGTAATGGATTAAAGAAAGTAGATTTTAGTGGTCCGAACTCCAACTCCCAGAATTCCCAGCCAATCCCAAGAGAAGGATTATTTCCCCCTGCGCAGCAAACCCAGCGTTTTGATTGTGTTTGTCCCCTGCTATCGATATAAGTATTTCAATTTATTTTTGATCGCGCCTCACTTGAAATGTTGAAAAAATTGGTGCTTATATTTACATGCATATTTTAAATTGACGATTAAATCGGCGATTTAGCCACTAAAATGTGAGAAAAAAAAACGGGTGCTTATATTCGAGTAAATACGGTATGTCATAACTTGAGTTCTGATTAGAGCTGTCACATATCAAAAACACCAAAACAAACAAACAAACAAAGAAATAGCAATAGAAACATTAGAATCCATTAAATTATTTCTCTTTGAACATTTTGAATGGAAACATTGTCATGGAGGAAAGAGAAATCGCAAACAACACAACACCTTATACTCCATTTCCCACAATCCATCTTGCTCTCATAATTACCTGCACCGTGTGTGTAACGACTGAGGAGTGAAAGCGTCGTTAACACCCAGATATTTCTTACCCAGATGAAACATTTTTTTAAATATACAGTAAAACAAACAAACAAATTAATGTCTCATTTTGCAGCAGTTGTACATTAGCTTTCTAGCTATTAAACATCTCGTCTTGAGTCAGAAAAAATGGTCTGATGAGTCGCCAAAACATTAATATGTATCCAGTGTTTACAACTTCTGACGCTCTTCAATGAAAAATTTAATTGGATTGGGATTAAATGAGTGATTTCAAGTGTTTACCGCTGTTTTTGTGAGTGGGAGTGTGTGTGTGTGTGTGTGTGTGTGCTTGTATTTTCTGCCCTGTGATTGGTTAGCCAACAATCCAGGAGGTGTGTCCTGCCTTCAGGTCCAGAGTTGCTGGGATTGGCTCCGGCTCCTCGTGACCCAGAAACAGAAAAGTTCCAACTTTTTTAAAAACAACATATTGCGTTTGGCAAAACTGATGGATGGATCTTCAGCTTATAAAGCACATTAGTTTCCAAAAACATTGAATGAAAGATGGTTCCTCGGCAGACAAAACAAGGCTTTTATTTTATTAAACCGTAATAAAAAAAGCAAAGGAATAAAAACCATGCTTAAATGTCAAACCGTGTAGAAACAATAACAATACAAAAGCACTCATGTCGTAACATACGTGTGCTTTTTTTGCTTATTTTTGGACTAGAAACCATTTGTAAACAAATAGCTTTTAAAAGGTGAGTATCAACTTGCTTTGGAATTTATGAATTTGAATTTTCTTGTTGTCGTGGTGTTTTTAGATTTTAGAGTGTGTTGTCGTGTAATTCCCATCTGGACGCACATCTGGCACAAACATCTACCCTGAATTAAACTGATTTGTACAAAATGTGTCGAATAACTGACGCATCCTTGTCCATCCATTTGAATAATTATCTGTACATGTCTGTCAAGTAAAATTATTGGTGAAACTGCCCCAGCTTATGATTCTTATGAATATCATAATCATATTTACGAGAGAGGACTAACCTCTAACAAAAGAGTTTTTTTTTCTTTCCTAATTTGCATAGCCAAAATTTGCACAGTCTCGAACTAAGATAAGCACTTAATAAATAAACTTTAACCTAATTGTAAGGCCACGCTAAGATTATGTATATTAGGTGTAGTAGAATCAGAAAAATACCAAAATACTAAAGACCAGTAAAACCAATTCGTACGTCAACAATTCTTTTATCTTTTGCAGTCAGATAAAACGAGTCGAAGCAATTATACATTTCAACCCAAATGAACCTAAATTCACTCCTGGCTTGACTTTTGAAGAGAAACACGCGAAAACCTTCGTCCGTATCATCGGAAAAAAGCGTCGTTGGGCCGATGAACGTGAGCTCGTCATTATGGTCAAACACCTGCAAGAGTGGCCAACCAATCACAGAGCGGGACACACAGACACACCCATTAACACTCTCACTCACACTGATTCAGCAGGCAGAATACTGGCGGATAACGATAAAGGACTTTCACTTTATTTAAACATGAATATACTCGCTTATATTCAAAAGTAGCACTGCTTTTATGTCATAAATTAGATAGCAATGTAAAAATATATCCATTTGATTTTACACAACAATACGTGTGTGAAGAACATTTTATTTTTACAACCTTTCATCAGGCCAGTAGGCGTGTCTATTATTGTTTATGTATTGTTCTATGTAACATTTTAGTTAGGCACTCGCCTTCACCAAAGGTGAGTGACTATTATTTTTCGTTCGTGGCAAAAAGTGGAAACCCCGCCCACACTCCCGACACTCACCCCAGACACCCACTAACACCCCAGAACCAAAACCCAAATGATGAGACGAATCCGACGATGTAAGATTTGTCCCTGTCACCCCTTCAGCATTGAGCATATATTGTTATTCGTTTGAGGAATGCGAGGAATTTTTGCATAAAATGGCCCGTATCTCGGAAACGGTGCGTCGTATCAAAAAAGTGATCCATGGTTCCAAAGTTACGCGACGCGAGCCGGATCCAATGGCGCTATCCCGAACCGATCGGACTTAGCGTTTTTAGCGTCTCTAAGACTTAGAGAATTATATTTTATTCTCTTGATTGTTGCAATATACTTAATAAATATCTGCATAATTTATAACAAATTTAGTTTTTTATTTCTTCATTCGAAACTTTATTATTAATTAATGCATTTGCAATGTCTTGATTTTCGTAAAGTTAGTACACCATCACAGCATTAAACGCAATGCGACTACTAACAATTGCCATCATTTCTTTCGGTGTTTTGGCTTTCGGTCAGGTTTTCCTCTTTTTCAGTTTTCGGTTTTGGCCAAGAGTTTTCATTTCGGTGCATCACTAGTTGGCCTGTTAGGTATCTGGTCCTCTTTGGTTTTTCACTGACCTGGTGCTGTATGTAGGCGTTGACTCGCTCCAGCATCCCCTCACAGGTGTATTCATGAGGCAGGAACGGCTCCACCTGCACACATCACGCTTTAACACCCTGAAGGAAAGCTTCTAACATCTTTCTTTTTTGGATAGTTCTGTTAAACATGATAGTTCTGTTGAAAAAACTAAGGAGGAGAAAAAAAACCATTTTTATATTATTTTTAATGTAGCACCAGTGATACAAAGTGCATTAGAGGTCGGGCTGGGCAATTCTTCGAAAAATAATCGAAATCGAAACTCAACACTTATAATCGTGCAAATTATTCCAGATCGATTATTTCGATTACTTTCCGGAAGCTTATAAAAACTTGTACAAGTTGTACAAAACATGTCAGAGAACTATGAGGGCAAACAAAATAAATAAATAAATAAAATAATCGTTTATTTTTCGTAATTGTGTTAAAAGTTTAATTGATTATTCATGTCTGTCGATGTGTGTGCGGAGAATTGTTTGACAATGAGTTGAATTTGCATTTTTGACATAATTTATGTAGGACGCATTTTCATGATGTACTTTCTCTATATTTCTGTTGTGGATATACAATAAAACATGTGTATTCAAGTTGACCAGTTGTGTTACAATAACAATGAGACTCTATTGTGCGTTATTTTTTTGCATATTTACCCAGCCCTAATTAGAGGTAAGGGCTAAAATTTCAGTCACAAAATTGTACCTCGCCACATTCAAACAACCCACCAGACAACCCTTCTCATAGAAATGTGAGTAGACATTTTACTGTTCTGCCCCCTAGACCTCCAGAACTAGTTTTTTATGAAAATGGGAAAAAAAATAGTCCCCGCCCCCACAAATTTGCAGCAGCTCCCCTAGTGGCCACTGCACTGGAAAAGAGTAGAATGGAAACGTAGCAGTTTAATTTCTGACACCTGATGATCAAAATATGTATTACAATTAATACCATTAAAATTCATGGTATTACAAATCTATGAATTAATCAAGTTTTTTGAAAAAAAAAAAAAAAAAAAAAAAAAAAAATCTATTTAAGCCCCTGTAAACGGACGATTATACTTATACTATAAATGCATAAAGTCTCACGACATGCACAAAGCTCAACAGCAACATCAACAATTTGTTTACTTCAGAACGATTGTCAAACCAATTCACAGAAGCATTTAATTGTAGAAAAAAGTAAGCATAAGAAACAAAGATGGACGACCAACTAGGTTATAGCAAGAGTAATAGATAGAGGGATGGAAAAATGAAAATGGAAATAAAGACAAAGAGATAAAGAACTGAACTTTTCAGCACAATGAATATAAGTTACTTTTAAAACAAGTGCTCAAGTCTTTCAGCCTCATGTCTTTCCTGGACACATTGTTTGCCTGACTCCATTTCCCACAATTCAGCCGTGTTGGTATTAGGTAAGACATTTAATGTGCCGTGTTCTTCCCTTCCTGTCCGACTGTTGTGTTTAGTTGGAATATTAATCTTTACTCGGGTTTCCGCGACTCTTCGATCACTAGATCTGGCGTTTGACACCGCAACTGTGGATTCACTAATCTGGCGATCTGTAACTTAAAATAAAAAAAACTAAAATTAAAATTCAATTAAATTAACATTGATAGTAAAGAGTCACTACATTTCCGCAGAAGAATGTAAGTTCCTCTATCTCAGTGTAAATGACGTCTATCAGCCTCGTGGTAATTCTGCAGCAACGCTCGGAAAATAGGCTTTTCTAATGTTTTGATGCTAACTAGGGCACGTGTGTGTGTGTGTGTGTGTGCCTGGCAGACACACACACACAACCGTTAACATACATTACTTCATCTGCGTGTTTAACTCTCGCTGCTTCATCGCAGAAGGAAACGCTTGTGACTCGTACTCAGGTTTGATTATTCATGCCTGTCAATGTGTGCGGAGAATTGTTTGACAATGAGTTGATTTTGCATTTTTCACATCGTTTATGTTAGCATCATTTATGTAGGACGCATATTCATGATGTACTTTCCCTATATTTCTGTGGTTTCGACTGACCTGCTTGTGCTACAATAACAATGAGACACTATTGAGCGTTTTTTATGAATATATGCAAATTAATGTGAACAAACACTAAAATAATCACGTAAACATCAACAATACAGTCATTTCTGGACTATACAGTGCTCCAGATTAGGCACCATATATAAACGACTATTTGTTGTTTGGATTTCAAACTTATGCTTTTTCATGTAAGGTACAAACTTAAATGTGTGCAACATAATGGAAAGTACCACTCCTGACCAACAGAGGGACCACCTGTCATTGTGGCCGACAGGGACCTTATTGTTGTGTTGGCAAAAATGACCAACAAGAAAGCCAAAGTGTGAAAGCGCTCACCTTGGTCTGAAGAATGTCCTGAACCGCAGCTTCGAACTCCTGAGAGTTGTTGAAGTCCACCGTCACGACGTGCGGCTTCCCGATGTACTGATCAGTGTACGGATGCTGAGACGACACCTGAGCCCAAGAAAAATAGACACGTTTGAAAAAATCCGATAACCATACGCACAAAAGTCTGCATTACAGTAATCCCTCGCTACTTCGCGGTTCCACTATCGCGGATTCACTGCTTCGCGGATTTTTTGTCTTTATGACGTATGTTATAGTACGTGGTAGCATGATCATTTTTCGTTTTTTACGTGGTGCATAAAACAATAAAACACTTTCCGTTCCGTTGTACTATATGTATGTAAAGCACTTACTTTTTTATTTACTTGTGATTTTTGTACTGAGATGTTTGTTAACATTACTTTAATAAAGAAAACTATGTTAAAAAAGTGTTTTAAAAGTCTGAATAAGTGTTAAATAAATACGTAAATGTTGTAACTCTACTTTGCGGATACTACCTACCACCTACCTACCTACCTACCTATCTAAATCTGCTGCTGTATTGCTGAACACTCATGCTTTCCTTGGGAATTGAACCAATGACCTCTGGTGTTCCTCTCTACTTATTGAGGTACAGGAGGCCTCATCAATTTCAATCACACAATCAGATTTTTCAATCAATAATCATTTTAAATTTAGATGACGAGATGAACGTGAAGTGCACTCTCCGCTTGCTTTCCATCCACGGCTGAAGAGATGACTACACGATTTTCCCACCAAACACCTTTAGAAGAAGGACTTGCCTCTCTGGATGTGGGCTTCCCTCTGAAGAACTCGTGGTTGAGGGAGCTGTGAGGTGGGACAAACTTGGGCTGTAGGAAAACACAACCGTTGGCTATGGACTCTAGTGGAGCAGGACCCTCGTAGGGAAATCCAAAGCCCAAGAAGAGCTGGTGAAAGGTTGGAAAGACAATATAAAGCATTAAGATCAGTCAAATCACCCGACACTCAAGTCTGGAACACTAATTGTAACTGTATGAGAGTGTAGAAAGCACACTAGTACTGTAATACCTTGGCTTTCCTCAGAAGCTGCTGCAGTTCCTGCTGGGGCAGCAAACCATGGTTCCTGACAAACGCAGGCACCTCTGGAGGGCGCTGTGCTTCATAGTACACTGTCCCGTGGATGTCCATGTAACGGTGCAGGATGCTCAACAGTTTCTCCTTACCCTGGACAGAGATGGAAGAACACTGAACAATTGACCCTAAAACGACGATGCAGTTGGCAAATGCTGTTCTCAGCAAGAAGCTAGACTCATGTTTGAGACCGGTGCCTTTCGAGGAATTGGAGACATGTTTTCCCTGAGGGTTTCCTCTTGTTCTCCACAAGGTTTCCACCTATAGTCTGCAGGTGTGTGTTTAGGAAACTGCAGTTTGATTACATAAAAAGGCGAGGAAGTGAATGTGTGTGTCCTGCTCTGTGATTGGTTGGCCCCTAATCCAGGGTATGTCTCCTGCCTTCAGGGCCTGAGCACCTGACTTCAGCTCCCTGTCACCCAGAAATGGAAAAGGGATTGGGAAAATGGATGGACAGCTAAACTCAATTGTTTGCTTTATTCAGCTTTTCAGCATCACTTGTGTTATTGTTCTTTTGGTTTCTATTGATCTCTTCATTGAACCCTTTACACGTAGCTATTACTTTCCAAGGACATTCTTGTAAGGTGACCTTAAAATGCTTTTAAAGTAGATTTAGTCTTTGATCATGGCTTGTGCTAATGTGTGGCCTGTTTGCTCCTGTTTGTGATTGTTCTAAGGTGAAACCAAGACACGTCTCCACAATATCAGGGTTGAAAGAAGACAAGAGAAGTTGCATAGTCAGCATAGTTGTCATATTCTGCTTAATCTGATGGTTTAGATATTCAGTTTGATGTGTTGTGAAGAAAACGTGTCAGACATGCATGAAATCTCTTACTGTAAAATATCAGCAACGGTCAACCAGTTGTTTAAATGTATTTACTGAAACACTTGTCTTTTCCATGTTAAAACGAAAATATTTTCACAGACACACGGTTGCTAAATACGAAGTTGACAGTTTATTACAAAAATCGGTACTCAGTTTTATTGGGTTCATACATTCTGTCATAGTTTGTTTCCAGTCCTTATTCCCAAGGACCTTTGTGTTTCCCAGCATTTTATCAAGTGATTAATTAGTTTCAGCTGTTTGTGTTTTACTTTAAGTGCGGTCTCCTAGCAACTCCTGCCAGACATTATGACATTTCTAGTTCATCCATTTGAACAGGTTAGATTCTGCAGCGAAAAACCAACCAAGCTAACAGCCAAGTTAACACTGACTGAGTGAAGCTTCATATGTGACGCCAATTCCAAGAAATACTGTAGAAAGCACAAATATCAAAACTAACGACAATGACTGGGAAGAATTGTTTGTAGTTGGTACTGTTTGTCAGTGGATCAGCATTTACAGGTTTGTGGATCCATCCGTCGATTGATCTATTTATTTTCACAAGCCAATCCCAGCAACTCTGGGACTGGAGGCGGGACTTGTCCTGAATTGGTGGCCAACAAAAATGTACACATGGATGCTCATCTAGCGCTGCACCTGAAGTTCACCATTACAATTGGGTTCAGGTGCCGTGCTAGATGAGCATCCAGGTGTACGTGACGAACTCGCTGCTTACTCATTCAGCCACCAGGTGGAGCCACAGAGCAGGATTGTTACACACAAGTATGACCAATTTTTGGTCCATTTAGCTTGCATTTTGTATAAATACCAGTTTCTCATGATGAACAAAAACCCGAAGCAGTGGGCAGCCTTGGGAATCAAACCTGATTGATTCTCAGTATTTACTCTAAACAAGTTCAGTTTCAACCTGCACCACAGTGGAAACGTAACTGATCAGTTCAAGTAAGGCAGTTTTATGTGGTTCAAATTATTATAGATGTGATTGGTTTGAAAGTGACTTTGCAAACAAACGACTGTGGGTTATATTGTAGCGTGAACTATACAAGAAGTAAACTTAAACTCAACTCAACAATTATCGACAAATTTATTGTCGTTTTGCAGTACCCTTTAAATGTAAAGGTTGAAGTAAAGAGTTGAGTACGTCCTTATCTTCCCTACACAAGATGCATACAAATGCAAATAATTATTGTGAAAAATAACATTGACTCTAAACTTTTTCTTATTGTAATGAGACAAATGAATCGTGTATGATCACGGTACTGAGGTTTTTTTCAGCACTTTACTGTCCAACCCAACTACAACTGAAGAAGACGGGCAGAAAGCACTTCAGCCTTTCAGAATTTCCTTAGGTCGAATGAATAGCGAACAACAGAGATTTTATCCTGATTAGTTCTGAAGCCCTGAAAGGTTCAGCTCTTCTCTAAAGCGAGCTAATGTCTTTTTACTTTGCTGACAAAGCCGAGCATTTCAAAACCGTACCCAGGAGGAAGGTTTTTTTGGGCACATTACACCAAAATAGCATTGGCACTCGCAAAATCTTGGCAACTTAACAAAAGAGTGAGGCTAGTTTGTCAACATGTTCACCAGAGACCATGATGAAATTGTGCTCTGCATTTAACTATCTGGTGAAGTGACACACACAAACCTGCGTTAAGCGTGTCGTGGGGCATGTTGGGACGGACCTCACCCATGCCAACACAACTCTGTCACAATCGACATTGAGGTATGGACATCGTTATCATATGACTCTGGAGAACAACAGAGTACAGCATCATAGAAGGAACAACATCATCTCTGTAGCTTTTGAGATAGAGAAAGAGTCGTCATTCTTAAAGGTTTAGAATGGAGATGACAACCTCCACCAGAATCCAACAATGGCTTTGTTAGAGACAGAATGCCTGAGGAGACTGGCGGCAGGAATGGAGGTCTCTGGGAATTCTTTCTTCTCCTTCTATAGTCTTGAAGGAGAAGACTGTAGAAAGAGAAGAATGAACTCCTTGTCCTAGCCTTGGTCGTCTATTGGTGTACGTCCTGGTTATTGTCATGGAACTAGTCGTTTTTCTATACTCTAGAAAGTTCTGCTGTTGTTTGTCCATGTGTTGTGCTCTGCTGCTTTGAGACTGGAAACAGCTCAGATAAACTGATTGAACTTGGAACATGCCAGAACAACTGAAAACTCCCACCGGCCCCAGTCACGGACCCCTGTCACTTCTTTCCTCAGGAATACGGTACAGAAGCGTTAGAGAGCGACAGCTTCTTCCCCAAAGCCGTCCACAACTGACTCCCCACAGCTCAGACGTTATGTCTTTATACTCGGTTTTGTCTGCAATCGTATGTACATTCTTTATCTTTCTATGTACATTTTTTCTGTCTTGAATCTGATATACACAATTTGGTCTTCCAGTACGACAGGCATGACTGATCAGAGACTTTCTTCAAGTCTCACTTTGCTTTGTTGCACATAATGACAATAAAACAGATTTTTGGGATTCTTCTGCTTTTGATAAAACACAATGGTACTTGTGCTGGTAATTACTAATTGGTCTGTAAAAATGACCTTCTGTCATATTGCTATGGCTGTGGAATAGGCAGATCAACGATGGTTGAAAAACACAATGTAATAAAGAAAACTCTTAACACCAGACAAAACAAAAGCTTAGTAGATAAAACTAGACTTGACTTTCACAAAACATGGGACGTAACTTTAATAACCGACAAAAACAATAGCACAGGTCACGACTTGAGTACACGATGAAATGCTTAACAACACAGGTGGAGCCGATCACACTAACGAGACACAGACAAGGCACGAAGCAAAGGCTCCTGGGACTTGGAGTTCCTGAGACAATCCAATGCAATTTTCGTGACCAGCGGAGCAGGACTGTGACACCTTCACTGGCCTTCTGTTATTGCATAATAATGCTTAATAAATATTCACAAAGGGATAAAACGCAGCAGCTATTTAGTATCAAAACAATTAGAAAGCAGTTTAATTGCAAAGCTCCAAATAATTTGAAGTTGCCGGTGTCATAATGGGTAAAAATGTTTGAACAAGTTTGACACGCCCACTGGTGTGAGAGAGTGTGGATGGGTGTGTCTTTGTGTCCCGCTCTGTGATTGGTTGGTCACCCATCCAGGATGTGAGTTCAGCAATTGGCTCCTTCTCGCCGTGCATCAAAAAAATAAATACAGTTTAGACAAAAGATGGATGAAATGTAAGTGGCTTTGTAGTTTTGCCGCACTTTTAAACGAGACCAGAAGTTGAATGTTTACTCACATCTGAGGCAGATTGAATTTGTACACGTTGTTCTCCAACGTCACGGAAAAAAAGAGCTGCCAGATGTGGCTTTGTCACGCAAGTCAATTACAAACGCAGAATGCAGGAGCGAATCTGCCTTGCGATATAAAACAAGCTTGACATGTCTCGTAAAATAGCTGCTGTTTCCACTTTAACAGGAAGCGAAGAATAATTAAAGTTCTCTTACATGTGGCCACCACTGCTGTTAAAGAGCGGCATGAATTATTTACTCATCTAAATCATTACTCCATTAATATTTTACACAATTCCGCAGGCAAGTGTTACACCTAATTTCCAATACTACGCCTAGGAATGAAACACGTTTGGTGGTTTACTGGTCATGCTTGATCTTTAAAGCGAAGGACATGCTACTTCAGACGTTTCCACTTTGGCTTTTACGGATCAAATCGTTATTGTGAGGCAAATGAGTTTCCCCTGGCGAAACAACTGACATTCAGGCAATCGATGTAGGGCCTCATTAAGGTTCCCGTTAAAGACTCGTCCGTTTGTAGGAAAGCGGTGATACGTTCTGCAGGTCTGTCGATTCGGGTGGACAAACATTAGCTGAAATCGCTAACAAATGCCAACTGTCATTATGCAATTAGACTATGTCTTACACGAAACTCGTAATTATTTAAAGTATCAATTCCTGTCCAATTTTATTTATTTATAGTAGTGGTGTTTAAACTTTAAAAGTGAGACGAGTTTGTTGTGGGCAGTGGGCAGTTTAGTCGTGGTATTGGGGGCATGTGGGGTTGATGTCTCGATCATGCAGTGGTGGATCTTGACAAGCCAAAAGATCTTGAAATAACACAATAATCTTGTTTAGAATTAACTAGCTTAGAATTAAGAGAAAAAGATTAATTTCAATAAAGTAGACCTTGTTTTGAAGCTGCCTTACCAAGTCAAATGTTCTCACCCCATTGGCAGAAAATACTTGAATTAAGTCTTTTCGTAAGTCTTTTGTTTGTTTTTTCGAATTGTGTTTTTTTACACCTCTGTTGTATTTTCTTGTTTTTTTTCATGTGCATTTTTTGTCTGGATAGCCTACAACTGCCACTTAATATTCCCGAGAGCCATTTTCCCGTGAAATGCCACGGCTCATGATCGTGTCAGAAACGTCTCCCGAATCAGAGGTCGCGTCAAATCTGGTTTAAGAACACAGACTTTAGATTTTTAGAAACTAGACAGTCCATTCATAATTGAATTGGGAGCAATGCTGGTGTTTACTCCTCCCAGGCTGCCTCGTGTGACGGACATGAATAATTCCACTGGTTCTCTGGCTCGCTGACTCATCAGATGCGGATAGTTTTCACTTAGCGCACTAACCGAGTGGAAAAACAAAGTCCCATGACAGCTCCAGCAAAGACAAATAATGGCCAGTGTGAAAGTCTCCGTTCAGTCGGCGCTTGTGGTGGTGAAGCCTCCAGGCAGCTTCTCGTGTCATCCAGCATTACCGTCACTCCGTCTACTTCAGTGAGGAATCACCACCACCAGGAACACTGCTGCCTCCCTCTCAGGTTTCTATGGCAACCAGTGATTCCAGCAGATGCAGGAGCAGGAGGAATTTACCATCTTGCCATTGGTTCTTCTTGGTTGCACAATCTATCCGTCTCACTGTAACTAAGAACGTACGCACGTACGCCGTGTTGTCCAAACGAATTTGTTCATCTGCTCTGCCCGGCGTTTTAAAAATCAAGTGGAATTGCAATCCTGGTCAACGGGGTTCAACGTGATGTTGGTCTACAAGGTTAACTCTCTAGAATCTTTTCTGTAAATGGACATTCCAGAACTGTTGTACACGCACTGTAAACGCTACATTTATTGGTAGTAGTTCTTTAGATTAATCGCAATTAAGACGAGCAAAAGATGTTTGGCAAAGACTAGCTTTTACTCGAACAAACTGAAGAAGAAGACAAAAGAGGACTGTGGGATATCTAACTATCTATCTAATGACCACAATGAGTTTGACCGATAGAGAACTATTCCTTCGTGAGTCCTTATGAGGACGAGTAGTACATGATTAGTCTATAAAATTGGATATTGAAGTGTAAAATATAAAGTATAAGTAAACTCATCCCTAACTAAACACTCATTTAAATACCGTAATATAATTTAGTAGAGTTTTTGTTCAATTTGCAGTATATTTCTTTTGTTTCTTAAACGACATACTTGCAATAAACCATCGAGAACACCAAAATTAACTGTTGGTTTGAGTGTCAAGTAATTTTTTTTTTTATTACACGGTTACATTAAAAACGTCATAATTAAAATTATTAATAAAAAAAATAATAATTATTGTTGTTAATAATAATAGCAATAAATTATAAATACTGTTATTAATAACCACTTTGGTGACCACAATTATATGCATTTTTGTCAGTAACGGTAACGGCGTAGTAGCGAAGAAACAAGTAATTACGTTAGATTACTGTAAACCATCAAGAACCTTCAAATTAACTGTTGGCTTGAAAGACATGTCTTTGAAGGAAAAAACACAGATATTTGTAAAATATTTACACATGATACTTTTGTTCTATTTACGGATCTATCTGGCAAAGTTTTAAAGTGTAACTCTTCGTCTTCATTGCATCGAACAAACAGCAGCCACCTCAGAAAGTGGAAAAAAAACGGCAACTGCGTTAACACGTCAAAAATAAATAACGCGATTAATTACAATTAATGGTATGCGTCAATGCGCTAATTTTGACAACACTAAAATATATTTATAATGAAAATGTATTTAACAATCTGTGTGCCAAATAAGTAAAAAGTCTTTTTCAAACAGACAGCTAAAATCAGCTAAAGCCAGAAATATTAAATTCCAGACTTTGGGACTAAAATCCCTGGATTTAGAATGAAATTGGATCACACGGGTTGGAAAACAATGTTTGTGCAAGTACAAAAACGATAAATTGATCTCTTCAGCTGGCAGCGCGGCGTAAAAATGATGACTAGGAAATCCTGAAATAAATTGAAAGCTTCCGTTTCTTGAAAGACGATGTGACAAACAAAGGATGGAACCTATCTGAAGTCTTTTAAAGCCTGGCTGGATTGATTTGCATTGCTCCGGTCATCGTGGAGAGTTTCAGGCCGGACGTCCCGCTGAGCTTCTGCAGAACTGATTTGATTGCCGCCTCAATCATTCCGACAAGCGGTTCGTCTTAACGATTTACGATCAGTAGTTCAGCTGTTTGTGACAAAGTCAGTGGGAATTTACTTTCATCGTTTTTTTTAGATTGGGAAGAGAATTTTGTTCAAAAACACTGACATGGCATTAGAGACAAGACTCGTTTGTCTTTTACTCAAGCTTTTTCTGTCAATGTAATTCTGCATATTTACTTGTGTTGCTTTTACTTCAGGCTTAATTCATCTTCAAGCTACTTTTCAATTGGAGTAATTTGGTTCTTTTTGCTTGTGTTTTCTCATGAGTTTGATTGGTTTCCGATTGGGAGTGTGTTGTTGTTTTCTGTCGCGTGTATCAGATTGTCTGTCTATATGTTCTATATTTTGCACAATTGTGTTCAAGTTTATTTTTTATAGCGCTAATCGTAGTTCGAGACCAACGCAAAGTCACTATGCGAATTAGGGAAAAAAATAGTCAGTTAAAAGAGAAAAATGTCCATTGTCCATCGCAAAATGTGTGTGTAATTTTACACCCCACACACACACACTCCCGTCAAAAACAAAAAATGTTTTTAAGACACGTGTCAAACTAAAGGCCCGACGCCATGTCATTTTAAGCGGCCCGCGATAGTTTAAACAAAAATAATTCGAAACCAAAAAATTAATTAAGAGTTGATCCATAACTACATTTCCTGTGCCTTTCGCAAACAGATTTTCTACGCCAGTACAATTGTCATTTGAATAAGTTATAATAAATAATGAGTTATTTAACATTAGGAGTTACATTTTTTTGACTTTACATTTGATTACATTTAGTTACGTTTATAAGTTGCATCCGGCCCTTTAAGGAGGATGTGGCTCTCAGTAAAACTGAGTTTGACACCCCTGTTCCAAGACATTATAGTGAATAAGCCTCATTAGTCTCAAGACTTTAAAATCTTCCATCTCCAATTTTCTGTGACCGTGGGAACTCTTTTTATCTAAAAAAAAGCGACAAGACCGCACAACTGTCACGCTCCGACATGAGCCGTGCTTCAGGAAAGTTGTCGGGTTCGTGTGCGAGCGGCCTTCTCAAATTCTATCACGCTCTAAAGATGGATCTAGCCTTCCCGAAAATTCTCTAATAAAATAAAAGAATTCAACACAGAGTTTGTAGATTCGTGTAGAAAGTTTTTGTATTTTTCTGAAGACTGTCCCAAAAAGACTCAACCCAGCTTCACCGAGGCTTTGCTGAATTTTACCACCGAACGAATACCTGGCTCTTCAGAAAAATACACGGTTTTTATTTAAGACAGACAAAGAAAGTCTCAAGTTACTCATTTACATATTGTCGTCATAGTTTGCGCCATTCGAGACGAGTCCAGCTGCTCGACCTTGGAGATAACTGGTGAATTGCCCATTCATTCGCTTGAGATTTGTGGGAACGTCTGGAAATTTAAAGTTGAAAAAGATTGATCTACTTATATAAATTTTACATAAGGATTTTACATAAGGAGTAAACCTTTGGTCGAGCTATAAACAACTCATAATGACCTGTGCATTTTCACTCATATAGAAAAATAGAAAGACAGCAAATGTTAATAAAAAAGTTAATGAAATGCATTATACGCTTTGATAAACTCAACAAAAGTCAACACTGGACAGAAGTGAGAAGAGGAAAGGGGAAGAATAAACGTCATTCTGATGTGAAAGGCGAGAATAGGAGGCGCCTCTGGTGGGGGGGGTACTGTCATCGCCCAGCAAACGCACAACTACACACCGTCTTCAAAGACTCGCAGCTTCTGGTGTGCGATTTGCTCTCATCAGAAACCCTCTCTGCTCCCACACGCTTGTTCCGACACACCGTCTAATGAACGTCAAGCCTTATATATTTATTTCGGCGGCGTTTCCTCGGGCGATGTTCGCAGGCTGTCTTTATCGACTCGGCGAAACATCGGCTTTGAAGCGCGTTAAAGAAGAACAAGCCAAAATACACAATAAAAGTCCCAGACCTGGGTGGAATCAGTCATTTAGGTACTTCCTTTTAAGTACCCAAGTAAAACCGAAAACAAGCCGGAAAAAATGAAGAAATAAATCACTTCTTCTTCGAGACTTGTCAAAATCTTGAAATTATCGGGATCAGGGGAAACGTTCAATTCTTTTACATCTTTCCTGTGAAGTTTTTCACACATGAACTGAATTCACTGTTGAAACATCTTCGTGCTTTTTCTGAGAATCAAATCTGTGACTGTAGGGTTGCAAACACGAGCTCATCAGATCCAGGAAACTTCTTTCTTTTAAACTCTTAATTTGTCAGTCAATGGTTTCTGGTGGTGTGACTTCTCTCTATCTCTGCACGTCTTGATGTTCTGAAGATGTTCTCGCACCGAGGAGCTTACAAATCAAACGCTAGAACACAGACGCATGACTGTAACGTGCCAACAATCATTCTAAATTAAAAAATACTCTGAAATTTACTCAACGCATACATCTGTTTTTTTTTTTATTCAGAAAAAATCTGAAGCATGTTCCATTTGAAATCAGCTGCAAAGAATCATAACCAAAACTAACTAACTAGTAACTCCCTTACTCATAACGGATTTATTAACCCTCAGATGTGAGATACTGAGTTGTGAGATAAATGTGAGATACTGATTGTTCTTCAGCTGTTGTCTGTTTGAGAAACTCATTTTTCACATGCAGTTTTTTAAAATAAAATTAGCAGAAGGTCTTTCATTTGTTTGACTGCAGCATTACTAGTGCAGCCATTTATGATCTTTCTACTGAAATATACACTTCATCAGTGATTTACGTGAAATATAAAGATGTATTGTTGACATGATGAATTTTCTGCCGAGCCAACCACTGAATTTATTCCAATATGAAACCAAAAACTATCAACTACTGACGAATTTAAAGTGTAAAAGGACGAAGATAAAAGCTACAGAATTGTAACTAATGAAAAATGCCGAAATCGAAATACTCTCAATTTGAAATCAACGTTTAAATGCCTGTAACAGACTGTTCTGACTCTAACGGAAATATCAGCATTTTAGTAAAAGTCTGTGGTTGAACTTCAATCTGATCATTTATCATCAGCTACTAACGGAAGAAATAATCAATAAACAAATAATGATAATTAATAAAACAACCAAATAATGATTCCAGTGACGCGTTTTACCTTCCACATACTCGCCTCCTTCCCATAAACCACCGCCATGTTGTTGACTTTGTCTCTCTGGATCTTCAGTCGTTCGGTCTGGTTCAGTTCTTCAGTGACGAAGCCCATGAAGGAGTTATCAGGAGTGTGTGCTGGACAAACACAACCACACCATTCGTTTAATAATACTTTACAATTCAAACGGAACACTGGTTATTATCTGCACTACGCAATGATTGTCAATATAATACCACATATATAATAAAGCAGACACTTTCTAATACGTAAGAGTAATGGAGTAGCGGATTTCATTTGATCTATACATGAACATATGGACCAGACAGATGCTTCTGTGCGAGTATAAACTACATCAATTATTCTGGGAAATTAGAAGACGTTTTTTAATGTGTATCATTAACGACAAAAAAACTCTACAGTAAATTGAAATTTTAAAAACTTTATATTTTTACATGCCGTTAATGCCACAGTCAGACAGTGAATGTCTATGTAATTTTCTTTATTTTTCATTTATTTAGTTGTTTTATTCTAGATTTAAAACAGGGGTGTCCAAACTTTTCTCACAGAGGGCCAGATTTAATAAGGTGAAAATGTGTGCGGGCTGACATTCTATGAACCAATGACATTAAATACAAATTAACTGTTGTATGACTTTTCTATTGTAAACGTGCACTTTTTGGCACATTTATTTCCATTTTAAAGTTTTTATCAAAATCACCAAAATTGTATTTGAAGATCACAACAAATGAATTTCTGTCTGGAAAACATTTTTGGGGAAGATCAAACATATCTAACTTTAGAAATACACTATATAATTCACTATTAATAACGCAGGTGGGCCGCATATCATTGATTTTCATAAAAACATGAAAAAGTGGCCGGACTTTGGAAATGCCTGATTTAAAAATTCAAACAGATAAGACTTTATTACAGGTTTTCTTTTGGTAATTTCAGACACTTAAAATGCAATTGTCAAACCCGGGAAAAAAATTTGAATTTCACTTTCAAGTCAATAAATCAGAAGTGATCCCAGAAACGTGTTGTAAAAGTTCCTTATCTATACTTCATGTTGTTTACGACGTCGTGGATTAATATTCCTCCTCACGAAGGGCTGAAGTGAAGCCCGGAGGATGTGAACAGCTGTGAACACAACATCTGCTCCGTCATCTACAACCACCGGCCTCGTCCTCACTGTCACTTTACAGTCCTCTGCTGTTTTACATTTGTCTGTAAAACTGGTTATATTATTACAGTATGATGTGTTCCTTCTCTACTATAGAGCACTTTCTCTGTAAAATGATGCGTCTTTTAACAATGCTGCCTTGTATTTACTCATTGATTCACTCATTTGTAATCACTCGTTGATTCACTGATCTTGGAATTAATTCATTGAAGCATCTATTTGTCAATCACACACTGTAATTTAGGTTTATACTTGAGTATTTTGTCTGTAACACCATTAGCTTTTACCAATAGTTAGCTTTGAAGCTGCTACTGGCATTGCTATATATTTTACATTATTGTAATATCTCTATTTTACAATATGTCGCCCTTTAACATGCAAAAGGTTTACAGTAAGATCCTATATTCAAGTTAACTGTACTGTATTTTCCTGCCAATCAAACTGTATTTGTAATTTTCCAGTGTTGTGCCTTCTCTATTTTACCGAATTACATCTCTATCAACATTTCTATTAACAATTTACAGTACAGCACTGTCTTGCTTTCACAATAACTGTGTTTTACTGTTATTCACAATTGAATGTTTTTTTTTTTGTTAAAGAATAAAACTTCTTTTTATCATCACTATTTTACTTTATTACTGTTATTTTTTTCTTTAGTTTTTTTTCCTACAGTTTCATGCTTCGTATTTAATATATGAGAGAGTGTGGTTAGGGTTAGCGTTAAAGTTAGAGGTTAGGGTTAGGGCTAGATAGTTTTTGAAAGTAAACCCTAACCATAACCCGAACAAGACATTCTAATCTTGTTTTTATAAACTGAAAATATTTGTGTTTTAGACAAATAATAGAAAACCAACCATCAAAAAAGTTTGTTCATAGACAGTTTGTGTTTGTTTGTCGAAACAGAGATTTAGAGAGAATTCTCCACACGTTTCCTCGCGACTCTTGCTCAACACTGGTTAAAAGCGCTTCACCAGCAGGGAACTGAATAATGGAGTGTTTGCATCACATAAATAAAGCGCGGAAGAAGATGCAGCTCAAGCGAGACACTTGAAGGCTACATTTCCCATATTGTTCTCTGTATTTTATATGCCATACTATACATTAAATTAAATATTAATATGTTGAATTTAAATCCATCAAACTTAATTCCCAAAACATCAGCTACAAATATATATGCCGAAATATACTGTACAATGAATACACTGTACACAATTTAAAAAATAATCACCGTCTCTCAATCTGAAGGCCCAATTCCCACCACATATCACACCATCTTTTCAAACATATTAAGTTTTTAAAAATATGAACGACAAAACAAACTCCAAAAGTTATTGGCTTTCATCAAACGGGTCTAATGCAAATGGAAGAATCCACTCTTACGTAGCAGAAAAGCTCGCGGAGACTTACGGAACATGGTCATGTACTGCTTGGCGTTGAGGTTCCAGTATCCCCAGTTGGTCCTGTACCCGTGCAGCGTGGCGTACTCCTCGTGATTATACGCCGGCTCCGTGCCAAACGTGTCAATCACGCGGATGTGACACCTACACGCAACAAAGCAAACACCTTTTTGATGTGACAATTGTGACGTAACATGACATCAACAATGTAGCAGTCGGAACTTTAAAGGTTGAACATGGTCAGCAACAGTACACAGGTAGACGTAGGCATTTACACGACGCTCAGTTGGTACTAAAAGTGTGCTAATATAATATAATATCCTTCACACTTTTACACCTTCAGCAAATGGTTGACTGAAGAATGGATAGATCCATGACTTCACATGGTAGATCCTAAATTTTGACTACCATCCAGATGTTGCAGCAGTAGTCAACACTCGTCAGACTAGCCAACATTACGCAATTTTGGTGAATCGTGGCCTCAGTTTCCTGCTCTTAGACACATGTAACAGGAGCGGCACCCAGTGTGGACTTCTGCTGCCATAGTCCATTTGCATCAAAATTTGAACCATTCAGAGAAGCTCTTCTGCAGAGTAGTAGTTACTGAGTTACTGTTGCATTTCTTTCAGCTTAAACCCGTCTGGACATTCTCTCTAACCTCTGGCCAACCAATTGATATTTTCTGCTTTTGGACCATTCACTGTAAACCTGGTTGTTCATGAATATCTCAGTAGACCAGCAGTTTCTGAAGGACTCACACACCAACAGTCATGCCACATTTTAAAACCAGTGGTGTATAGTTTTTTACTAAACGTAAGTAATTTTTTCTACTTTGTGTTTGTGCTGAGTATCAGAAATGTAAGCAACTGTTCCTCTCTACTCCACTAAGTGATTGAGTATCTGTATCTCTACTCCACTACATTAGTGATGGAGTATCTGTCTCTCTACTCCACTACATTAGTGATGGAGTATCTGTCTCTTTACTCCACTACATTAGTGATGGAGTATCTGTCTCTTTACTCCACTACATTAGTGATGGAGTATCTGTATCTTTACTCCACTACATTAGAATGGACACTTAGCGTTACTCTTTACACTGTGATTGTGCGCATCAATCACAGATGATTGACACACAAAAGACACACAAAAATATGTCTTTTTCTACGGGCAGGTGGAAAGAAGTTAATTTAGGTTTTAATTTAGGACGGTTGAAAAAGGTTAAATTAAGCGATGGTTAATTTCTCGCGTGGACGAGGTGATATCGCCATCTGCAGGATGCTGAAGCTACTGATGCTGTTTATTACCAGAATCACCTCAACGCACTTTTTTGCACAATTGAGTTTGACAGAGACTGACTTTTTGTTCGTTTTTTCATCTTGTTTGTTATTGTGAAAAAAATGTTCTATGTGTTTATATAATTAAAACACATAAGGGTCCAAGTGTTCTATATTAGAAAATCAAAACCTCACAAATATGGAGTTTCGTGTTTTTCACATTTCTTGGTGCTTTTTCAGCCTAAATTCAGTACGAGTAAAATACTTCAGTTCATTTAAAATTGGATACTTTATGACTTTTACTCAAGTCTTCTAGGAATTGGTGACTTTTAACTTGTAATGGAGTGATTTTTACAATAAGGTTCCTGCACTTTTACTCCAGAGTGACTTACAGGTACTCTACACCTCGGTGAAGACTCACACAGATTTACAGGCTGTACGATAACTGTATGTTCAGTCTCAACCTGAGACAAATGATGACAAGTGGTGGAAAAAAACACGGTCTTGATTTACAACGTTAGTGTAAAATGTGCGGCTCCTGTAGAAGCCACCGTCATCGATTCATCTAACGTCGCCTAAATGCTCCTTATGAAAGTTACTAAAGGAAGCGTGAGAGTCTCCGAAGAGACGGATGGAGGCGAGATAATTGTGATAGATTCCGTGAAGCTCCTGTAAAAGCCGTGGTAAATTACAATCAAGCGTAGACGCTAAGGTTTAGATGTTGTGAAGAACGTTGTTGGGTGAATGACGCTGCAGTTTGTCATTAATGGTGATGAAGAGACGTTTGCTGACCGGTGCTGCCTGAAGGAAAGACCCATGTGCTGCTTCATCTGCTGCAGGCCGTGGTAGTCGGTGTAGATGAGGTCAAATGGCAGCGGGCCGGTCAGAGGGCAGCTTCCTCGACCCGGAGGAACACCTAGCGACCTGAAGGAGAGAAGAAGAAAGTTTTCAGTGAAGCATTGTGAGGACACGGAGAGAGAAGGAGGTTTTCAGTGAAGCATTGTGAGGACACGGAGAGAGAAGGAGGTTTTCAGTGAAGCATTGTGAGGACACGGAGAGAAAAGAAGGTTTTCAGTGAAGCATTGTGAGGACACGGAGAGAAAAGAAGGTTTTCAGTGAAGCATTGTGTGGACATGGAGAGAGAAGGAGAAGGTTTTTCAGTGAAGCATTGTGAGGACATGGAGAGAGAAGGTGAATGGGTTCAGTGAAGCATTGTGAGGACATGGAGAGAGAAGGTGAATGGGTTCAGTGAAGCATTGTGAGGACACGGAGAGAGAAGGACTTCTGCTTATGAGGACACGGACTACTGAGGACACTAGTTAATTCTGTTGAGTTTAGTGAAATCAAACGCTAATACGCTAATGAGGTATTAAGAAAGAACATCCTCTCTCTCTCTCTCTTTAATCTCTGTTGTATATCTGTCTTTTCTTTTTGAGTATGACTTTCTTCTAGGTTTTCTTCTATGTTCTTCTACTAAAGTATGATCTTTCTATCTCTATGTCTCTTGTCTACAACTGAAGCATCTGTCTGTCTGTCTGTCTTTTTTCAATAAGACGTTCTCTCTACACCTGACTTGCTTTTTTTGTCATCATCTCTTTCACTCTCCTTTTCTCTCTTTTGACTTCTCTCTCTCTCTCTCTCTCTCTGTTTATTTTTTAATCTCTTTTTCTGTCTGTCTCCAGTATCACTTTATCTTCATTTCAGCTGTCATATCCTTTTGTCACTTGCCCTCATTCTCTGTCCAAACATTTCTCTGTTTTTTTTTAAATGACCGTCATCACATCTCAGGCACCTTTCTGTCTTTTCTCATTAGGTATCACTTTATTTAGGTCTCTCTCTTTCTCGGTCTCTCTCTCTGTCTTTCTCTCTCTCTCTCCCCAGTAACACTTTATCTCAACTGTCACATACTTTTGCTCTTCCTCAGGCATCTTTTTTTCTCTCTTTCTTTGTTTTTCAGGCATCTTTCGGTTTTATCTTATTGGTTATCACTTTTTCTCAGCACTTCTTTCTTTTATTATTTCTTTATTGAGACTCCTCCCTCTCTCTCTATCTCTTTCTTTCCATTTCTCTCTGTCTCTATCTTTCTCTCTCCATATCTCTCTCTCTCTATCTGTTTCTCTCTCTCACGCTCTCTCTGTTGCTCTCTCTCTCTCTCTCTTTATCACTGTCTCTCTCTCTCTCTCTGACACTGTTTCTCTATCACACTTTCTCTCTATCACTGTCTCTCTCTCTCTCTGTCTCTCTCCCTTTCTCTCTCTCTATCACTGTCTCTTTGTCTCTCTCTCTCTCTTTGTCTCTCTCTCTCTCTCTCTCTCTCTCTCTCTCTCTCTGTCTCTATCACTGTCTCTTTGTCTCTCTCTCTGACACTGTTTCTCTATCACACTCTCTCTCTATCACTGTCTCTCTCTCTGTCTCTCCCTCTCTCTCTATCACTGTCTCTTTCTCTCTGCCTCTCTCTCTCTATCTGTTTCTCTCTCTCACGCTCTCTCTGTTGCTGTCTCTCTCTCTCTCTATCACTGTCTCTCTCTCTCTCTCTCTGACACTGTTTCTCTATCACACTTTCTCTCTATCACTTTCTCTCTCTCTCTGTCTCTCTCCCTTTCTCTCTCTCTATCACTGTCTCTTTGTCTCTCTCTCTCTCTCTCTCTCTCTCTCTCTCTCTCTCTCTCTCTCTCTCTATCACTGTCTCTTTGTCTCTCTCTCTCTCTCTGACACTGTTTCTCTATCACACTCTCTCTATCACTGTCTCTCTCTCTGTCTCTCTCCCTCTCTCTCTATCACTGTCTCTTTCTCTCTGCCTCTCTCTCTCTATCTGTTTCTCTCTCTCACGCTCTCTCTGTTGCTCTCTCTCTCTCTTTATCACTGTCTCTCTCTCTCTGACACTGTTTCTCTATCACTGTCTCTCTCTCTGTCTCTCTCCCTTTCTCTCTCTATCACTGTCTCTTTGTCTCTCTCTCTCTCTGCCTCTCTGTCTCTCTCTCTCTGACACTGTTTCTCTATCACACTCTTTCTCTATCACTGTCTCTCTCTCTGTCTCTCTCCCTCTCTCTCTATCACTGACACTCTCTCTCTCTCTCTTTCTCTCTCTCTCTGACACTGTTTCTCTATCACACTCTCTCTCTATCACTGTCTCTCTCTCTGTCTCTCTCACGGTCTCTTTGTCTCTTTCTCTCTGCCTCTCTGTCCCTCTCTCTCTCTGTCTCTCTCTCTCTCTCTCTCTCTGACACTCTCTCTCTCTCTGTCTCTCTTTCTCTCTCTGACACACTCTCTCTCTCTCTCTCTCTTTCTCTCTCCATCACTGTCTCTCTCTATCACTGTCTCTCTGACTCTCTCTCTCTCTCTCTGGTGAGGTACGTTCCTCCTCTCCTGGAGGGTAGATGATGTGTCAGGAGACTCTCTCAGGGCGACTGTGAGCAGACGTTGGCACAGTGTGAGACAGCGTTAGACGTGGTCGATCAGCTGCTGGACTGTCTAGATTTCATTATGGATTCTAGGACGCTTTCCTCGCCCACATCTCTCCCCGAGACGAGGAGCGCATCACCATCTCATGCGTGTCAGACTCGGTTCAGAATCATTTCTGGATACAGAAGCCCTTTGAAATGTCAAAACAAGAGCCTTCAACGCTTCTTCCTCAACGCGGGTTCAAATCCTGCTCAGAAAACTTCTCACTCTCTCTGCTTTTGATTGTGTCACGTTTTAATGCGATTCGTCACGATTGTTAGAAGCAAAATGCAGCACCAGCTACAGAAATAAAAGCACAAGTCAAACCAATTTGATTTGCAAACACTTTGAAAACACTTTCGTTTTTTAAGCTGCATCGGGATATTTTCCCCCATAACATTTTGTCTGAAACTCTCCAGTGACCAAAGTGACCAAACATCAGTTCCTCCTGCGTTTAGACCCTCGGAATCTCATGGTGGTTTAAGGAATACTGAAGAAATTATTCATACAAAAGGTCTGATGAAGTTGCCATTTTGCTTTTTTTTCTTGCTTCATTTTGCTTATTTTGCTCTATTTCCCCGCTGTGGGACAAATAAAGGACTTTTTCATTTCTTTCATTTTTTTTTCATTATTAGCATGACACTTTGCTCTTTTAAAATTTCAAGTTCACGTTTATTTAACGCTTTGTTTACAGTAGTTCCTGACCATTGCAAAGTCGCTATGCGGAATTATGTAAAAAAATTGTCTTTAAAGAAGAAAAATGTCAAATGTTTCAAAAATAGGCAAAAGAGTCAGTTGAAAAAAAGAAAAATGTCCATTGTTCATTGGTGTTCAGACTACGAGCTATGAACATTCGTCAGAGTTTCAAGGGGAAATGGTCTGGCCACACCCCAAACTCTCATTGGTTAGAAAGTCTGATGGCTTGATCAAGTTTCTGCCTCTGTTGCACGCCCATTTCTGTACACTACTGTTTGATATAACGTTAGCATATTGCAATCTAACCAAACCAGACTTGTTTGCATCTTCATCAGAAATCTGAACCAGAAATTCAGATGAGCAGAAATAAACGACCTGCTTCAAACATTTCAATTGAATTGAGATGAATTTGCTGCTGAAATATTGACGGAAGTGTGTGTGTTGTGGTGTGGTGTGTGTGTGTGTGTGTATGTGTGTGCTTCAGTTCATAATTCAGTGATGGATGCGGCACAGAAAAGAAAGAACAATACTAACAGCAGGCGTGAAAAAGCACAAACAAAGCACTAGAGGAAAGAAAGAAAAGAAGGAAAGATCACCCACTGACTGATGGGCCAAGCTTCCGGAAGCATCTATCATTTATCACTGCAGGCAGTTTAGCTCAATCAATAGTGTTAAGCAAACTTACAATCAAACTCTGCTTAAGGGAAACGTATCATCACAAACTTTAAAAACTATTTAAAAACTAAAGAGGCTTTTAAAGGAGCAGTTTCTGTTCATTTTGTGTACGATGTGGAACTTGTATGGACCACAAATCAATAAAATGCAACAATCTTTTTTTACATGGTTTTATATTTGTGTTTTATATTTATATTTATATTACAGTTGTGAAAAGCCCCTTACAAATGCACTGATCTTCAACTTGTTACACAGCGGAAAATGTTTGAATTGCTTGTTGAGTAAAGAGGAAAAACGGTCCTAAAATGTTCACCTGAATTTAATCAATGCTAATTACAAAACCCACAATGGCTAATTGTATCAATTTTAATCAACTTCCGATAGTTTTAATTGACTTCAATTTGACACACACAGCAGCACAACATTAGCATATTTAAAATAACACACACACACACACACACACACACACACACACACACACACACACACACTCAAAAATAATCACAAAATTTTGTTCAGTCTTAAAATCACATCTTGACCTTCAAATTGGCCTTCAAAGCTCCTACAGGTCCCCACTTTGATCTAAATCTCTGAACACACATACACATCAACAGACACACACACACACACACACACACACACACACTGCAACAGAAACTCGCTAACAGACACTTGAAAAAACACACACACATTCAACGCACTAAAATGTCACTTTTTCAGCGTCGGGAACGTTATCAGTCTTTTCCTGCCAGTCCTGATCTTCTGAGATGTGCTTTATCGCGACAGATTCAGATTCTTCAATCTCAAAAGTGCCATACTCTTTTTTTACTCTCCGTTTTTTTTTTATTTACTTTAACTTTCTTATACTGTACTTTGAGTTGGTGGGGAAAAAAAGTATTTTACTGTAACATCTTACTATGTAAATTTGACCAAAGGAAACATGAAAATCTACTTCTAGCTGCTCTTTTCTGTGCCAACGTTCTCAAAATGACTGATAAAGATTATACGAGCAACAAAAAGCAGCGATTCATGCTTATAGTTTCACTAGAACTAAATGAGGTAATTTACATGACTGAAGACAGTGAATGAATAATAATGAAGAATGACTTCTATATGAGACTTGCTGTGTTTCACTGGATCTCATCGAGTATTTATTTATATATGCGAGTATTTTACTCACAATGTGTGTTCACTATCCGTGCATACCTCACACGTTTGATATTGCCCCTAGTGGCCATAACTATGAACTTCACTTTGTGACGCCTCCATCATTGTTAGTATTCTGTAGATCTTTTTTACTGTAAGTACGACTGCCCATCCATCTGTTCTATCCATTAATTCTTCCATCCAGCGAACCATTGTTCCATCCATTTAGCCATTCCTCCATCCATTCTTCCACCCATTCATCTGATTGGTTATTATTTTGGTCTTTCTGATTGGCCATCTGTGGTCATTATAATCTAACATGCATTTATAAAAATTTACAGTAATATCAATACAGTGTAAAAAAAACAAAAAAAAACAAAAAAAATGAGGGCCAACAAAAATACTTTTGCAAGGACTCCTGCTAATGAACATTAAACGACCAAAAAAAAACTTTAAAAAAAAAAAAAAACTTTTAAAAAAGACGGCGAGTACAGACAAATGTGACAACAGAAACACACACACACACACCTTTGTGATGAGCGAGACACAACGTCACTGATTCACCTCCGCCAGCAGCTTTCACACGCCCATTAAAACCTCAACACGCACAATTTGGGCCAATTTATTTCAGGCTTCGCTGCTTTAAAATTCTTATTCTGCGCCAAAGTGGTTCCGATTTTAAAGACTCTCTGACATAAGGCATTGTTACTCGTAGAGACCAAGACATGTGGATGGACGGAAATATGAGAAGAGTGAGTGAGTGAGTGAGTGAGTGAAAGAGTGAGAGAGTGAGTGAGTGGATAAATGGACCACTAAATTTTGTCAAAAGTGTCAAAGGTAGAAAGATAGAAAGAGAGAGAGAGACAGTGAGTGAGAGAGAAAGGGAAAAACAGAGAGAGAGAGAGAAAGAGCGAGATAGAGGGGGGTGAGAGAAAGAGAGAGAGACAGTCTGTGAGAGAGAGATACAAAGAGAGAGAGTGAGAGAGAGAGCAAAAGAGAGAGTGAGTGAGAGAAAGAGAGAGAGATAAAGAGAGTGAGAGACAGAGAGAGAGAGAGAGAGAGACAGAGTCGACGTAGAAAGATAGAAAGAGAGAGAGACAGTGAGTGAAGAGAAGAGGAGATAAACAAGAGAGAGAGAGAGAGAGAGAAGAGAGGAGAGAGAGAGAGAGAGAAAGAGAAGAGAGACAGACTGAGAGAGAGAGAAAACAAAGAGAGAGGAAGAGAGAGAGACGAAGAGAGGAGAGAGAGAGAGAGACGAGAGAGAGAGAGAGTGAGAGAGAGCAAAAGAGAGAGAGTGAGTGAGAGAAAGACAGAGAGACAGAGAGAGATAAAGAGTGTGAGAGACACAGAGAGAGAGAGACAGAGTGATGGAGAAACAGAGAGGAAGACACAGAGAGAAAAATAGAGAGAGTGAAATAGACACACAGAGAGACAGAGAGAGAGGGAGTGAGAGAAAGCGAGAGACAGAGAGAGATAAAGAGTGAGAGACAGAGTGAGTGAGTTAGTGAGTGAGAGAGACAGAGTGAGTGAGGGAGAAACCGAGAGACAGAGAGAGAAATAGAGAAAGTGAGATAGACAGAGAGAGAGAGAGAGAGAGAGAGAGAGAGAATGAGAGAGATAGAGTGAGAGAGAGATAAAGAGAGTGAGAGAGAGACAGAGAAAGAAAGAGAGAGAGAGAGAGAGAGAGAGAGATTTGTGTATTCCACACCTGTTTGAGTAACAAATGTAACAGATTAGTAGGCGGAGCATCAGTGAATAGACGATCAGCAGCGTCAGGCTGTAAATCAAGGACAGAGTTTCACGCTGAGAGAGAGTGAAGGAAAAGTGAAAGTGCAGAGGAACGTGGGAAAACCAAATAAAGCCGCACAATTTAAAGATGCTGTTTAAACACCTTGTTATTTAGCAGCAGGACAAACCGCTAAAAGTATTAATTGCTAAAGGAACGCAAACTGTGTGTCTCGAGTTGAGTGTGAATCGTAACACAAAATATTGAAACACTGCCAATTAGCGCGAAGCTGTACAGCAGCGAAAATCCAATTAGCTGGTATATGTCATGTAGAAATACTGCACAGCACCATCTGCTCCGTCTATACGCTCTCGCTTTACCTCACGAAAACTGTTCTCATTAAAGCCGCGACTGCCTGACAAAAAATAAAAGCCAGCATTTCTTAATAAATACCCATGTGACGGCCATTATTGTGCTCCGGGAGGGAAGAGAAATCCAGTTAAAGCAACCGCGCTGAAAATAATACCGTAGTAAAAGCAGACGCAGCAAAACCAGTACAGCACGACTGGAAATAGAGGTGTTGTGGTGATTTACACCAAGTGTTTGTGAGCGATAACCACCGTATGTAAAGAGATGAAAAACAGAGAGAAGAGAGAGAGAGATAGACAAAGAAAAAGAATTAGACAGACAAGGAGAGACAGAGAGAGAGAAAGAAAGAGAGAGAGAGAGAGAGAGAGAGAGAGAGAGAGAGAGAGAGAGAGAGAGAGAGAGAAAGAAAAACAATTAGACAGACAAGGAGACAGAGAGATTGATAGACACAGAGAGAAGGATAGACAGACAGACAGAGAGAGACAGACAGAGATAGAGAGAGACAGAGAGAGATATGAAGAGACCGAGAGAGAGACACACACAGAGAGAGATAGACAGACAAGGAGAGAGACAGAGAGAGAGAGAGATATGAAGAGACAGAGAAAGAGACGGAGAGAGAGATATGAAAAGACAGAGAGAGAGAGAGAAAGATACAGAGAGAGACAGACAGACAGACAAGGAGAGAGAAAGAGAGAGACAGAGAGAGAGAGACAGAGAGAAAGAGAGAGAGACAGAGAGAGAGATAGAGAGAGAGATGTGAAGAGAATGAGAGAGACAGACAGAGTGAGAGACAGACAGACAGACAGACAGAGAGAGAGAGTAAGAGAAACAGAAAGAGAGATGTGAGAGAGAGATATGAAAAGAATGAGAGAGAGAGAGAGAGAGAGACGACTGGAAACATAGGTGTTCTGGTGATTTTACACCATCATTGTGTGAGCGATGACCAGCATGTGTAAAGTGAAGAACAGGAGAAGATTGAGTTTCCAGGCACATCATCAGGGAGACACCCCAGGGCTCCGTGTTGGGAACCTTCATCTTCTCTTTCAGGTACATATGATGGGATCAGAGTCCCACTGAGAGACAGATTGGCCATACTGGATGCACACACACACACACCCACACACACACAAACACACACACCATCTCGACCCGACGGAGCCACACTAATCTTCCCTGTGATGAAGGAAAGCAGACGGAGAGATTCTATAGCGACGGTGCCACTTCACTCTGACCTTGGGTTTATAAAAGACCACCGTTGTTGTCAGATCTCACAGCTTCACCGGTGCTTGTATTAAAAAGAAGAAAGAAAGAAAAAGAAAAGCAGCAGGAAGCAATGGAGCGATGGAGGAGACTCGTCTGGATCCACAGACGCCGTGAGATATCACAGCCAATCACAGTCATCACACTGTCTTTACTCTATTAAGCTCCCACTGTGAAGATCGTAATTCAACTGAAAATCCCTGAAATCTAGTATCACATCTAAGGGGAAGAAAAACTAAACACACACACACACACACACACACACACACATCCAATGACACTGGGTCTCGTGCAAACTGTCTCGATTCGGTTGTTGATTTGATCACATAAACTATTAATGTGTAGTAATTTGTAATTACAGGTAATACTTCACTTATAAATGACTGTGTACAAAATATTTTTATTGTGCCCTTCATACGTAACACTAAAAACTACAATGGTACAATATTACTGTATTTATGCGCATATAAGCACCCGTTTATTTTTTTAGCGACTCAGAAAACGTATAATCGCTTTATATGGCAAATATAGGCATTCAAATTTTTAGGAGCAATCACATATTTTTATTTTTTATTTTATAATTCTTATTAGCTCAATAACAGAAATAAAGAAACGTTAGACACACCGCGACACTTAACAGAGACAAAATTACACTGGAAGAAAAAAAAAAAGAAGTAAAATGAACTAAATACAATCATTAATATTAGAGTAGACAGACTGTATCCAGTAGATCGGCGCTAACGTCTGAAAACGAGACCATAAACACGCAAAAACATCGAAACTTCAAAGTAAATTTGTATTTTTGCCTTAAAAATCAGGGGGGGTGCTTATATCGCGTAAAATCTGAACTTAAAAAAGAAACTTCAATTTATGATACATGAGCTTTACACCACCATGAGCTTCATCACCAAAAACTGATGAAGGAAGGAGCGTCTACCATCGCAAAATCATCGCAAAAAAATGAACGTTGTGTTCAGTCAGTTGAAATAAAGAGCGTAACCCTTGTGTAGACGCAGAGTCGTGTGACGAATGGTCCTTATCGTCCAGCCCTTCATCAACCGCTTTCTCTCACATGAAACAACTCCAATCCAATCCCAATGTCCATTTTAAACGCTCTTTTCCCTTTGTTTCAACCGGAGATTCTGCACGGCTCCGTTTCGTTGTTTTGCTTATCAAGGCAAATCTGGAATGTCGGTGATAAGAATGTCGTCTTTGAGGAACATCAGGCATCTACACTGCGCCGCCAGCCACACACTGTTCTGAATATTTGACTACTAAGCAGATTTACTCACAGGGTTTCATTCTTCGTACCTCGGGGCCGAGACTTGTCAACCAGACAACCGACGATTTCACAAGCCTGCTACATGATCCTGTGATAAACCGACATCTCGCTGCTTTCGGGCAGCTGATAACGTCATTAGAGCTTGGCCCGGTGTCGCTCCGAGTATCTGTAATGTCTGATATGTCTTTCTCTGCCTCGCCGAGGATTCCTTCATCGCTGGAGGCTTCGCTTTTCACCCGCATGGTCTTCAAAACACAAGCCCACCGAGGAGAGACCTAGTGATTCTGAAACACTCACTGGAAAAGAGATTTTGCCTTTTACTATTGGGAGTTCAAATAATTTTAAGAAACACCTTCGTTTGTTAAATTCTTCCCTTTAATCCTCAAAAAGACTATTTTGTCATGAGTATTTATGGCATCCGCTCAGAGATCCAGAACCGGTATTTCAAAGTTGACCAGAACTGCTTATTTCACAGAAAAGTGACTCGATGGCTTCAAACCGCAGCAAGTCTTTCAATAATTCAGAGTGAAGCTTAAAATCAATCACGGACAGCAATGGAGGACAAGACAAGGGATTACAAAAGTGGAGGAAAAAATACTGGTAAAAGATACAGCCGAGAAGAGCGGACAATTATTGCCAACACAATCTCACTTGAAGGGAACGGCAAATACAAAAGAATCCAAAAACAAAAAGGGACCGTGACTCCCTCGGGACACTGGGATTAGGAGTAAAGGAGGGAGACGCTGAAGCGGGAAAGGAGCGTGTCTAAGGATGACGATGGGGACCAATGACTGGAGGCAGATGGCTGAAGGAGGTCAAAGGGCAAGACACGGACACACCCTTCATCACCGGACCCAACGGCTTAATGCTGCCCACTGCTCCGGGTTTGTTAAATGCAGAGCACAACTCTACAATAGAATTACACTCTGGTGGCCATATTGAAGAACTCATTCCCTTTTCTTTAGGCGCTTGGCTAATCTGGCCACATTGGAACCGTCTCTGTGAATTTTAGTTCAAAATGTGTGTAAGTATAATGTGAATATATTTAATGAATGACATGATCGTTGCGACTCAAAGTCAGACAATCTATTCTTGACGTCGCGATGTTCCAGGGAAAAATGGCTACTGAGCCTCGACCTCTACTTAAGCATTCCAAGATCCAAAACCTTGAACTAACCGTAAATACAACGATTCAAAGAAGCGCAGATGCTTTAACAAAGTCCTTAAATTGTCCAGCGGTGACTTATCACATGAAATGACGATGAAGCAGCGAGTCACCTGACCTGCTCTCTCATCGCAGTGGCTCATGGGATATAAAGTACAGTGTGAGATGTACAGTGACTCACTGTATGTAACGGTTTAAAATAAAGAGAAACACAATAGCTTGGTAGATGTTGTTAGTAATAATATTTGATTAATACATACCTCTATCAATCTATTACTGTTTCCCTTGTTGTATGTAAGCTTTATTTATAAATGTCGTCTAGATTTTTATTTTTCATTATCCATCTTCAAAACCCTTGAATGATGCTCCAGCAGCTTGTAAAAAAAATCTCGTAAAGTTCTTGTGATGAAACGAGACGTAAATCACTGAAGACAAGCAGCACATTTATGAAAATTGCAAAGCGGCTTGAAAAATCAAGTGACAGAATAATCGCCACACGTCGTCTTTTTCTAGTCATTAACTGAAATACATTTCTACATCTATAAAAGAAAAACGTTCCGAGCGCAGGTCTTGTCAGCCTAGCTTGAATAAGAAAAAGTTGGAGTTGAACCCCAAACTACAGTTTGGAAGGATATTTCCAACAATTCATTGCATAGTTACAGCTTTTCAGTTTGAAACCAAACGTATCAGACAGTAACTGGGAAAAAAGCACTGGCGTAAAGTTTTACAGATGCATAAAACATGCGATCCTCCACTAGAAGGCCTGCTGTATTTGCTATGGCTGCTGGTGCGAGGTGGCAGACACATTCATATTGCTCATCAATCTGTTTTACGCTCCTGCAGAAGGTCACTGCCTGCATTCGCTCAACAAACATCAGCAGCTTCTCTTAGCTTCTGTTCAACAGTTGGACGAAGTGACATGACGTCGAATACCAGAAGCCATTTTTCTCTGATGAACTTTCATTTGTGATGCCGCAGAGTTAATGTTCCTCTCACAAGCTAAAATCATCTCAGCAGCCAATCCCCATCTACTGAACGCATATATTAGGGCTGTCAAACAATACATTTATATCTATATAATCCATATATTTTTTATAATCCATATATATCCTCAAATTCCACCGCTGTAAAGTTCTGTGTCTGTAATATATTGCACTATTGTACATTTTGAATAGATTTATTAATGCGTGTTGCAGTGGATAGGAAGTCGCTATAATCTCACTGTACATTTATACGACTCACATTGTATATGTGCACTGTGACAATAAAGGCTATTCTATTCTATTTATTTGAACTAGTTAATCACACTTCCCTGACCAAATTAATCGCGATTAATCACAATTAAATTACTGAAACTTGTAATATTGAATATTGAGATTAATATGTAAATAAATGTAAACTCAACACTAAATAAACACTTGTTTAGATACTGTAAAGTAATTTAGTATAATTCTTTTGCAATAATTCATAATTCTTTTAAATCAATTTGCAATGTATTGTCTTTGTTTTTTAGCCCTCCGGGGTCGAGTTGCACTTTTTTCAAGATGAAACTATCATGGACTCGGGTTTTCAACCATGAAAAACTTTAATTTTGACGCTGACCTTTGGTTCATGACGCGCACTGTTTGCAAGGAATCTCCGGGATCGCGTCACTTCCGGGTTCGCGCTTTTGTTTATGTTTTGGTAATCGGCTGTCTCGTGACTGTGTTTGTTATTGTCATCAGCTGTTTCGCGTCATTTTCGTGGCTCATTTGCGTGTCCAGGTGTTGGTCATTGTCTCTTCATTATGTTGTGTATTTATATCCCGCCCGATGTAGTGTGTCTTTGTCGGATTGTCTGATGTATTTGGTTGTCTCGTGGATGCTTTGGAATAAACCCCTTGCCAAGGAATTAACCCTTTGCTTCCCGTCCTCTTCCGTGCTGTGCATAGGGATCCATTCCCAAGCCTTGAGACAGTCCTCATCGTGACAGAAACACACTAAAATGTCAATTTTGGTCCTAGTGTCTTAGTGTTATACATCAACTGAAAGTTTGAAGTACATATTTTGTGTAGGTTACACTCTTAATAAAAACAGGACGTTGTATTTTTTTTTTAAATAAAAAAATAATAAGTCAATACATCTAATCCGTATGAATCTAAAGCCTCTGCTTTTTGAACAGAGCAAGTTATTTGCAGTTGAAAGGGAACTGTGTCTGTGTTGCTTCTAAGAGGGGAAAAGTAGATCAGTGTTCGAGTTCTGAGCATTTGTAAGGCGCTTTTGACTGTTTTAACTACTTAGTGTCACTTAAACACTGCACCTGAACTCAATGACTGTGAGCAGCTGATCTTAATGAGTCGCACCTGGAGACAGCGCACAGCTCTCTTGGTTCTATCCATTGCACGTTGCCAAACCGAAAGTTAAAAGAAAGCATCTGTGATTAATCGCGTTAAAATGATTGACTCGATTAAGCACTTGAAATGAATCGCGTGCGTTAACGCGTTAACTTTGACAGCACTAGTATATATTTATATATATGACTGTAGAGTAAAGGAAGATAATTCATCAATTGTTTTCTAGTTTTTTTTTACAGAGATTAATAACTGTAGTAGTAGTAGTTTACTGTCATCACAGCATTGGGCATTCCACGCTCCACCAATAGCCAAACACGGTCCCTACATACTATACTGTACGCAACCTTTCCTGTATTGTAATATTCAACATAATGAATATTACATTTCATGAGTTCACACAGAGCTACTGTTTGTCCAACAGAACTACTGACTCCATGTACACACTCCCAGTGCAGTTTTCAAAGAGAATTCCAATGTGACGGGTGTTTCTAGATCTGGTGTGTGTGTGTGTGTGTGTGTGTGTGTGTGTGTGTGTGGTGTCTGTGTGAACAGAGATACTGACAACACAATACTGAGCCCGCAGAAGAAGAGCAGATAGAATCTTAAATTGCTGGATAGCACACACACACACACACACACACACACACACACACACACACACTTGCATTTATATCATAGTGGGGGTCCCACCATTGACTTACTTACTGTGACCCGAACCATCAGAATATTACCCTTCCCCCGCCTTTACTCGGACCTTAACAACAACTTAGTTATAACCTCAACGCTGAAATACCATCTACACCCTCAAACAGATTCACCCTCAACTTCAACTGTACCTAGGCAAAGACCCCACAAGTGCCCACAGGGTTCCAATTTGTGCTAAAAACTAGCTTGCGGGGGCCACCACACACACACACACACACACACACACACACAACTAAATCACAGCTAAAACATTTAAAACAATATGCCTTCCACCTCCAAAACATAGGATTAGGATTAGTAACGTTAGTCCTTAAAACCCTAAAAAAAGCTCAAACCGACCTTCAGCATTGTGGGGACCCGAAAAAAGGTCCCCATGTGTATATATAAGCCTCTACTTTAGTGTAAAAACTTTGCATTTGGGTACCCACTTTTACCTAAACACACGCACACACACACACACACACACACACACACACACACACACCCCAATTTGCAAAAGTCAGTAGTATCTAGTATTGATCTAGCCAAACCAAACCAAACCAAACCAAACCAATTAAACGTCAAATATTGAAATGTTTCGTGTGAAAATGATCTTGTTTCTTGAACTTCAGTAATTGTGTATTTACATCGGGGATGTCGGGTCCAAAACTCCAATCACATTTTAAGTCGGGGGCAAAAGGATAAACATTTATCAAACAAACTAAAATTAAACATTTGTCAAACATAAAAATGGATTAGGGTCCAAATTTAAAAAATATACAAAATATAATACACTATAAAACCCTAGTTTATATCAGTAATGTTTTTTTTAATCATTAGTATTAGTATTTTAATATTTATGTCCTCCATAAAAACCGGACATGTTAGAACTATGAAGAAAAAAAATTATAGTAAAGCAATGCATTCTGGGATGCGGCCTGTTGTCAGCTTTTCACCTCACCGAACCATTATAGCAATAATAACAGCTTCAGGTTAAAGCATCTTGTGGGGAGTTTAATATTACGATGGCCTGACCTATGTGACCTTGAGTTTGACACGTGTGCTCTACAACACTAGATAATGTGATAGCTATAATGTAATGTTAACTTAGAATAGACGTAGAGAACTCACCCCTGCAGCTCCTTCACCGAGAGGGAAATCTTGAGGTTGTGTCCCAGCACGTGAAGGGTGGTGAGGATGTCGGCCCACTGGACCATCTCTCCGAGCGGACCACCCTTCAGGACCTTCGGACTGAACACGTCTCCGGATTCCTCCGTCAGAAAACCCACGTGCACCAGGATCTTAATAATATTAGATAAAGAAATAAAAACTTCAACCATTGACATTGACACTGCAGGCAATGTTCCCCAATTGATCTTCATTCCCATCCTATCCCCTATCCCAACCCTAACCCCCATCCTAACACTAGCCCCAATCCTAACACTAGCCCTTCCTACCCTAACCCCCATCCCAACCCTAACCCCCATCCTAACACTAGCCCCCATCCTAACACTAGCCCTTCCTACCCTAACCCCATCCCAACCTAACCCCCATCCTAACACTAGCCCCCATCCTAACACTAGCCCTTCCTACCCTAACCCCTATCCCAACCCTAACCCCCATCCTAACACTAGCCCCCATCCTAACACTAGCCCTTCCTACCCTAACCCCTATCCCAACCCTAACCCCCATCCTAACACTAGCCCTTCCTACCCTAACCCCCATCCCAACCCTAACCCCCATACCAATCCTCACCCTCACCCCCACACCAACCCTCACCCCCACCCCAACCCTCACCTCAACCCCTATTTTATCCCCAACCCCACTCCCAACCCTCATCAAGTCCCAATCCTACCCCCCTCCTAACCCCAACCCCCTTCCCATCCTCATCCCACTACCCCTTCTCGACCGTTACTCCCGCCTCCACTCCCACTTCGTAAGCCTCCACCAAGGTGGAGCCAGGTCACCCCAGATCCTCCACCCCTACACAATTCACACTCACACACACATACACCTCTTGAAAATACCGTCCACCCCATATACACAACCCCATGCAATCTACCAACACGCACACCCGGATATCTCCCACACATGACCCCCTTAAAAGAATTACCGTCGGACAGTGCACCTCACCAAAACCACGGTTCCACGGTTAACTTTAACTCCCTTGCGATCTAGCAGATCATTTAAGGACTTATTAAAAGTCTTATTAATATATATTTAAAAATACATGTAATATATAATATATGTGATCTCTTTAAATATGCACAATAAATAGATGGAATAGAATCTTCACTAAGAGTGTTCTTTGAAATAATAATTCTCATTGCCTTTTATGTGTTTAGGGGCATAAAGAAACTTATTTTTGTTTTATTTAATGCTGCATAGATCATTGCCGCAGTATAACTTTAAAGTGGAAATGATCTATGCGGCTAAAGTCGTTTATCTTTGAGACGAAGTGTGTGAGCATGAATAACGTCTGTCGCTCTGTCCCGTCAGGACTCGACCTGGAGATTCATTCCTGAGATTAAACATCAACAGCAGCTTTGATTTTCCTCTCAGTTCCACTCAAAGAAAACGACACAAAGCAAAAGAAAAAAGACCAGAATGTGTGTGTGACGAGTCTCGGCTCCACGGGCCCTTTATTAATAGCAGCGCCGTCAGTGTTTTACTGTAGTTAGTAGCTCTGCTCATCTGACAACGTTCGGAAAGTGTTTTGTTGTTTGGACATTTGTAGCATAAAAAAAGACTTTAAGGACCATTTTAACCCAGTCACTCTACGTATATCTGTTTGAGCTGACAACCTCAACTATATCATCTCTCTGTCTCTCTCCCTCTCTCTCATCTGTCTCTCTCTCTCTCTGTCTCTCTCTTCCTATTTCTCTGTCTTTCTCTCTTTGTCTCTCTCCCTCTCTCGGTTTCTCTCTCCCTCTCTCTGTCTTTCTCTCTCTCTCTCTCTCTCTCTCTCTCTCTCTCTCTCTCTCTACCTCTCTCCCTCTCTCTGTCTTTCTCTCTTTGTCTCTCTCTCTCAGTCTCTCTCTCTTTCTCTCTCTATCTCTCTTTCTGTCTCTCTCCCTCTTTCTCTTTATCTCTCGCTCTCTCTCTCTCTCTGTCTCTCTCTCTCTCTCTCTGTTTCTCTCTCTCTCTTGGTCTCTCTCTCTCTCTGTCTGTCTACTATTACTACTAATACTACTACTACTACTGTACTTCCTCTTCTACTATTAGCTACTGCTACTACCACTTCTACTACCACTGCTACTGACTCAGTAACTAACAGTCTGAGGTCACTAGGCGCTCCATGAGGTGTTATAAATGTCACATTGACATCAGACACTTCACTGTCGTGTGTTTTTTGTCGTCAGGTTTTGCACGGCACAGTTATGGGAACATGTGAATACGGTTATTAAATCCAGATTTCACAACGCTATTTAATGTGATCCTCTGATCCAGCCTGAATCGAACAAAAACAAAGCCATATTGTTGCAAATAGTTAGAATTCCTTTTTGTTACATTATTTTCGCATAACAGTGCAGGTTCCCCCTTATGACATAGTAATTATTAACCTTTATTATTGACCTTGCTGTTTTAGTTAATTGTTGAGTTCAATAGAACTGTAAATTATTCTTTCCTGAAAATCAACTTCCTGTTTGGGAGAAATTGGGAGAAAAGTGTCACAATCCAAATAGTAACAAACAGAATCTGTGTTACGTTCCCCCAGTCAAAATTATTGATACATTTTTGTGTAAACTGCACATAGAAATTATAGATTTTATAGAAATTATCCTTATTACTATTGTTGTTGTTGTCGTTGCTGTGGTTTTTGCTAAATTGAAAAATAATATATATTATTATTTTTCTTTAAATGTCTATGTTTTGTCAATGTCCTTTGGCCGTGTATTTTTTTTTCCCATGACTGCGTATTAAGAAAGTCACTAATCACTAATCAAACGTGTGATTATTACCACATGCAAATATGCTTGGAAAATGTAAAAAAATACAAATTTAAAAGTAAAACAAATGTAAAAATGAAAATTGACAAATGTAAACAAATGTAATCTCACTACAGCCGAATCACATCCATCTATTCTCTCCACCATTTTTAAACATGTTTAAATAACTAATTCCGCCGAGGAGCATGTGATGTGGGCGTGTCACCTTCTTCTGCTGTCTGCTGTGACTGCGCAGACGCTCCTCCAGCCGCTGAGCCGCCGCGCTCCACTGTGCAGACAGTCTGCGCATCCGCCGCCTCATGAAGCTCAGAGACTCTTTAGCGGAGCCCATCCGCTCCAGAAGCGCCGACAGATCCGAGCGGAAGAACGCCTGACCAAACCAAACCAAACCAAACCAAAAAGAAGAAATCTTATTGGTCTGTTAAAACCACTTTAAACCGAGTCACTTTTTAGACACTTCAATCGAGTCACTTCTGTATATTTGTCTTCCACTCACTTCAGCGTTTCAGTTGTACTTTTTTTTATCTCGGAAGTTTTGTATTTTATTGATGTTTCACTTTATCTTCAAATCTTGTTTGTATTGAATTTCTATTGTTTTATTAACCTCTTTGGTATTTCCTTTGCACATTTTGAATGGCAAATTTTTTTTATAGCTTTATTTCTATTGTTTTTTTTTACCTTTTTGGTATTTCCTTTGCACATTTTGAATAGCATATTTTATTTTATAACGTATTTCTATTGTTTATTAACCTTTTTGGTATTTCCTTTGCACATTTCGAATAACATATTTTATCTTTATACCCTGTTTTATCGTTTTCTATTTCTTTATCTATTTATTGTAATTCCCCCCTTGCACATTTTGTTGTATCTCCCCCATCCCTAGTTTTTAAGATGGATCGACCAAAAAACACATTTCACTACATGTTGTACCACGTATAATTTGTATGTGACAAATACAATTTGAATTTGAATTTGAATTTGAAACCATACAGCCACAAAAAACAAGAAGAAATCTTATTGGTCTTCTCGAGTCTCCCTCGAAAATCAAATGCTTCGTATGCATTGTTTTTTAGTACTTTTAAACTGTTAAACACCAGCATTTCTTGTACAGTGATTGTTTAGTGAACAAAGTCCCAACCACGTCATAGTGTTTGGCTGTGTAGTGGAGCTTAAATTTGTTTAAATTTGGATGTGTCCTGATTCACCAGAACTCACTGCATAAGTTATGCGCATGTTGTTAAATAAATCAACACGAGTAATGACATTCTAATGAGCATTTAGAACGAGTGCGGTTGATAAAATTAGTGGAGCAGTTGAGCAGTTAAAGTCGCCTGGAGGAAACGAAACTATGCAGACACGTTTACACACACACACACACACACACACACACACACACACACACACACGTAAACCCGTAAGGCGAGGAGCGTGTGAAGAACCTGCAGGTTTGAATCCCAGTGCGGCTGGTTCTACCCCTGACTTATATACTTTCGTAAGTATCGATTGTTGCCAACTCTAATAATCAACGTGCAATTCGTTTTCACTTCTGAGAAATTTGGATGTGTGAAAATCAGCCGAAGCATATTTCAAATTGGTCTTCTGTGTCACATGACTATGTCAGCCAATCAGATGAGCAGACTGAATCAGTATTATTCTAGAGGGGAGGGGCGGGGCCTCCGCCTGGCACGGGCAGGTGTTCTATTGTTTTCTCACCCATAATTTACCTACCTCGAACTATGCGGATGCTCATTCAAAACATGTATTTTATCTATAATGTGTATTTTTACCCATTTATGTTTGTTGTTGCTTACATTTTCTCATTATAAAATGCTACCTTGCTAAATTGTGAGATTTTGCAGCATCATGTCCACTTAATAGGATTTTTTTTTATCTGCGTATGTTTCTGCGTGGGAAATACAGTACATGACATACAGTACATGAGTGAAATGAGCCAAAGTTTTAACTGGAATTTCCCTGCGCGTAGCTCTAAAAATATGTAAAATATTATAGCAGAAATTGGTTTGATTGTGAACATGCTGCTTTTCCCGAAAACAAATGTAAAACGTAACCGATGTCGTCTAGATGCTAAATGATGTTTTACTGTTGAATATTTACTGTTATGTTACGTTTTACAACGATTGCCATACGGGTTTTTGAGCGCTACCATCTTTCAATTTAAGACATTTTTTTGTCTTGGAATTTCATCTATAGTTTAAAATACATTATGTGCTTAACTTTGTTTAATGATCAAATGTATTATGATGTTATTATTGACATCAAAGCAAGTGTTTATGAGCGTTATTATGTTGCTTTTCTTATTAAGATACATAATAATAAACAGTGTTCAAGTTCAAGTTCAGATTTATTTATATAGCGCTTTTCTTAGTTCAAGACCAACGATGCTATTAAAGTGTGCGAGGACTATTTTATTTTTTGGTGCCCTGGTATCGTCGACACTGGACCTGCAGTTACGCGGCATCGTATCGATTTCAGAATTGTGGTATCGCCCATCACGCCAACACCACGGCTTGAGCTGCCCACTGCTCCGGGTGTGTATGTCTTCTCACTGGATGTTGAAATTTTGAGACACAATTTAGAGACGGTCCCTACACTGTAAAAAGTGTCTCGCTGGATCAAAGTAAAAAAATTGAGTCGACAGATTACACCTAATCCGTTTACTTTGGTTCAACTTAAAATTTTACTTAACTTATTTAACTATCCACTACTTAGCCAGTGAAAAAAACATTTTTGAATCTATTTAAGTTGTCAAGTTCAATGAAATCTCAAATGACATGTTTTCTTAATTGTTTTTACATTTTTCTTTAATTTCTTAATTTCTCATTGGAAGGGTTGAAAAAGAGACCACCACCATAATATATGCGTCAATTCACATCTTCGTTGATTGGGCCTTGTGTACTAACGAGTTAAATTTAAATAATAATAACGTTATTATAAAGAGTATCTAACATTATATTATAAAATCTGAACTGAACCCACGTGTTTTGGCACTGAGGTGTAATAACAACTTAATCAAATAAGTTGCCTTATAAAAGACTTCAATGAACATAATATCTGCTCAGTTGGTCCAGTTAACAAACAGACAGCAACAGCACCACCTAATGTGGAAACTGTAAACAGGTAAAAATGCAGCTGAGTCTCTCCTCACATAACAAGACAAATTGATGGTTGTTTACATAATTACCTTATTAAAACATCAACAATATTGTTTCCATCTATTGATTGCTTTCTATTGATTTGTAAGACAAATCGCTTCCATTGCTGCTCCTTACAACTGAACAAGATCATGTAAATGTGTTTATGATTTATGTTAAAGTTTAAAAGAGTTCTAAAAAAAGCGTAAAGCAAATGCAAGCTTCTCATTGGCACATTGGCCAATTCTCATCGGCTCTAAAGCACATTTTTACTTCATTTCAAAGAAATGTAATTACTTTACACTAAAAGACTTACTTTTAATTTGGATGAAGCACAACTTTTACGTTAAACTGATGGAAGACAGGAAATTAAACGCTTTGAGTTAGATCAGGTAGAAAAATGTATTCAAAGTAACGACACGCCTTTGGCACTTTTTACAGTGTAGTGGCCATATTGAGTCTCTTCCCTTACTATTCCAGCACAGGAATGACCCACCAACCCTACAGCAGGGACGTCTACTCTACTACCAACCTCTACTACTCGCCTCTCGAACAGATCCTCCTCGCTGTGCGCTGCAGATAACCAGTCGGCTATAAATAACGGCCCGAGATTGTCCAGCGCCATTGAATGTGTCGTGGTGAGAAGCCTGTGAGATGCTGGACGAGAGACCCACACGTGTCTGAGGCTTTTGTCTGGATGCAATAGACCTTTACTAGAGATCACCGAGAAGATGCCCTGATGGTCCAGCATCTGATCCAAACCCAGTCACATGTCACCAAAGCCTCGGTCTTCAAGAGCCGTCACGTAAAACAATGTTGAGCTTTTAACACACTGATCCTGCCGTACTGTAGATAGATACTGCATGAGGTACGGAAACACACACAAAAGTTGATGTGTGTATGAACTATTATTATTGTAGCTGTTGTTTTCCGTTATATGTGTGCAGTTTTTTATTAATGATAATAATACAAGAATAATTGCATACTGTAATCATTAATGCGTAAAAAACAACTATATTTTAGTTAATAGCAATACCAACAACAATTACTATTGTAATATTGAAGTATAATAATAATACTTCATGTAACATGCACTTTTGTTTATGCAAACATTACTGGATGTGGGTGTGTGTGTTTGTGTTATAACACATTTTAAAAAGTCTTTGGGCCGCATTGTATTCCTATTATTTATAATCAATCCTGATTTAAAAATGTTCCATTTCTCGTTCTTCTGAATAAAGGTGATTGTAATGGCCGTGATTTGTCTTTCTCACGACGGGTTCTAAAATTCGTTTGGCAGCATTAGACAGAGAAAATTCTGTCTTCCTGTGCCATTTATTAAGTCTGTTTAGGCCATTAAAAATCTATTTCAGCACAATTTATTTTGTGTCATTAAAAGCTAGTTTTGCCTGCACTGAAAAATACACTAGGACAGTTGAGGCTCAGAAGTTAAGACGCCAAAAGGTTTAGGTTTGAATCTAAAAGCCGCTTTTTAAGAAGTCTCCTCTGGATGCAAATTAGATCACTAATAGACTAATTTCAAACCTTCCATTTATGCCAAAAACTCTTAGTCTAAAAGTTGTTTCAGGACAACTCTGTGAATTTCTTGAACAGAACAATAGATTTGAAAAATGTTCAATCGGGCTTTAGATCACACCACAGCACAGAAACAGCACTAATCCGAGTCACCAACGATCTTCTAATGGCATCAGATAAAGGGAACGTTTCACTCTTAGTTGTGTCTGGTCGTATCTGTCTGATCGCTTTCATTTCGTCCATGTAAATGAATTCTCATCACCGAGATTTTGTGTTAAATATGGAGTTTCACAAGGCTCAGTGTTCGGCCCAATCCTATTCGCACTTTATATGCTTTTCTCATGCTGAGCTCACACAAAACCGAATTATTACTTGTTGACTCAAACTTAAAGACTGATGCACCTAAATACAGAATTAATGAATCTTAACGAGCTTGAAATCTCATCCTCACCATAAGTGAAAAGCTTAGGTGTCATTTTAGATAGCAAACTCTCTTTTGAAAGTCACGTGCACAACGTCTGTAAAACTGCCTTTTTTCACCTCAGGAATATCTCAAAGCTGCGTCACATGCTCTCCCGACCGGATGCAGTAAAACTGATACATGCGTTTATGACATCACGGTTAGATTACTGTAATGGTCTTCTGGGAGGTTCTCCTGCTAAACTAATAAACTTCAGTTACCGTATTTACTCGACTATAAGTTGAGGATTTTTCCTAAAAAATTCGGGCTGAAAGTGCGGGGCTCGACTTATACGCGCGGTCTACCGAAATAGAAAATATTTTACTCGGAACAGTGCGCAGATATTTCACCCTTTCTAAGAAAATAAACAGCGGAGACACAATCGCGGTAATTAAATGAACATTTATGACGCGAACTAAATAAATCTTTCAGAAAACGGCAAAAGCCGTGCAAACGAGTAGCACTGACTCCGCTGCCGCTGCTCCGAGTCCACACACGCGCGCGCGCACTCGCGCACACTCTTTCAGCTGAGCCCTCTTCTGTCTCTAGTCTCTCTTTGGCGCGGGGCTTCACAAATAAACGAGTCACACTGTGGATTTTGAACGCTGTATTTATTCCCAAAACACGAGTTAGCATATAGCCATGCAATTCTCGGGAGAACTCTCTTAAAGGGGCAGGGCACTTTTCCCAGAAATCTTTAAAATGATAATGCAACCATATCAATGACAAATTAAACTTAAACATAAATTAACAATAACTTAAATAGAATAACACCAACATAAACAAACAGGGTTACTTGATTTTTAGGTTTCCTTTACCACCAAGCATGTCTGAATACTTTTATTATTTCTATAGTAAGGATTAAAGAGCATCTGAACAGGTGTTCTATCATTATTTCCCTGTGCCACTTTAGTGTGGGCTCTGTGGGCCCCAAATAACCAGAATTGACTTCATATGAAATGATATAGGTTTTTACTAATTTCTATCTATTCACTTTTCTCTAATTTCTTTCACCCGACTTATAAGAGGGTCTAAACAGAATACCACAATCTCACAGCTGAAGTGGGGGGGGGGGGTCGACTTATAAGCGAGTAAATACGGTAGTTAAAAATGCAGCTGCTAGATTACTAACCAGAACAAAAAGTATAGCCATATTAGTCCAGTGTTAATGTCGCTACACTGGTTACCTGTTAAATATCGCATCCAGTTTAAAATCCTCTTAATCACTTACAAAGCACTAAACGGTTTAGCTCCTCTATATCTCAGTGAGCTCATCACTTACTACGAGCCTACACGACTGCTGCGCTCTCAAAACTCCGGCCAGCTTATAATACCGCCAATCTCTAATATCTGAGGAAGGGAGGAATATATTTTGCATATTTAGCACCTAAACTATGGAATGCTCTGCCTAGTCCAATTCCAGACTCAGAATCACTGAGTCAATTTAAGTCTAGACTGAAGACACGTCTCTTCAACTAACATATTGAATAAGTTAATATAATTGTATAGAAAGGCTGCCTAGTCTAGTGCTCGGAACCGAATCACACCTGCACCACATAGGACTCTCAAAATCAAATATCAAAGTATTGCACTCCATGTTTTCCTAATGCTTTGATTTTTCTATATTTTACTCTTCTCCTGACGCCGAGGGCCATACGACCACCTGGAGGAGTGTCGGTGCCACCAGACGGATATGATGAGCCGCCTCTTTCGCCACCCAGGAGGGAAACTTCATCTTCATCCGGAACCCTCGTCAAAATGGCGCAGAACAAGCAATGCACTGAATTTGTAGTGTTAGAATGCCAGAGGAGACTGGCACTAGTGAGCCGGGTTCTCCCTAGGGTATTTTTCAGTCCGAGATTTTTTTTTTTTTTGCCTGGACACTGTCGCATTTCGTGCTTGCTCACTGGTCATAGTCATAGCCATTATCTTAACACCGACGAACAAATTAATGAAATGCATCAATCTTCTTAACATTTCCACGATGCCTTAAGAACACATACCTGTCGTTTAGGTGGAGTGATGATAGTGTGGCGGCTGCTGTGATTCCTCCAGGCCAGCGGGGGGCAGAACCACTCCACCTCACTGAGGTAGACGAGGAACGAGCAGTCGGAGCCGTCCACTCCGTAAAAGGCATAGCAGGGGTCAGAGGTCCACCTGACTCTCATCCACTGGAAGGACAAGAGAAGATCATCTAAGCTGGTTTGGTCCCACTGGAACGTTTGCTGGCACCTATTGCTTTGATTCGGCTTCGTTCGGAAAGGAAATGTGAAAGTCCCGTGTATAAAGCAGCACAGCGGGTGGATGATGGATAGCGTTCTACAGAGCCACAATTCAAAGGCCTTTTCACACTGAAGGCGAAAGAAAGGGCAAAGCAACAAATGTGTGTTCACACCGAGAACCAAGCGAAGATCCATCAGGCTGAACGTACGTACACACACACACACACACCAGGAAAATAAATCATGTCCCGTAGCTTTTGGCTGCTCGTCCATCTGTCAGAACCCAGCGAATCAGATTCATCACATGGGATTCGGCTAATAAAACGTCAACGCACTGCGCATTAATGGCAGCAATCCTTTGTTCCGGTTGAAAATGTGCTGCTCTGGATCGTTTTTGACTTAGGGTTAGGGTTTAGGGTAAGGGTTAGGGGTAGGAGTAGCCGCAGGGTAGGTTAGGGTAAGGTAGGGTTAGGTTAGAGTTAGGGGTTAGTATTGGGTTAAGTTAGTTTAGGGTTAGTGGTAGGGTTAGGTTACGGATTAGCGGTAGGGGTAGGTTAGAGGTTAGGGTAGGGTTAGGTTAGTTTAGTTTATGGGTTAGAGTTAGGGGTTAGTAGTAGGGTTAGGTTAGGGATTAGCGGTAGGGGTAGATTAGAGAGTTGGGTAGGGTTAGTTTAGTTTAGGTTAGGGGTTAGAGTTAGGGGTTAGTAGTAGGGTTAGGTCAGTTTAGGTTAGGGGTTAGAGTTAGGGATTAGTAGTAGGGTTAGGTTAGTTTAGGTTAGGGGTAGGGTAGGGCTAGGTTAAAGTTAGGAGTAGGGTTAGTGTAGGTTTGGGTTAGGATAGGTTATGGTTAGAGGTTAGAGTTGGAGGTAGGGTTAGGTTAGGGTATCAGTTTAGTTTTGTATATCGTCAAAAATGCAGTTTAGCGTGCTTTAAGTCATAAAACATTCCCAGGAATTTTTAAGCACTAGACTTTCCAGAATAAGACAGTTAAGCTTTAACTGGGTTAGTAAAACATGCAATTCTCTCTCTCTCTTCTACTTTGTCTCTATTTCTCTCTCTCTCTCTCACACTTTGTTTCTCTCTCTCTCACTCACTCTCTCCGCCTGTCTCTCTCTACAGTATTTCTTTCTCACTTTGTCTATTTCTTTCCTTCTCTCTCTAACTCTCTCTCATTTTGTTTCTCTCACTTTCTCTCTCCCTCTCTTACATTTTGAGACTCACTTTGACATAAATGCCTACACACACACACACACACACACAAGCACGCACACTCAATTTCCTTATTTTCTTAAATATGAATAAGACAATCCATGTCTTTTCTTTCAAACTGGAACAATCTTAGACTACGTGGCCACTTGTTCGCGAGGCCTGAACCACTGATGCTAATCTAATCGCTAGGGGCTAACTCCACTTACCGCAACAGTTTTAATTATCACACACGTCTCAGACAAGAATCTCAGCCAAGAAGAACCACGAAATAACCGGGAAAGTCGGAGATTGTGAGAACAACAAACGTCTAGAAGAGCAGTTTCAGACCAACACGGCATCGATCAAGAGCGTTCGACTGGACTCACATCTAGTTTACTGGCACAGTCTGGGAAGCCCGGGTCCTTGGGGACGTCACACTGGCCCGAAGCTCCGTCTCGCGCTGTGGAGAAAGCGAACAAGAGTAACTCCAGCGAGGCCGAGCACCAGCCTTTCATCTTCCAGCCCTCAACTTTACACAAGCGTCTTTCATTAAGATTATCAAAGTGGCCTTTTGCTCTGGATCAGGCGAATCTGCTTCTAGTGGAGAAGCTTTGTGCTTTGGGTCCGGTCGCGTGGGGAAACGGGGAAGGCGAGATCGCAAACATCCCTTCGCTTTGATTAATAAACTCTCGATCCAAGTCGGTCTAATTACCAGCGACGGTTCCTCCTTCACATCCATCACGCTGAAGGTCTCACTGAAACACACTTCAATCGATGGATGTAGGGAGGGATACGCTGGGATGCATTTTCATTTTTACGGACTGTTTTAGGGTTTGTTGGTAATGGCGTCGTCGCTTTATCAAAATTTTAGTGTCGTTTCTTTCTCAAAATTGGCCGTATTGGGAAAAGCGCCAGGCACCGCACTTATTCTGGTAATTACAGAGGAACTGTGTTTTTAAAGCCAATATATAGTTTGGATCAGAGCAGCTATTGTAGAGATTCTTTCATCGACAGCTTTTCCATTTCTGAGCCAAAGGGAGCCGGAGCCAATCATAGCATCTCTGAGCACACGGCCAATAGTAGTGCACCACCAATCCAACCAATCACAGAGCAAGACATACAGACACACACATTCACACTCGCACTCACACCTATGATACGTTTGTCCAAATCTCCTGAACGCCTGGTTCTGGACGGTTGAGGAAACTCACGCCAGAACAAGAAGAACGTCTCAACTAAAGCAATTTTATTCTGAAATATTTATAGTCAAATTGCTACACGTGATCTTTTCATGTAGGTCTATTGCTTTGCTTTAGATCCCACCCATACGAACTGAAGTAGCAACCACTTCTCACCAATTATTTCAAGCTGTTCTGGAACGTTGGTGCTGTAGACGTAGAGTCGTATCAAACACTCCAGAACTTGTTCTCTCGTCTTATCAGCAGCATTCTTCACCCTCAAACTGAGATTTAAACCATTTTGGACATCCTGTAGATCTCCATCACTGTCTGGAGAGGTTTGAGGTCCACCACACGGGACATAGATGAATGCAACTGGTTAAATGACCTCCACCATTCATATGTGGAAGTTGTGAATTTTGAAGAGATGCTGTTAAAATAACCTAAGCCTGTCACATCATTTTAACCTCATCACGTTCACTTCAATGGCCGAAATGTCCACATCATCATTGACCTCAAAATTGTCCTACTCAATCCTACTCGAGATTTCTTCATATTTTTACATTTCCCAACTTTGCATACCACAGCTTTTTCATCACTGCTGTGTCCACAATGAGTTTTTTTCACGGCATTGATTTCCATTGTTGCTTTTGTAAAGCATTGATTTTGTTCATCAATAAAAGACCTTGAGTAGTCTGAAAGCGTCTCTAAATACATAAACCACAACCACCTTGGCTTTTCACATCAGAGAAAAGGAAAAGTAATCACTGTATATGCTAAATATGTTTATAACTAAATATCAAGACTTGAAATTCATCCACTTTGAAACACACACAAAAGAAAAATGATAACAACAAATTAAGCAGAATGACTAACAACAGTTGGCAAAAATCTACCAAGGAATGCCTAGATTAGCATGTTATATGAATTAATAGAACAGCCTTGAAATAAAGATGCTGTCCGAGTATCCTATGAGTAGAAGATAATAGAAGATAGAAGATAATCTATGGAAAAGTATAAAAATGTACAAATGTGTAAAAAAAATAATAAAATCTACCGGAAACTGACTAACCAAAACCGGACTAACCAAACCTCATGTAAATTCGTCTTAAAAATGGTCTTATCAAACCATAATATCACAATTGCATACGTACGTTTGTCTCTTACAAACTTTAATTTGGTTAACAGAGTATATTTGAATTTGGTTAACAGATTATATTTATTTTATACATTTTGCTTTGCATAAAAATAAAAGCAAAATAAATGCTTACATGTGATAAAATATACCGTACATACAATACAAAAATAATAATAAGATAAAAATAAACAAGTAAAATACGTAAATAAAGTTTTTTAGCCAATTTTGAGGTTTCTCGAGGTCAGTAAATACGTACAGACATTTTGAAAGTGTGGTAATGTGCAGATTTTGTGTAGAAGCAGTGGAAAGGTCAGAGCTCTTGCTGGAGGAAAGGGTTGGATGCGTATTCTCCAGTGGATGTAAAATGTAAAAAAGAAAATGCTAAAAGTGTACGATTTGCTTGAGAAAATCCTACAGCTGGATGTTTCTTCCATTAAAATGCCATTAAACAGCATTTATTGCGTTCCAAAATGCAGCATTGGGTGACTTTTAATTTGCCTCTGTCTCACTAATTTATCCTCGCAGATGTTCGTCTTTTGTTTGCGTGAAGTTTTCACGTCTCGCTCTTGTGAGAAAGAAGATTAGCCAGAGTTGACAGTCGGATTGAACCGACGCGATAAAAATAATCCTCCACGCTTCGTCTTTTCAAGCCACGTGACTTGAACTCAGATCTGCCTATGACACTCACTAAGCGATTAAAAGCACATGAATATTCATTGAAATCCAATCCAGAATCGCTCTCAACGTCTCAACCATCAAATCAGCTCTCAGATGCATTTCATATTTACACAAAGCGCTCTAACCGTCTTCTCCTGGCAGAGATCTGTCTATAGTCGCACAACTTTAAATGTGTTATAAAACTTTATAGGTGTTATAAAAGTACAAGCCTGGCACAGGACAGGAAGTCCGAGCCACGAGGGTCAAAGGTCACGGCCGAAGCTTCCGTTCCAGAGTCACTGTGAAGAACATTGAGAAGAATCCACCCTCAGGGAAGTTTGATGAAAGTCTCTCGGCGATAATGGCGACTGAAAGCAAGTCGAGAGTGTGTCCAAATGACAGAGCGGAATCCAGTCTGTGGCTTGAATAAACCTCCCACACACACACACACACACACACACTCGCGGCGCATATGTTGCTTCTGCTTGCTGAAACACACCCGAGCTGCACTAAAGTCAAATATTATTCATGCCAAGATGTGCCAACGTTAAATATTTGGCTCTAGCCGCCCGTAACCAGGAAATGAATGGATTGAAACACACGAGGTTTTTATATATATATATTTTTTTTTTGTTTTTGTTTTTTATTATATATTATTAAAGCTTTGACTGCAGCCTCCAGAAGAGCCACATATGGCCCACGAGCCACAGGTTCCCGACCCGCGTCCTAGACAATAGTAACATAGCTAAAAGAGGATTGAATATCTGTTCAGCAATACGTCAATAGTGCCGTTTATAGCATTAAAATCATTTCAGATCAACTGTGATGTTCTCCAACTGTGATGTTGTGATGTTCTGGAAAGCTGCCGACCGGTGTGAGTGAGAGTGTGAATGTGTGTGTGTGTGTGTGTGTGCCCCGCCCTCAGGCTTAGATGGACTGGGATTGGCTCCAGCTCCCGAAAAACAAAACGAAAATGGCATTGAAAAATCAGTTTTGAGTTTGGATTATAGACAAATAGCGGCAGAAAGATTCACCTTTGGTGTTGATGTTGCTGCTCTTGAGAATCTGCTCGATCCGTACAGCCATGTCGGACACGTTCTGCGCGATGGCCTGGATCCGCTCCACCAGACCGGCCGGCTGAAACCTGGAACAACAGGAAGTTTGCCAGACGTGCCACTAAAAATCACTTATTTCTAACTCGAAGCGAGAAGATCAATGTGTTTAGGCTGTAATACAAGCGTCATAATAAGAGCAGACGTAGATGAATAGCTCCAGAGAGAGAATATCAGGCGCTGTGGGCTCTTGAAGATGGCGTGTGATTCGCATCTGTTGTGCTGCTGCATTCAGAGACTCCAGAACTGTGTGATTATCCATCAGACACGCTAATTGTCTGAAATATGTCTGGAGTGGAAGCGGCAATGCGGCGACACGACTCGCTCGGCGCGAAGAGTTATCGAGACACGTCCGACTGCATTTATGAGACGATTGCTCCTGCTGTTGTGATCCGAGGGAGGATTTGCCTCAGATGAAAAGGGATGGATTCTGGAATTAAACTGTCCCATGGGTCGCTTCTGAACCCAGACGATTTGGTTCATCTGTTTTCTATGATGAAAATTACAGTTTGCAACGTTTTCCAAGATGATGGAAATGTTTGACCATTTTTTCTCTGCACTGGAATTTTTCCTGATCTTGTTTTCAGTGGTTTGGTCTTTTGTTTTTTTTTGTAGTTCTTGTTTAAACATCTTCACATGAAAATTATTTTACATGATGTCAAAAATGTTTCACGTTCTAACTGATCTGCTTGTTCATCTATCTGTCTTTCTATATGTTGGTCTGTCTGTCTGTCTGTCAGTCAGTGTCACGTTTCTTCGGTGCAGACAGGAGCCGGAGACCGTGGTGAACATTAAATGGGACTTTTACTCAAACGCACATACATACACACACCAACTCGGGAACTGAACTCGGGAACATAAACACACTGGTGTAACGATATTGACCGACAAGGAACAATGAAACTGGTGAGACTTAAATACTAACGCAAACGAGGTACAAACGATCAACAGGTGAAACCGACAAATCACGTGACTACATCCACAGACACAAACAAGGAAACATAGTGCACAAGGAATGATGGGGGTTGTAGTCCGTGAGTGACACGCAACACAGAGACAACGAAGATAAGTTGGTGACGAGCAGACAGACTCGTCACAGTCAGTCTCTTTATACGTATATACACGTTGATCCTGTCTTTTTGTTTTTTTCTGTCCATGTGTCTGCATGTTTGTCTCTCTATCTTTCTGTCTTTTCTTTCTGTCATCTTTTTATATGTGTGCATAAAAACTTTACAGAATACAGAATAATATCGATCTGTCTGTTCTGACTATTCTGCTTGTCTTTCAATCTTGACTTACTTCTCTTACTTACCTACCTCGGTATCAACCTACCCTTACCCACCCTGCCCACCTACTTACCTACCTTTCTACTAACCTTTCTCCCTCCCTCCTTACCTACCTGTCTACCGACTTAACCTAGCTACTGTACTTACCTACCGCCCTCCTTACTTACCTACCTACCTAACTACCCCCCAACAAACACAGCTATGTAACTTCAAGCCAACCTTCCTACCTGCCTACCTACTTACTTACCTACCTACCTCCCTTCAAACACCCATACATAACTTCAAGCCTAGATACCGATCTATCTCCCCTCTGGCCTACCTCCCTACTTACCTACCTTCCTCATTACCTACCTATCTAACTACCTCCTTACAAGCCAGCCTACCTAACTTCAAGCCTACCTTACTACCTAACCATCTCCCTCCTGACCTACCTACAGTACCTACCTACCTACCTACCTCCCTCATTACCTACCTACCTACTTACCTAACTACCTCCCTACAAACTAACCTTCCTAACTTCAAGCTTACCTTCCTACCTACCTATCGTCCACCTTACCTACCTACCAACCGTACTACCACCCTACTAACCAACTTACCTAACTTCAAGCCTACCTTCATACCTACCTATCTCCCTCCTAACCTGCCTACCTACTTACCTATCTACCTTCCTACCAACCTACTCCCTCCTTACCTACCTACCTACCAACCTAATTACCTCCCTAAAAACCAAACCTACCTAAATTCAAGCCTACCTTCCTACCTTCCTATCTCCCTTCTGACCTACCTACCTACATACCTACAGTACCTTCCTCATTACCCACCTACCTCCTGACTTAACTACTTCCCTACTTACCTACCTCAATCCCTTTCCCAACCTTCATCCCCAACCTACCCACTGCCCTACCTACCTGCCTGGCACCAAACTTACACCATACTTACCTCCCTTCCTACTTCCTAATCTCCGTCCTAGATATTTACTGTATATGGTACATTATCATGAATAATGTAACTCTCAGTCTATCATATTTGTTTTTGTTTTTGTATATAACTGTATTATTTTTATAAGCAACACAGAAGTAGTGTTTACATTTTCTATTCAAGTTTTAGCGTGTGAATAAAGACGGAGTTCATTTGATTAGTGAACCCTCAGGAGACTGCACAGATCTCTCTGGCGCACTCAGCCGAAGCTTCTGTGTTTGTTTCACGGTGATGGCTGGATTTCTTCATAAGCAGCTCCACGGGAAGCCCGGAGCTTCCGGCTACAGCAGCATGTCACTTCCACAGTCCTCACACAAACAGGCCGTCAGAACGCTGACCTTTCTCTCTTCACACCTTCAGCCAATCAGACGCCCCGGCCTGGCTGTCACATGATGTTTGACTCTTCTCCCTGTGACTTCACCCCCTGCCATCTCTCGTCTGCACTAGTCTACGACACTTCGTGAAGAGTAGCGGAGTCATCCGGCTCTATTAAACACCTCCTGTTTTAGGCCCGTTAAATCCTACGGGATTGCTTTCATTTCTCCAAATTTAGAACACTGCTTTTTCCTCATTGAGCTTGTTCACAAGAAAATAATAACCTCTTTATAACCTAAAAGTCTTTGTGTTTTTAGAATGTACAAGTGTTTTTGGAATAAAAACTAAAAGAAAAGACAATGAAGCTTTTGCTAAGATAGCTCCCCGTGACCCCGAAGCGGAGTAAGCAGTACACATCGGATGAATGGATAAAATAAAGTGAAATAATAATAAAAAAAAAAAACGTAAATGTCACATTTTACAGAAACCTGGAAAGGAATAAAAAGACGAAAAAAACAAAACAAATGAAGCACCTTGTTTGTTCAGATTGTCTTTTTCTGCACTGAGATATTTTAATGAGCTGCTGCATAATAACACAAAGACTCTTTCCCACCACCATTGGCATTTTCCACCTTTACAATATTCCCTTATTGATTGTTGTTGAAGGCAAGCGAGCTGTAATTGGCTTTGTGAGAGAAGGTGCGGTAGCGTGTGGGTGTAGTTATCTCAGAGATTACTGGATGTCTGAACATATCACACCAGTAAAGCCCTGACACCACTAACCCTTTGAACTGGTGTTACCATGGAAACAGGTGAGGTGGGAAGTGTCTTAACGAACTCATCAGCAACTAGTTCACGCTGTCCTGACAGCTCGTGCCTTCAGGTTCCTATCAATGTGGTTTTACTCGTGAGTACTCGCAATCTGTCACCAGGATGTGATGTCATACGTAGCTACCGTCAGTCAATGAAATTAAAGGTATATACTAGCAACTCATCAGTAAAATCGGTAAAATTCGGTAAAAATACACTGTATTTCATGTATGTTTGTTTAATACATTATTGACAACTTATTTCATATATTTTAACACTTGTAATATTTTTTTGCAGATTCGCAGATCTAGTAACAAGAAAAACTAGAAAAAAATATATGTTAAATTGTATTTACTGTACTAATGTTGTCACGAACTAGAAATAGCAACTTAGATACGATACTTAGAAAAGTATCAATATTCAATACCATTTTCGATACCACGGGGAAACACTGAAACAATGTCAGGGCCTTTTCTTTGCCTTTTTTCGTCAAGAAAAAAAATTCATAACACGACTGGAACATAAAAATGTGTCTGAATGGGGAATCTCAAGAAAACAAAGTGCGAACATTGAAAAAAAAAACTGCATTACCTTATATATTTTACAGAAGAAAAAATAGTCGACTTAAAACCCTTTTAAACGTTTAAATTATAACAACATGAGTTTAATAGGACTTCTATTCCAAACCAAAGATGCGTTGATCAGACCTTTCTCACTCTGAGGCGAATTGTATTTCACTGCGTTAACGGGGCAAAACGAGACTTCAAAACACTTGTGTTAATAATGAAAAAACTTTCTACACGTCTGCGTCTTGGTTCATGAGGTGTTTGGACGGTTTAATATCAGCGCTTGGAAAATGATCTGCCACATCCACCGGCTTCCCGCGCTCATTTGCCTCAAGTCGAAGGCAAAAAAGTTCCAGGCAAAAGTACTATTTTAGCGCTTTTTCGAATTAAACTGCTCACGAAGACTCTGCACTCTGTGACAGTATGTATGATGTGCGCTTGTGCGAAGCTGAGACCCGGAAACGCGGATAGTATCGATACTTTTGGGTCATATACAGTATATCGAATATCGAAATATCGATATTTTTGACAACACTAGTATATACATTTTTTAATTCATCATTGCAATGTTCTTACTATAACTACCATTACAATTCTACCCAAAAATTCTCAGTGAAAAAAGTATGAAACAAAAGCGTGAACATTATTGTTCTGCCCGCTCATCGCCCAACTCTTAATTCAGACGATATTTAAACTATTTTCAGATATTTCTGCATAAGTCTGTACTATTGAGCAACTTTGGTAAAAGTAGAGCTGTAGAAACTTTAGCTCCGTGTGTTCCTGTTTTAGCCGCGTCATTTTAACTCTTGACAGTGATGTAGAGATGGAGTAAAGTTAGGTGTAGGATTAGGGTTAGGGGTTAGGTGTAGGTTTGGGTTTAGAGTTCGGTTTGGGTTTGGGTTTAGGCCTAGGCTTAGAGTTCGGTTTGGGTTTAGGGTAAGGGTTAGGGTTTTGGGCTAGGCTTAGGTTTAGGGTAAGGGTTAGGGTTTAGGGCTAGGCTAGGCTAGGCTAGGCTAGGCTTAGGTTTAGGTTTGGGTTTAGGGTTAGGGCTAGGGTTAGGCTTAGGTTTATGGCTAGGGTTTAGGGCTAGGGTTTATGGCTATGGTTAGGGTTTAGGGCTAGGGTTTAGGTTTAGGGTTAGGGTTAGGGTAAGGGTTAGGGCTAGGGTTAGGTTTATGGCTATGGTTAGGGTTTAGGGCTAGGGTTTAGGGTTATGGTTAGGTTAAGGGTTAGGGCTAGGGTTAGGTTAATGGCTAGGGTTAGTGTTTAGGGCTAGGATTTAAGGCTAGGGTTTATGGCTAGGGTTAGGGTAAGGGTTAGGCTTAGGTTTATGGCTAGGGTAAGGGTTAGGGCTAGGCTTAGGTTTATGGCTAGGGTTTATGGCTAAGGTTAGGGTTAGGGTTAGGGTTAGGTTAATGGCTAGGGTTAGGGTTTAGGGCTAGGGTTTAGGGTTAGGGCTAGGGTTAGGTTAATGGCTAGGGTTAGGGTTTAAGGCTAGGGTTTATGGCTAGGGTTAGGGTAAGGGTTAGGCTTAGGTTTATGGCTAGGGTTAGGGTTAGGTTAATGGCTAGGGTTAGGGTTTAGGGCTAGGGTTTAGGGTTAGGGCTAGGGTTAGGTTAATGGCTAGGGTTAGGGTTTAGGGCTAGGGTTTAAGGCTAGGGTTTATGGCTAGGGTTAGGGTAAGGGTTAGGCTTAGGTTTATGGCTAGGGTAAGGGTTAGGGCTAGGCTTAGGTTTATGGCTAGGGTTTATGGCTAGGGTTAGGGTAAGGTTAGGACTAGGCTTAGGTTTATGACTAGGGTTAGGTTTAGGGTAAGGGTTTAGGGTTAGGGTAAGGGTTCGGTTTAGGGTAAGGGTTAGGGCTAGTGTTAACCTGATGGGCAGGTTCTTTAGCGTGTGAGCTTCACCTGTGCAGAGCTGAGTTGATCTCCTCCAACCGCTGAGACTCGCTGCTGTTGCTGAGTTTGGACAGGGTGTCGATCCTCTTCATGATGATCTCCAGCATATCACTGATCTTCCTCAGGACCCCGCGAGACTCCAAACCTCCCAACACTGTCATGAAATCAAAGATAAATCGGTTACAGCCAATCCAGACAGTTCAGGTTAACATTTGAGCTCTTGTCCAATCACAGTTCAACTACCTCTAGTTGTGGGGTAGATTACCTCTTCTGATTCAACATGGTCTTCATCACTTCATTAGTGATGAATTTCAGAGATTTCAGAAGAAGAGCGGATTTACAGTTTTACAGAACTTAATTTAAAATTTATTTTTAATTTATTGTGTTTTTTTGTCGATTTTTATTCCTCAAATTGCCGGAAAAAATGTCCCTTATTGACAACTTCCTTGACCTTAGTATTGAACTCTCTCTCTCTCTGTCTGTCTGTCTCTCTCTCTCCCTCTCTCTGTCTGTCTCTCTCTCTGTCTGTCTGTCTGTCTCTCTCTTTCTCTCTCTCTGTCTGTCTCTCTCTCTCTCTCCAGCTCCTTCTGTCTTGCTCTCTCTACCATTTTCTCATCTGTCTCATCTTAGCTCTCTTTCTTTCTATTATTCTTCAGAGTGAGACTTCACCACCACAGAAGAGACACAAATACCACAAATCAGAAAAAGGACCAATTACTGGTTTAATTCCATCGCTTTTTCTGCCCAGAGCGACTGGGTTCCTCTCACGTTGCCAATTAAACAGTAGATTTCTACAGCGCAGAGGTCAGGAGGTCATGAGGTCAGGACCTCTCCATCCCTGCTCACCGGCCTTCAACCTCAAGCTACAGCTACAAAGGCTTTTTTCAATTGAATAAAGCCGTGTTTTAATGAATATTCTCCTCCAGCAGATAATCCAGATGATGAAGGGATCTGAACCTTCAGTTAAAATGAAGCTATTTGGTCTAATCATGATCCGCATTAGATATTAACTGCAGTTTGGTAATTGGATGACACTGAACTCCCTCTTTTGTGTAGAAGCACATTTGCCCGAACTTTAATCAGAATCAACCAAAGAGCTTCTGAAGAAGCTATAATGAGATGAATCTTCCCCACCGAGGATTCTGAGGGTTCAGTCGATCTACACAATCCAAGATAGTTTGAGGTTCGCTGTTTATGAACGAATTTAACCCATTGAGTACTGTTAACAATAATAATATTTCCAATAGATGGAAAAAAATATTAAACTGTTTGAGACATTAAAACAGTAAGAAATTACTTAGATAGAAAGAAAGTGATAAAGTTAGTACTGTACAATAAAAATGGATGGATGGCTGAATGGATGATTGTATTTGCAGAGACAAAAAGAAATTGCTCCTAACTAGGTTGGCTTATATTTACATTGTTTTTTTTTTTTTTACATTTGCAATAAGCACTCCTAAAATTGCTCCTAAAATTGGAAAAGAAGAGTTCAAGTTCAAGTTCTGAGCATTTGTAAGGCGCTTTTTACAGTTTTAACCGTCTCAAAGCGCACGTGTGAAATATGTAAGAGAATGGTTGCTTTTTATTCAGTTGATCGTCTGGTTGTTGGTGTTAAGTGATTGTGATTATCACTATGACAAAGACAAAGACCATACTAGTACCAGAAGAGACATATATTCATGTAAATAAACATAATAATTTACCAAAAAAAAAAAAAGCATTTAGTTTGTTACAACAGGCCAACTACAACTAGTTATTGGTGTAGTTATCTACTCTGTCTTACTTTGATCCAGGGAAGGTGTTAAGGAGGGGAAGATGGTAAATTATAGACAACCCTTCTACAACCCTTTGTGATTTATTTAGTCAGTCTCATTATTTAAACATGTAGAGATAGTAAAATATCTGACTCAATGCAGAAATTCCAGCCCATGAGAAAGAGTCTGACTAATGTCGAGATGCTCAAGGCACGAGGCGCCGAGTTGTGAAAAGTGCATCGGTCCCGATAGTGAACCCTGGTGAATTGTGTTAACCAATCGTGAAGATCTATTGTGATAGTGTAGATCACCCAACAGGTATCACTTCCTGTGAGCGCTCTAGTTTGGTGTGGAGAGGTGGAATCATCACCGCTGAATCCCGAAACCCGCGTAGACGTTAAGAGTTGCTTTTGATCTCCTCTCCCGGGAGGTTGGATTCAGCACGGACACCGTTTCCAAAGCTGCGGATCAATGAGCGACGAGAGCGGAGTGCGCCTCCATTAATCCCACTAACGTATGCGGCTTCAGCCTGCTGATATATTTATTAGCTTCGCCAGAATCCCCCCGCTGGTTAAACACGGCGGCGTTTGGGCTGATGGAGTGATTCACGACTCCCACGTGAGCTCGTGTTCTGCTGACTGGAGAAGTTCCACATGATGGAGTCGAGGTGATGCTGCGTTTGTGAAGCTGTTCTTCGCTTTAGGCAGGAAGCGCTTTTGTAGTCGGGATTCGTCATTGATGGCCGGGCAAGTCCAGCTTTGCTGTTTTGACTAAAGCTACTAATTCAGTTCTGTTTCCGTTCATAAGTTCACAAGCCATTTTCTTTGATGCGGCCAGTTTTCTGCCCTGTTCCTATCACCGGTAAATAACCAAAGACGCCACGGTGTTCCTTATTGGAGTAAAGCACAATAGCCCCTACAAGAGCTTCCAGTTGCAGTCCGAAACGTGCAAATATCATACAAAGCTCTCCTTCTCTCAGTAGGTTTAATGCCTGGTTTAAAAAAAAAAACAAAAAAAACATACAAACGGAATGTTAGTTGTTGAAGTTTTTTTCCTTGTCAAAAAAAAAAGTGATATATTCATCTCTATCGCTCTGTCTCTCTCTCTTTCTCTCTCTCTCCCACACACACACACACTACTTTAGAACACAAAACTCTGTCTCTCTCTCTATCTTTCTTTTTCTCTCTCTCAGTCTCTCCGTCTCTCTCTCTGTCTCTGTCTGTCTGTCTGTCTCTCTCTCTCTGTCTCTCTCTCTCAGTCTCTCTCTCACTGTCTCCGTCACTCTTTCAGTCTCTCTCTCTCACTTTCTCTCTGTCTGTCTGTCTCTCTCTCTGTCTGTCTGTCTCTTTGTCACAAATAGTTGCATTTGTTTCTGCTTTTACCTTTTTTTATTCAGTGATGATTGGCAGTAATCCAAAGAAAATAGCTGGAAAATAAGATTAAAAAGTTGAAAAAAACCAATAGTGTATAAGATAAACTGTGTGTTTCTGTTGCTTTATATTGCCATCGAGGCGAATCTCGAAAGACTTGAACCAACCTGTCCAATCAATGCGCCCGAAGGCTTTAGCAAAAGCGGCGCAACATCTGATTGGTTGGAGAGAAACGTTTCATCGTACTGCTTGACGGTCTGCAGAACTCCATAACTTTTAATACCTTTATGATTATGGAAACCAGCAATCACAATAAATAGCCATTACATCGCAGAATAAAATTCACGTCGCCACAGTTTGCCACATGGATCTGTTAACACCTCCCGGTGACATAAAAATGAACATGACATGCGTTATTTGAAATAACCAACTGGGGAACTAAACTAACTGGAGAAGCACAAATTGATTCAGGCAAATCGTGATATATAACATATAACAAGCTATATAACAAGGGTAAACAATAAGCTCAATTCTGCTTGAATGTTCCCTGGATGCCCATCAAAAAAACTGAAGAAGAAAAAAAAATGTTCTTTGTTAATAATAGTTCACAGGGGAACAGCAGAACCGGAAGTCACTTTCGCTTGATCACGTTTGAAGCTTTGTCATCTTTTCTAAAAAACATTTCAGCCTTGTAATAAGTATAGAATATTCTATAGAATGCCTGAATTTTACGCACTGCAGGTGTGTTTACCGTACATCAGCTATTTTCATGTTTGACAAACCTACAGATTTTTGCTCTTCCTATTTTAGGTGAAAGCCAAATATATTCTAGATAAACTGAATATATAATATATAACAACATATTAAATAAGTTAATATAATCGTATAGAAAGGCTGCGTATTGTAGTTGCCCGGAACCGAATCACACCTGCACCTCCTAAAACTGTCAAACTGAACGTCATCTTAACAGAAGTTCTGTCAGTGTTAAACAGTCTTTTAAAATGCATTTGAGCCTCTGACATACACATTACACAGACACTTTAATTTTTTCTCCTCTACAGGAAGACACTGCAGCTCCAGACTGAGATGATCCGACTCCCCATCATTCCCCACCAGCCTCTGCCTGCTTTTGCAGCGCAATCAAGAATTGTTTGAATAATTCTAGCTGTTTCTTTATTCAAGCAATGGTGTGCGTGTGACGGCTAATGTTCTGTGTGTTTGACAACTGAGGGATGTGGAAGTGCGGAAGAGCCGGAGAACAGCGGCTTCCCTGCAGTTCAGTCATTAAGAGCCGGCGCCGCACTGCCTTTCAGAACGGGATATTTGGGTCAGATATATTAAACCGCAATAATACGAAAAAAAAAGAAGCAAATCTAAGTGCACTCAGAGATGCAATAACTTCATAAAAACATAATGGGCTGGACTTTGTGTCCCAGATACGACAGTCGTAACAAAGCACACGAGTCTCGCACCTACCGGGTTTTGGCGAAGACGTGTAAATGAATCATGTTTTTTGCTAATTACTTTACCCAGCACTTTTCTTTTTCCGGGTCACGGGGAGCTGGCTCCTATCACAGCAACTGGATAATTCCCCAAGAAAACTAGTTTTTACATTTTTGGTTCAAATACATTAATGTTCCCCTAAACTTTTAATGTATTTCGTTTTGTGTTACTTACAAATAACAAAAAGTCGATTCTAGTGGTCAGAACTTCCTTTTCTTATATTTACTGTACGCGCATATTTGAAATTGGTTGTAAACACCCTCCTTGTTTTTGAGCGTCGATAATTCAGAAAAAAGGGTGCTTATATTCGTCTAATTACGTTACTATAAAATATAATAAGTTCATCGCCATAAAGGCAAGGTGACATATACGGGGCAATTGTTACTTTTCAGACACAACAAATCGGAAATCAGAACAACAGTTAGTTGACAATTTTAAACTCTTCAGTAAAAATGACTTTTTCTAAGTTAAGAATGGAAAGTTGTAGCTCTTGACTCTGATTGGCTGAGCCTTTTTCCAAGCCATTAGATGCCAGAAAACACCAGTGACCTCATTATATCCGTGTCACTTCCTCGCTGCCTCTTCTGTCTTGCTCGGCAACTGCTCTCAGACTCTCCAAGGCACAAAATATCCCAAACGTGTTCACTTTTTGCACCTTTATTTTTTATTACTGAATAATGATATCCAAACAAAAAGCGGCGATTCCTTGCACCAATTACCTATTCTTTCTAAAAAAGGCCTCGGCTCAAAATCATCCCTGTAGCGGTCCTATATGATCCGTAAAGCTTGACTTCACGCGGATTATCGGTTTACCAACCTGGAGATAGAGTCTTCTGCTGTTTCTGAGGCGGTTTGGTGTAAGCCGCCAGCTCAATGCCAATGGATAAGAGAGTCATATCGGGGGTGGGGTAAACAGTCCTGTACATGCAGAAGACGACTAAACCACGATTTGGTGTAGTAGGGGGTTCTAATCCTCGCTGGTTTGCCACAAAGACCTTCTAAACCAGGGATTGTGGATCTTGAGCCCCAACGAGCTCTGTAGCGCCGAGCATCTCGCAGTTAAAGGGTGGAAGACATCCTGCACTAACACTGCTCATTATCTCTGAAGTTCCCCTCGGGGATCAATAGTCTGAGTCTTCCGTACGGAACAGCTGGGAGAAATGTTCCCAGCAGTGTGAAGACAGTGAGACAGGCCTTCCACGGACCCAAAAGACAGATGTGGTTTCACTAATTGGCTGAAGGATAAAATCACGTGAAGTCGACACGCACGCCGCAGTAATGTGGACTGAGGAGGATTGAGGTCAAGGAAAGTTTGTCGAATCGTGCGGAAGATGTTGGTGTGGGCAGCACAGATGAGTAAAACGAGGGAAGGGTTGTGAATGCTGTGGAGATATAATCAGGATTAAATCTAAAAGAGCGGTCAAATTATGTTCGCAATCCCGTGTGGGTCCAAATTCGAATAAAAGCGCAAAGCCATTTAGACGAGCCAATTTGCACGGTCGCTTTGACACAGACATGAACAAAACTCCAACGCGAGCACACATTTAATTTGCAGTGTAATTTGCCAGCAATGTCATTTCAGTTGATGAAGTTGCGAGCTTAATTCAAGAGGCCAATCAGAGTCGGTGAAGAACTGTGGACGCTTTAGATGAAACCATTCAATGTTCATTCACCCAACAAGTGGATGAGGAAGTTCAAACTTGTCCGTGAGATGCTTGAGACGGATTCAACGGCCCAATCACTGCAGGACACCTTTACTTGACCCTCCCACTGATTCTGATTGGCTGGTTCTGTCAACACTCAAACTGACTTCTCGAACACACCTCCCAAACGGATCTCACAAGGTGACCTCAGACTGGAATTGCCACGCGTTTGTGAATCGACAAATCTGTTGCGTGGACAGTCGTTTAATCTGTATCTGATCTAAAGTCCTAGTCACCAAGTTGTCAATTTCTTTCAGGAGTCAATCTAAGCCGCTGGAAGTGGTTTAAAAGCGCTTCACCTCTGAAAGACGACATTACCAACCACCACAATTACCAAATATTCACAAAAACCTAAATTGATTTACAGCAGGGCAAATTAGTATTTAAATTTCCAAGTGGCCTATTGACCCGAAATGTATGTGATGTAGCCATCAAGCCAACAATTGAATTCATACAAAAAAGTCAGAACATTGAAGTAAATAGTATTGCATCGTGATAAATAAAGTGAAATGGCAGAGGGAATAAGTAGGAAGATAACAGGAGATGAATGGCAAAGCAAGTCAGGAGATCAGGTATTGAGAGAGAAACCACCCAAATCAGTACTAATTGATATTAGCTGCTTCAGTCCTAATTGATGCCCTATAAAGGCATTACCCAGGATGCACACGGGCAACAGACAGAAATGGTGAATTGGGTAGATTATAATCAAAGTAGCTGGTTAAAACAAACCACTTTTGAAAGTAAACAAACTGAATTTAAGCCGCTTTGAATAAAAATGACTTGAAAATGTTTCCGCGTCACGTACGTGATTATCTCAGCATGCGAAATAAACAGACGCATGAAAATGAAAGAATTTACATTTGCGAGCGCATTTCTTTCTAAAAAAAAGCTTTCAGCGAAGATTAGTCACAGTCCATGAAGCTGCTGTGCAGGAGCCGATAGATTTCACACCTTAAGAGCGAAAAACGCCAAAGTCTTTCCTTTCCCAACCACGTGTCATCTCAATGAAATGGAAACCATGTCTGCGCTAATGTCCCCGGATGAAGTCGCTTCAGAGGGAAAGTGAAGTGATGAAAATGACGGATGCAGGGAGAAAGTCGGAGGCTTTTTTCCCTCTCTTCTCACTCGAATCCATCTAATCCCTCACTCCAGCCGTCAAAGATATTAATAAATAAGTGTGTAACCGAGGTGTGTGTTCACCTGCTTCAGACGCCGAGCCAATCCGCAGAAGGAAACGAACTGGTCTGGGCGAGTTCAATTAGCGCTCGCTCACGCGGAGACGTCAGACTGAAGGAACGGAGGAGATTAGCAGCTCCATTAGCAACGTTAGCGCTGGAATACGCAGCGGCGAACTGAAAGTCAACGCGGAGATCTACGCCGCTACACGCAAACACCAATTAACGCTTGGAATGAAACGCAGTTCAGCGCGACGCAAGATGTTTGATGATTGGTTGGGATTGTGAATCAAAGAGGGATGTTTTAGGACTAAATCCAGATGGAAGTTTTAATTTTTGAGTTTGAATGCAAATGTGTTGCGTGAACACTGGAATTTGAACAAGAACTACACTTGCAGAAAGAGGTGGGAGGCGGTTTTTGAGGTGGGTGTGGCCACAGGAGAAATGAACGCCAGACAAACAGAATTCGCAGCTTGGCATCGATGATTTTCGATGATATGATTATCAGTGACTAGGCGACACATTTGATCCAGTGTTTGTCACGATGTTTCGAGGTTCCGTTGCGTTTGTTGCGCTGATAAAATACGCGTAACATCCACATTTGACGATCAGATGGTATGTACGCAACGCAACAGCGCCACAGACACTTACGAAACCCAACAAACCGCTTCATCGATGAGGCTTTTAGCCAACGCTGCTAGCAAAGGACGAGCAACAAACGCAGTGATTAAAATGCAGAACACTCGTTTGATCTCCAACTAGAGAACAAGACGCGCAGAACGCTTTACAAAAAAGCTCATTTTGCATTAGCTAAGCCTTCTGGACCCGTGATCACGGCCTTATCGACCTAAAAACAAAATGAAAAATGATCAACTGAAAGAGAAAAAAGCTTTACAAGTGAGCTCAAGCTACCTCACAGGAATAATGGTCTAATTTGTTTACGCTTGAAAAGACGGTGCGAAGACCAAAAAAAAGCTCATTTAACCATTAATACATTCGTAGAAGATTCCAGAACTCGTGTCAGACTTTAGACTGAAGTCAAGAACTAAACACAACCTAAATGTGAAGGTGGAATCAATCTCCCACAGTAGATGAAAGTCCCGCTTCCTTTCTGCTAATACTAATTCTGTTCTTTAATTTTCCAGGCCTTGGAGTCGACACATTTTTTAATGTATATTTTAATACAGTTGGACAGACGATCCCGGCTTGCCTATACAAACTAAATTGGATTGAGCTGTAAAGTAAAAGCTTTATTAAAATATGAGTCCATGACACGGAATATTGGAAATATCTCACATCAAGTCCAATACGTCATTAGCTGTTCAGGTTAAATTTGTTCAGATGTATTCCGACTTTCCCTGGAAATATTTCAATAATTAGTTTGTTCATTTCTTTGGTTCTAACAAGACAAGTCAAGTAAGAAACGCTTTTCTTGCGCATTTCACAAGTTGATTCAGCTTTTTTCTAAATCAGAACACTTGTTTCATTAGCCAAAGTCAAACGAAAGTGCACTGTACTGTACACAGCAAGTATTTGACTGTAATTCCACTGCGATGAAGGCGTCGATGCTGGATTGAAGATGTGATGAAGTTGCCGTTTAAAGAGAAGTGAGGCAGGTTCGTCCGCTGTAAGTTCATCTGTATTTAACAGCACTTTTTCTGTCTCAGATGAGATGTACAAGCACAAAACAGGACTAAAAACAAGGTCTAAAAGCACTGAATAGCCAAGAGCTAGACGGAATGAAGAAAGATTGCTGGAACAAAGTAGCCGTTAGCTTAGCAATTAGCTTAGCTTCACAGAACTTTGGGGGAGGAAAAAAAACCCCTGAACAATTCCTCCTATACTATTAGCTAATATGAGATATAAAGAATAACTATACTAAGCTACAGCAAAAACTATAATAACTCATGAACAATAACTCTGAAACAGACAGAAAATCACAATCTAACATTACAAAAGTTTCTTTGAATGAACACTAGACGCCGTAATCAGTGTAACATCAGTGTAATCTGGTTTTCGTATGCGAAAAGTAATAAAACTTTTAGAATCAAGGATAATACGATGTATTTCAGCACTTGTGAGACACAGGGAGACGGATACGATCTGTCCAACACTCGGTCCAGTAAGTCGCATCATGTCAAGCGGCAAGTGAACTCATAAGGAGCTTTACTGGGAAAAGTGATGCAAAGCGAATGAGACGGAGTGAAAGATGTGAGCGCTGGATCCAGACTAGTGACCAAACACATCGCTTAATCTCAGCATGAACCGAACCTAATGCCTTCAAATACTGCGCTAACCTGACCTGCCAAATCAATCCGTGCCCAGAGCAGTTTGTTCGAAAATTTTGTTTTTTGTGCCGCATTTTACATGTGATACATCTTATCCGGCCATGACTTCATAAATCAAGACTACATTTTAATAAAATAAAGTATCTAATAAAATGATGTTAGCTAGCAGTTGTTTCATTTGTTTAGTCGTTTTTAAAGGTACAGTAAATAATGATATACGGACAATCTCGCGTGAAACGTTACCGCCATCTTGAAATGACGTCATGCGAATCCCTGAGGTTTCCGTAATCTCCCGAGTAAGTGGCAAACGATAGCATCGAAATTTGCACGATTTGACGTCATTTCAAGATCGCGACTCTACGGAGTGAGAGAAAAAAACATCGCCATTGTGGGAGAAGACAAGATTATTTTAAATTTCGGAAGGAAGATTAGGAATAGTGATTTTGTTTATTTGATGTGCAAAGAAGATTAAACAACTGTTTTACACACGTCTGGACTGTCGTCTCCCTGCACGCTAACAGAGATTTTTCGCTATAGCGAAAATATTTCGCAACTCTGGACGACATTTTTACGACGACGCATTTCCTTACTCGAGATGTTTTCTAGGACACTGGTACTGTAAGTCGGCGTATTCCTGTATTACTCATTAGAAATTGGGCAAACTCAATTTCTTTCTGATCATTAAGGGTTTTAAATTATGCAAATACCATTATTTTAAGTAAAATATTGATTTTTTTTTTTCATTGAATTTTCAAACCAAGCTGGAAATAATAAACAAACAAACAACCACAAAAACCCACCACTGACTATATATTTGTCTTATTAATGTAAAATCTGCCAGATTAATCAAATATAAAATCAGCCAGACACTTTATACAGGAATTAACTGTAAATCTCACACTGAAACTAGTCTAGAAATCTGAAAGACACAGCGGCGCTGCAGATCCCAGCACACACACACACACACACACACACACACACACACTCACTCACTCACAACACACACTCACACACACTCACTCACTCACTCACTCACTCACACACACAACACACACACACACACACACAAACAACAGACGAGAAAACAAATCTCGTGTGTTTTGAAAAAGAAAACTGATTCGTTGTGTTATTTAGAGTAAAATACACAGTCATTATTTATTCATTTTGTTGCTATACTTCCATTTGAGAACCAAGCGCTTCACTGTTTCTTTTGTGTGTGTGAAAACGTTACATCGTGGATTACAATCATTCTTTGTTTCTAAAAAAACAAGCAAGAGCTCGGTAATCATTAGAGATCACAAATATAAACCAATAATCTTACCTTATTAATAATAACAACAATGATAATCATTAGAGAAAACACAAATAATCATCGTCATTATTATGCGACATTAGAGCGAGAAACTCACTATGATTTCATGAATGATGTCACTCACAATCCAGCTTTTCTACACACTAGGGCTTATATTCCACACGACGCCTCAGTTTCAGAGCCGCGTTTCCCACACACACACACACACACACACACACACACACACACGCTTTCATTAAAAATATATCATAACAAGCCTCTCGCAGAATCGCCATTAGCGTCCATTAGTGGCCAAATCCCAGAACATATGCTGGTGCTTAAGAAAAGAGCCGGTGCGATTGTGAGAGCGGGGGAAGAGGATTACTGAATGGGCAGCGTTCTCTCAGGGAAGACGCGCTCGACACTTTATCACCGATAAAAGACACGGACAACGCTCCGGCCCAATGAAAGAGCCTCAGAGAACTCTGTTAGGGACTGTCAGATGGCCAGGTGATCAGGAGGACACCAAAGTACAAACAAATATATAAATATATTCAATGCTTGAAAATAATTAACAAATAAAAGCAAGAAAAATGAGCAAATAAACCAACCAGAACAACTAGTTGGAAAAACTATCCAAAAAATGCCCCCCCCATCAAAAAAAAAAAAAAAAAAATATGTATGACAAAACAAAGTTACAAAAACAGTCTATATTTTAACTATAAAGCTATATAAAACTATACATTTTACCTATAAAGAATAACGCACAAATAAAATATAGATTAAATATGTTAAATATCAAACTACAGAACCTTGCAAAATTTTCTGAAAAAAAAAAACAAAACTCCTCGTACAAAATATGTTACATGAATACTGTAAAATTTTGAGATGTTGCATAAAGCAACTTTATCTTTTGCTTGTTTTTCCTCGTCTTCTTTTCTCTTTTTCCTATGTTGTGAACCTGACAGCTTTGGTCTTATTTTCTCCATCTCTCACGAATCCCAATCGTTGTGTTTGTTTTGCAAATTGTGGATCAAGTCATCTGATTTATCCCACATCCCTTCACCCAACACTGTTTCTCAAGAGAAGTCAAGAGTGCAAACCGATTTTACACTTTTTGTTTTGTAGTACCTATGTTATTAGATGTAAAAAAAAAAACACGTTTGCTTTTTAGGAGTGTGACGATTAATCCTGTAAGTGACGTGTACATCCTTAATAAATTAGTGATGCGTTAAACCCCAAAGGAACACCATCTTACATCCCAACAGGTGAAACAACAACAACAACAACAACAATTAAAAATACCTCATTACAATACAAATAATTATTAACTTCAAAATCAACTCCATCAACCATAAACAAGCGAAACACTCGAGCACGGCTCCCCTGGACCATCGGAATGAAATGGTTTCATCCTGATTGGATCGAATGGGATAAATTGGGCGTGGCAGTCATCAGTCCCTCCTTATGTCCGTCACTTGGAATTAATATTCAACAAAATTCCCTTAAATTGATAAGAACTTGCAAACAAATTAGAAGGATGAATCAAATTGGCTAACTGAACTGAACTGAACTAAAGTAAATGGACAGAAATGGTGTGAGCACTGGTTTCTCTGGGTGTAATTGAAGTGGTGTGTGTAAATGTAGTTAGTAGTTACTCTTATTGTGTGGCCACGGTGTTTTCAGGGATTTCGGCTCAAGAACGTAAAGAATCATTCGGTTGTGATTCATGTGCCACGCAGATTATCTTCCACACTTAAAGGGCAAGAACATAATCCCGGTCAATACTCAGGACGGCCATACAAATTAAGATTGTGTGCATGAATTAATAATAATAATAATAATAATAATAATAATATTATGAGTATTTGTAAGGCGCTTTTCACAGTTTTAACGGTCTCAAAGCGCTCGACAAGATTGCCAGTTTAGTAAGGCTTTCAGAAACGTCTAAAGAAATATTTCACATTACACAGAAATAGGAATAACTTGAATATTATATTAACTTTAAATATAAATATCATTTTGTATTATATACTGTATTCAAATAAAAAAATAAAACTTTATTCATCCCCAGGGGGAAATTGCTTTTTCGGTTACAGTTGCTCACACAAAAGATAAATATAATAATAATAATAATAATAATAATAAAGAAGCAAAAAATTGAAATGTACATCTGCATAAAAATCTCAGTATAATACAAATACAAATAAGTAAAAAGTGACTAACAGTAAATAGTGAAGATATTGCACATAACCAGAAAAATATACGGGTTGTACCAATAATGCTCATAGAAAGTAACTATAATTATATAATTAATTAGATATTATTATATAACTATAATTGAAATAACTAAAATATGAAATATTAACTACTGTCGGCCATTATCTAATTCCGTAACATTTTACAGAATGTGAAATGCCTTTTGTGATGATGCAATCACGCAAACTGCTGAGTCACATGGTCGTGCTGTGGAGGATTGTGGGAGTTGGAGTTCTCGCCAGGATTGTGTTGCGTTGATTTCTGGGTGGATCCTCGTCAGTGTCTTCGCTGTGTTCTCTGACTTTTTTGTTTCCTGCTTGTGACAAGCGTTATGTAGAAAACGTGTTATATTGCATTTAGTCAGTTTTCTTTGAGCTCACACTTTAGTTTAATAGAGTCTCGCACCTTTTTGTTGCTGAAATATCGAACTTCAGCTTAACGATCAAGAACTTCCAATATCTATTCACAACTCTTTCAAATACATCTGTAAAATCGAAAAGCAGGTTTTAAACGATGGAGATGTACAGAATGTTCAGTAAGACTCTCGACTGAGATGGATTTCAATACAGGATTATCGGTGGCATTTCTCCATCAGTTGAATCTCAACCGAGAACAAGGAACTAGATCGTCTATCTCTATAAATCTCAGAATTGACGTAAATGAAGAGCCTGAACATTGTAAAAAAAGATGCAAAATTGTAGCATCACGTGGAATGTCACATTACATTGTTTGTCTCTAATTACACTTCTATTAAATATTTGTTAAATATATTATATTTTTACTAAGCTTAGTCATGTTTATTTTCCAATGTACTTTTTTAAGTCCTTAATTCCATTCGATGTGAAGGTCATCGCGTGGTATAGCTACAGTTAGCAACGGTTCCTCCATGTTTGGGCGATGCTCGTGATGAGGAGAATCCCTGAGGTGATGCGGGTCTGCTCTTCAGATTCAGCTCGGCCGGCCGTGTGTAATGCGCGAGAGCCAGATGCAGAGCAAGACTTCTAGCAGAGGTTCATTAATCAGACCCAGAGCTTCTCCTCCTCCATCCATCATGGCAGCTCAACACACCGTGAAGCTCTTCAGAAGGATGTTCTCCACGTCTGGCTGCTCTGCTTCCTGTCTTGCCAGTGAAACGCGGAGACGACTCAAACGCTTGATCAAATGCCAGCGCGTGTTCTACAACCAACAGACGACACAAACACGGGAAGACGAGAAGCGGAGGATCCTGGGTGTTGTAGTGGATACGAACTATGGAACTATGGAAGTCATACTTGACTTTCCTGTAGACTTGGAGACAAATAGGTAATTCTGAGCACTTCAAGATAGTCTAGAAGGAAAAGAAAGTCCCTAAAGAATAACCCTAACACTTAACTCGGTTACGGTTAAAACCAACTTGCTCAGGGTGAGTTGGTTTTATTTTGTCACAGGATTTTTTTTATGTCACATTTTATTGTGTTACTCTGTACATTTCTGTATGTTACTACTGCCTTTGTCTGATGTTTGGATGATGTCTGATGTTTGGATGATGTCTGATGTTTGCATGTGTGATGCTTAGATGATGCTCAGCGCTAAAGTTTGGTTTGTTTGCCTCCCAATTGTTTCAATTCCGAACGATTTCCCTCGCGATCATTTCTGTTCTGTTTTTGGTTTATTTTGTAATGAAAAGGGCGTCTTCTGAGATTGTGTCTGAGCTCTCGTCAGAATTAGGAATTTTGAAAAGTTCACCGGTGACGATGTTTTCCTATCCTATAATCCTATATTTTCCCAAAAGTCTTGAAAGATTCTATATTAGCGTAGAATATTAGCTCACAGTCACAAATCCTTCCAAATGGACAAAAAAATCACAGAGAAAGTCAGAGTGTAGAAGGAAATTATCTACTTGGAAAAAACAGTCAATATAAAAAGTTTGTCAATATGGCCACTAGGGACTGTATTGGTGCTCTGCATTTAATGTAGTGAACACAGTCAAACCCGGAGCAGTGGGCATTTTTATATTTTGTCCTTGTGATGAAGTTTAATTCGTCCTCACACAGCCAATAAAACGATGAATTGAGGCTGAATTAACCATGAGGCTGAAAACAGCATCTGCTCAACACTTCATCTCCTCTTTTATAGTGTAGTCAAAAGTATAGTTGCTTTTTTGTCGCCCCAAAAATTATTCTTATTTTAAAGGAAACCCAAAATATGCAGCAATATGCTTTAGATGCTCTAAAATCCCAACTTGATATAATCCTCATAAATATCTTAGACGTTCCACAAGACAGGAAGAAGTGACGAGTGAAAAAAGCATCAGTGTGTGTGTGTGTGCGTGTGTGACAATTTTTGATGGTTTATAGTGACTGGATTCTTAGCCAACATTCAAAGACTTCATGAGTCATCATCAAAAAATGAACAAAAAAGCACGATTTGTAGAAAAACCAAATTACGACTGAATGGAAAGAAAATAAGTCTAATATATGTTTGAGTTTATCGCTCTGAAGTTTAGCTCCAACAAATTCAGCGATGGACCGAGGCCACAAACCCTCCAACACGATGATTCTGTGACTGATTTACTCACTATAAAGTGAGAAGCTAAAGTGCAAACCACCACAACCCTGAAGAACCAGCAGAAACGGCTGAAAGAAAATGACATTTCACAAAATCTGCAATTGAGATGAGGAAGGGTCGTAGTTCCTCCTGGTCTGGGGACGGTTTGTCCTCTACTGTTATATCTGCTTCCACACGCGGTAAAAAACGATGAGCACAGACAAACACTCGGGTCTCGATGATCACAGATCCCTCATCACCTCCATTAACCTCTTGAGACCCGAATTGACGTTCTTTTTTAAATTTACTCTGCTACTTGGGCTTTTAGAAGCACAATAAGTGTAAAAATGAAGCGTCGTTTTTTAACGTGATTTAATGCTGGAGATATTACGTAAGTTATTACTAAATATTTACTTATTTTCATCTATCTTTTGCGTTCTAGCAACAAGGAAAACAGGTCTTACCTAAACATCGCACTCATAATATTCCATAAATGATACGATATAATGATATAACTGCTAACCGCGCTTTGAGGATGAGAGACTACTAGAGTGTAATGTAGCATCACTAGAACATGACCGATGGTTTCTCTACTTGAGAGAGATTCAACAGCGCTTAGAAACCCCCTGTGATGTCACGTGACCTGAAGAGGACGCCGGGTCTCAGGAGGCTGCAGGAGCCGTGAAGCAGAGGAGGAACTACCTTCGGTCCTGATGCTGAAGGGCGAGTCGGCCAGACGCTTGGTGGAGAACTGACCGCCCAGAGACGTCATCAGGAAACACAGGCTGAAGAAGCCGATTCCAGCCACGAAAATCCTGCAGCGGAGAGACGGAAGGTGTCGTGATGGATAAAGAGCTTCAGAGATCATTCGTGTGTTTATTAAAAGAACGACACTCGCTGCGGGAGATTTTCACTATCACACCATCCGTACTGAGTGAACTGTGGAATAAATTTACTTTACTTTACTGGGCAATATCCGAGTGCTTTCCACGTGTGTATAATTTTGTACAATTCTTGTCATATTTTTCTATTCTATTCTATATTCTTATTTAACTGTAATTTCTAAGATGTATATACTTTTATTTGATGCTGCTTGAGTTTTTTCTTAGTGCTGCTGTAACAAGGAAATTTCCCCACTGTGGGACGAATAAAGGACTTTCTATTCTATTCTATCACATCCTCCTTTATGATCTTTTTTCGTGGCTATATTAATATTTTTTTCCTTCCAATCCAAGGCATTACTTAACTAAACCTCACGCAGGCCGCCATTAGTCTACTACTGTGATAATGGATTAAAATAGCTGGCACTCTACTCGCTCGCTTACTACATACGTACTGCTTTATTAAATATTATTTTCACTTGATTTAAATTCATTCATCTCAACGGCTTCTTTCACTTCTGGGTCACGGGGAGCTAATATCAGCGTCTCTATGCAATTACTGTGAAATACTGTAGAGACTATTTAAATCTATGGATGGATAGATAGATAGATAGATAGATGGATGGATGGATGGATGGATGGATGGATGGATGGATGGATGCAGGGGCGTCACTAGGGTTGGTGTCACCCGGTGCGGTAAAGCCATGGTGTCACCCCCCCCTTCACCCCCCCCCCCCCCCCCCGAACAGTTGATGAACTGATGAACAGTTACAGTAGTACTGTATTAGTAAAACAAACGTCCTACGAACGCGCTCCGCCCGCGATTGCCCTCACAATTGTCCAGTCCTACCGCGTGTAACCACGTTTCAAACGCGCTCGTAACACGTCCTAGCGCGTTCGGTCCGCGTCAGTACAGCGTCTATAGCGGGCGTAACGCGTATGGGCGTGGCACCCGGCCGCAGTTACCCGCGCGCCAAACTTTTGGTCAGCCCAAATTTTTTTCCGCCAGACCACCGCGGCTAAATTTCCTGCAGCGTGTAAACGCGCTTGTATCACGTCCTCTTTACGTTTAACGGCGACCTGCTCACAAGACAGTCTTGTTGTACTGATCTACGATCGATTATGAATATTGAAACTAACTCGATCGAGACTCGAGCTATGTCTGCTTTGTCAAATTTGCATTTTTTTCATTTTGGTGTCACCCCCTGTGATTGGTGTCACCCGGTGCGGCCCACACCCCCCTAGTGACGCCACTGGATGGATGGATGGATGATGGAGACAGACAGGTGGAGATAGATGGATGGATGGATGGATGGATGGATGGATGGATGGATGGATGGATGGATGGATGGATAGATAGATAGATAGATAGATAGATAGATAGATAGATAGATAGATAGATAGATAGATAGATAGATAGATAGATAGATAAAATCTTCATTTGTCCTGAGAATAAGAAATTAATATTTCCCCAAACCATTAAATGTGTATATCATGTTTATCTATAATTCTGTGATTTATTGTTCATACTTCTTGTTCACATCTTGTTTGTATTTGATCAGCTTGTGATTTGATCAGTAAGTTGTAAACAAACACACAGCACACTCCTTGTATGTGTAAACATTCACTACTACACCATTAAACTCTGAGATTCTGGTCCAAACTCTTCAGAATCCGTTTTTGAGTTAAAGTGCGGCGACCTACTTGGACAAACGATGGTCACTGGGGAGGGTGACACACACACACTCACTCACACACACACACACACACACTCACACACTCGGAGCAGTGGCCAGTCGACACAATCCGGGATTCAAACCCGTAACCTATCGGTTTCTAGTCCGTCTCTCTGATCTTTAGGACGCAATGGCAACACGCGTGAGAGGTCATGTGACTATCTCCGCATTACCGTGGCTTCGTGTTCCACTTCAAGCTCATGTGACGTGACAATAAAGCAAAGCAAACATCTGCTTTCCTTCAGCTTTCATCCCGTGGAACTTCATCGCCTGACACTTTTACATTAAAGCCACTTCAGTGAATGGAGTCTTCACACTAACTCTACTAACACCAGCGCTTAGTTTGTGAAGCTGCTATCTGGTGCGCACCCACTAGCTCTGCTGTATTTATGGAAACTAAGAAGGTTATTAATAACTACACACCTACTATAACAATATTAACTATATGCCTCTAAAGGTACGAATTCTGTCAGCAGCGTCAGCAGAAATTCTGTACGTACTTTTGAGACCTAAGGGACACTTTGGTTAATGGACAGTTTTCTTTTTTTTTTTTTAATTGACTCCTTTTCCCTAATTTTTGATCACAGATAAATAATGAACAATTTTATTTATTTATTTTCCCCGCCTAAGTAGCGACTTTGCGTTGGTGTCGAACTAGGAAAAGAGCTATATAAATAAACTTGAACTTCAGGCCAATTTTGCCCCAGTACAGCGTCACAAATTTGCGTCATGAAATGTTTGGGATGTCTCCCATCTCCCAGTCGGCTGTGCGTATAGAGTCAACATGCTGAAGAATCTATATGGATTTCTTTGAGGTAATATCGTACCCTAAGGTTCCACTTCTATAGGAGACTATTAATGCATCCGTACATCAGCACTTCTTCAGGGGAATAATGTATACGCTGGTTAAAACTAGAATAATGTGAGTTGTCAGATAAACTGTGAGCAACACGTTTGTAGTAACAGCACAAACACACAGCAGGCGTTACTGTTAAAACGCTTACGAAAAAGTCAAAATGAAAAGCTGCGGTCGATTCCTGGAAAAAGAATATCAGGCAACATACACACACACACACACACACAACATACACGCACAAACTAGACCAAACAAAAAATGAATCCAAAAAACGACCCTTTAAAACGGCAGCTGTTATTATTTCACACACACATGAGTCTAAAGTTGTCCTGGCATCGTTCCTTAGTTCATCATTAGCACGTTTGACTCGTGTGTTAAATCAAGCTCGGCAGTGAGAAGATCGCGGGGAAAAGGAACGGGAATTATTCCGGGTCGCGATGTCAGAATATTCAGCGCCGAGCGAGTCTCACCTGAAAGGTCTGAACGTCAGCACGCATCTCCTCGTCATAGTCACACACTCGTTACGGACCACGATCATGGTGACGCATCTTCAGAAGTAGTTTCCCTGCGGTTCGGAGCAGTTTACATGAAGTCCATTGATGCTGCTCCTGCTGATGCTGAGGAGCTTCCCCGTGTGTGTGATCCAGCAGACGGAGGCTCGGCTTCAGAATATAACCAGGTCTCCAGGACGGCAGCGTGTCGGTCTCTGGGGATCAGACGAGCAGAAACGCAGCCGAGCCGCTGCTGGAGGAGACAAACACGCGTGTGTGAAGCGTGTGGAGATCAGCACCACGGACAGCTCCCGGACGACCACTGCGCCCTCTGCTGGACGAATCACGCTTTATATCTGTCTGAATGCACGGGAAACACAAGCCACATGTATCGCTGTTGTTGATGCAGTTTCTATGGTTTAGCCATGTGTGTTCTTCAACAAAGCTTTCCACTATTAATTGGTTATATCTTTATTGTAAATCACACGAGTAGATGAATTCCAGATGAAAGTAGCATATTGGTGGTGGTGGTGAATGGTAAAAGTAAAAAAAAAAAAAAATCTTCAAGTAAATCCAAACTGAGATACAGAGATCTTTTCAATGCTTTTGCCTTTGCGCTGCTTTGTTCTGTTTGCTCTTTTTCCTCAATTTGCCAATGTGGCTTCCAAACAACACACTTTTGCCTTTTTCTTAGATTCAGTGGCGGCTGAAATATCTTAAATATGTGGGGTCACGCCTATTCTATTTCAAAATAAAAGTCTGATAATGGGAAATTGATGAATATAACAAAATGGCAAACAAAGAAGCATTGATATCACAATAAATAAATATAAAATAAATAAATAAATAAATAAATGGTACCAACTAGAAATGGCTCCTACAGTTGTAGATTTGATCATTGGCGGTTTTCTATAATGCCTGTTGAGCCCCAACATTAGATCCTCTCATTTCCTCGAATCTCCTCTAATGCTTTATGTGCATTTGTTCTTTAGTGTATTTAGTATATAAGTTAATTCTTTGCACTGCTATGCCAAGTCAAATGTGTTTTGTCGTCTACTTTATGGATTGTTCATTCTAACCCGTAACAATCATCACAGAGTGAATAGGGCGAGTTTATTAAAAGGAAGCAGTGATAGGATCACCTGATGTGATATGAGCTCCTGGGATTATTGAAAACTGTATATGAGGGTAAATAGCGGAAGAATGTGTAATCCATGATGGCGGGTGAGTAAGGAAATAAAGAAGGAGGGATGTGAGAGGTAAAACTACAGCAAACTGAGAGAGAGTGAGTGAGAGAGTGAGTGAGAGAGTGAGTGAGTGAGTGAGAGAGTTTAAGTGAGTGAGTGAGTTTGAGTGAGTGAGTGAGTGAGAGAGTGAGTGAGAGAGTTTAAGTGAGTGAGTGAGTGAGTTTAAGTGGGTGAGTGAGTGAGTGAGTGAGTGAGTGAGTGAGTGAGTTTGAGTGAGAGAGTGAGAGAGTGAGTGAGTGAGAGAGTTTAAGTGAGTGAGTGAGTGAGTGAGTTTGAGTGAGAGAGTGAGTGAGTGAGAGAGTGAGTGAGAGAGTTTAAGTGAGTGAGTGAGTGAGTTTAAGTGGGTGAGTGACTGAGTGAGTGAGAGTGAGTTTGAGTGAGTGGTGAGTGAGTTTAAGTGTGTGTGAGTGATGAGTGAGTTTGAGTGAGAGAGCGTGAGTGAGTGAGTGAGTGAGTGAGTGAGTGAGTGAGTGAGTGAGTGAGTGAGTTTAAGTGAGTGAGTGAGTGAGTGAGTGAGAGAGTGAGTTTAAGTGAGTGAGTGAGTGAGTAAATCTGTTTCCATAAGGATCCAGAGATGAAGTGAATAAAGAGTCTCTATAATCCTGGTGAAGAACAGGTGGTGATGCAGGTGCACTGCGCTTCTCATTCATTCATTGTTAAATATTTTTTTTATTTAGTGCAACAACTACAACAACATAGATATCAAACCACAGAGAGAAGGAACTGTACAATGTTCTAAAATAAAATAAGTTTTTTTGAGTACATAAGTACATTATTATTATTATATTTATTTAAATATTAATTAATTATTTATTTAAAAATAATTAAAGTCTGGTGGTATTATTATTATTTTTTATTATTAATGCATTTTGTTTCCAGAATATTCACATAATTCACATTTTGTACAAATATCACTAGTCTTAGAAAAAGAAAAACAACAACAATTTAGCAAATTGAAAAAAAGCACAGCAAACTAATTAGCAAAAAAAAAAACCAAAGGAACAATTTAGCAAATTTGACCCAACTGGTCAAATAACTGGAAAAACTATTGATTAGTTCGGGATGGGAAAAAAATTAAGAAAAATGTGTCAAATAATACAATAAAATAAGCGGTAAGCAAATATTCTGTTAGCCAATTTTGCCAAAGAGCATGATCTAGATGTTTTTCTGACAAAGACATAAAAGTATACGTAGAGTTTATCCAGCACCATGTTGAGAATAAAGACGTCTTATGATGAACCTGCGAGAGAGTGAGAAACTAACAACAGCAAGAATATCTAAAAAAAAAAAAAAAAGTAGTAGTGAATGTGTGTGTGCGTGCGTGTCAGTTCTTCATCTCTCCTCTCAGTCTGGTACATCTGCTATTAATGAAAGCCTCGCCACTTTACCATGCTGAGGATCTGCTTTCAAAAAGAAAATCAATAGTCATCTATTTCCCAGAGACTCGCTGTGCGGCTTCAGAAAGAACCGTGTCATACAAAACTTTCAGCCTCGCTGTCATAATAAAGCAGTCGAGATGTTTGAAGCCACTGCAGACACACAAACCATGAGGAAAGAGCTTTAAACGCTGCTCCCATCACTCCTCATTCTATCCCTCTCTACATCTCTCCGTCTGTCTGTCTGCAAGAAAGTCTGTCGTTCATCTGTTGTCTGTCCATTAAACAACTAATTAAAAAGTGTATATTTTGATGTGTGTGTGTGTGTGTGATGGCTAAACGAATGACACTTTAGCACTAGCACCAATGGCTTTTGCCTTCAGGAAATTGTATATTTATCAGCATACCGTACCGTTGACTGTGCCAATGTCGTACACCACTTCAGGCTCAACAACCATCAAAGTCAGTAAAAGAGTATGTTCAGGTGTCAATCAGCTGCACTTTCTGTAGTTCCATCTCTTCTGTATTGAGAGTCTTAACAGGACGAGGTGTTCAGAACGCTGGTCATCTCACTTCTACAGTCTAAAGCTGTTCTTCATTCTGCAGACTTGGGAAATAATTTGTCAACCATACACAATACTTGTGAATAACGGGTTAACGACGCTCCCAGTGAGAACATATTACAAACATGGCATGATCTTGATTAAGACAGAGTTTCCAAACAGTAATACCATTGGAATTCTGACTTATTTATATCAGGAATAAGTCCCTTTTTCAATTATTGACACAGCTTTGCTCACTTCTTCGTGTCTTTTAGCCTTTCTGTCCTTGTTTAAGTCTCTTTGTTTGCTTCACTAAAGAAATGAGATCCACTGACTCTCCATGTGTCATGAGATACTCGTGCAATGAGAATGAATGTCTTGCTGTTACTGGACGTCTGCTGTGAGCGTCTGTTCTCCAGCTGCTAAAGAGGCTCTTGATTCTCTCTCTCTCTCTTTCACTCTCTCTCTCTGTCTCTCTCTCTCTCTCTGTCTCTCTCTCTCTCACTGTCTCTCTTTTTCACTGTCTCTCTCTCTCTCACTCTCTCTCTGTCTCTCTCTCTCTCTCTCTCTCTCTCTCTCTCTCTCTCTCTCTCTCTCTCTCTCTCTCTCTCTCTCTCTCTCTCTCTCTCTCTCTCTCTCTCTCCAGCTGTCAGCTCATCTTTATTCTCTTAAAACACACCAGACACAGAAACACTGAGCTGATCCTCAAGAAATCTGATGAAGACAGTGTAAATGATGACCCATGTGGAGATTGCACGCTCTCCCTCATGCTTGTGTGGGTTTCTTATGGGTCTTCGGCTTCCCCCACAGTCTAAACATGCAGGAGAATCAGTCTCTGAAAAACTGTCCTTAAGTGTAAAGTGAGAGTGTAAATGTGTGTCCTGTTCTGTGATTGAAGAATAAATCAATCCTTACATTTTTTTAATCACTAAAACACTTCTTGAATTCTGCTCTCCTTTTCTCTAAACACACACTCCGATTTTCAAGCTACATTCACAAAACTCTGACTCAAACCAAACTTGCACCTCAATATAGTTCAATCTGAGTTCAAAACTGAACTATACTGTACAATCAAAGTGTTGTCTTGAGTCCGTCAAAATGAAAATAACTCAAATCACTAAACACTTGCGAACAGAAACTAAACACCAATGAGCAGTTGCTAAACACTAGTGAACAGTCACTAAACACTAGTGAACAGTCACTAAACACTAGTGAACAGTCACTAAACACTTGCGAACAGTCACTAAACACTAGTGAACAGAAACTAAACACTAGTGAATAGTCACTAAACACTAGTGAATAGTCACTAAACACTAGTGAACAGTCCCTAAACACTAGTGAACAGACACTAAACACTAGTGAACAGTCCCTAAACACTAGTGAACAGACACTAAACACTAGTGAACAGACACTAAAAACTAGTGAATAGTCATTAACAGTAGTGAACAGTCACTAAACACTTGCGAACAGAAACTAAACACTAGTGAGCAGTCACTAAACACTAGTGAACAGTCACTAAACACTAGTGAACAGTCACTAAACACTAGTGAACAGTCACTAAACACTAGAGAACAGTCACTAAACACTTGCGAACAGTCACTAAACACTTGCGAACAGTCACTAAACACTAGTGAACAGTCACTAAACACTAGTGAACAGTCACAAAACACTTGCGAACAGTCACTAAACACTTGCGAACAGTCACTAAACACTAGTGAACAGTCACTAAACACTAGTGAGCAGTCACTAAACACTAGTGAGCAGTCACTAAACACTAGTGAACAGTCACTAAACACTAGTGAACAGACACTAAACACTAGTGAACAGAAACTAAACACTAGTGAGCAGTAGATGTAGTGCTATACTGTACATTTATTGGTATATTCTGTACAAAATCAAGGTGTGTTGCATATTTCCGAGCTGTGGTGTAAAGCATGGATCAGCTGAGTAGAGTAATAAAGAGAAGAATAAGCATTTGTCCTGTTGGAATGCGTCTGAAGCGGCGGAGCAGAACCGCTTCTCCATCGCTCTGGTCCATTATCCAGCATCTGGTGTTGAGCCCGTGACCTTGTGCTGGATGTGATGGAAGCACCGCGCGGTCCAGCTGATAACGGGGCAATTTCCCCTCGTCTGCTCGCTCCATCAATCAGGCGTCGCCCGGTGACTGTGTCTGAGCGCTCACCATCTTCATTACCCACCAATACAAGAAACAAGCCGGACAATGAGGTGACCTAGAGCGTCTGTTCAGAGTGAAGCTGAGGGCCTGTTTCCAGTCGCAAACCCAAAGTGTGTGTGTGTGTGAAACCAGAGGCCAGTGAATAATGGACAACGATTGATGGAAGTGAAATGACGGAGCGAGAAGTGAGGAGCTTAAAATGTGACACTCTTCCAATCACAGTTTCTTCTCACTGAAACGCTCAGTAAACAAACATAAAAAAAAGGTAATATTCACTAGAAAACCACAACTGAAATAAACTGCTCTAAAGATGAACAGATGGGAATTTTTTTCTAAGCAGATGAAAACGGTTTTTCAACCACAAATCACCTAGAAAAACGAATGATTCCTTTTGTGATGTGTAAATTAGTGTAAACTGCTCTTTCAGTCAAACTCACAATGCTAATTTCATAGCCTTGTAGGAAACAAAAGCATCAACGATTCCTCATTTTCGAAACTAATTGACAGTTCATGCGAACATGTTTGACTGAGGAGCACTGCACTTTTTTTCCACTTTCAATATCATGGTCATATCATGGACTCCATGTCCCATCAATCCGAGTGTTTCCCTGCTTTCTGAGGTATACACACTACAGTATGTACTGGTGGTCAACCTGATGTCATTGTACACGTCTGATAAAATTTCAAAAACATATTTGCTGGTTGCTAGTTGCGAGTCCTGCATCTGTCAGGTTCTTCCAAGATGTTGCTTTCTTTCTGGGCTTCAATCCAGTTCAATCCAGGTTTATTTCCAGGCTTCAATGAGTGTCTCCGTGGAGACTCTGGATTTCCCTTTCATCATGGAGTCGGGGGGATTTTGTTAAGATCACAGCCAACTCGGTTCTGGTCTACCAGCATCTGGACTGGTTCTGTTCCTCCTCTACAGTTCCTACTCATCCAGGAGTCCTGACCAACCATCATCTTGGTCTCCATCAAGGTCTCTCTTGTTCAAGTTTATTTATATAGCACTTTTCTTAGTTGCGGAGACAAGTACAAATGTAAAATGGAGTAAATGGAGACACTCTTGTGTTCTTCAGTTTTGATCTTCAGTTTTGCCACAATTCTGCCATAAATTTGGGGTTCTGACTCTGAAAAAAGTAATTACATTAATGATGAGTGTTGATGAGTGTTGTGAGTGTTTTTTCACTCACATTTGAATGGTTACAACAAGTGATTAAGTTAAACACATTGTAATGGGCACAATTAAAAAGCAAATTGAAGTGGTAGTGTGTAAGCTTTCGCTTCTGTGTTAATGAATAAAACTACGATTTTATTTCTCAGGAGAGAAAATAGAAGGTGAAGCCGGATTGTAAGTGGCTGTCTATTCAGATCACTGGTAGCCACAGTGGGAACTTTGCACTAAGGTTTTCATTTAATTTTCATATAAGATTAAATATTTGCCGTGGGACTAATTTTAGCATCACATCCCGTGTTAAAGAAACAATGTGCATAATGTTATTTATTGAATAGGTGAATTAAGCAAGTGCAAAATGTACTTCATATATCGCAAGAAAACCAAAAAGGTACGATTATAAAACATAAGGAGACAAAAACAAACACTGCGACAATGTTTTACAACGCAACATGAAGGGGAATGGAGCACATCTTTCATTCTAGACACCCAAGATCGTCATCTGTGGGTTTTTTCTTTGTCATTACAAGACTTTTCGATGAGTGTCAACTCACATTGGCGTGTGTGTGTGTGTGTGTGTGTGTGTGTGTGTGTGTGTGTGTGCTGTTATTGAGGAAGAGGAGCGGTGAGACAATACAGACGTGCGACACACTTCAGTGGTCGGCGGCTGCATGTCATACATTTCCTCTGTGCTCCGAGTCGTGTTTAGCGTGTGTGTGTGTGTGTGTGTGTGTGTGTGTGTGTGGTGAGTTCAGTCATAAATCCAGCAGATGGGAAACACAGATATGAGCTGCTTCGGCTGGATGGTGGATGACTGCAGGAAATGAGATGAACCCACACACACAAACATGTCATGAAAAGTTGTATTTATGTCAGTGTGGAGCACATTGGTGAGTAGGAATGAGATTTGCAGGAGACGTGTTGCGTGACGCTTCTTCAGCTTTCAGCAACATCACAGTGATGGAGCACTTGTAGCGTAACAGTTCAAGTGCAGTAGAGAGACAGACTCGATGAAAGAAAGAATGAATGAAAGAAACAGACGGACAGACAAATAGATAGACATCTGGTTACTTGTCTGTCTGTTTGTCGTTCAGAAAAGAGAAACATTTGAGAAACTAAACAGCCACTGCACAACGGACAGACAAACACCAACAGGATCTTCACATCAGACCCAGTATTGGCGGAAAAATGAGAGAAAATAAGATTTATATTTTGACGTAGAAGACAAGTGTCTTTCCTGAGGGGTCAGGAAAGCGTCCACGTACAGGTCAACACTGCCTCCTGGAACACAGGTACATCTTCTTTCCCACTGATCACGTGGCCCTTTTCTCAGTCTGAAATAAAATCAAGACCTGCCCAACTGAAAGCCAAGACTAAACCATCCTACAGCCAAGATTTGCCCAACCAAAAGCCAAGACTAAAGCAATCAAAAGCCAAGTCTAACCCAACCAAAAGCCAAGACTAAAGCAATCAAAAGTCAAGACTAACCCAACCGTGCCTTTTAATGAGAGATTGGATGAGAGAATAAGAGAAATTGTTTTGAAGACTAAATGTGCGGCCAAAATCGTGTAAACTAAAGGAGTCACCTATGATCGGCGGCGACATTTTTCTACAAGGAGACGGTCTAGTTGACGTAACTCAATCTTCTGATAAATCTCATGGATGATTGATCTCCACAGACATTATGATGAGGTGAACACACCAGACAAGAGCTTCCCAGTTAGAACTATACGAGCACAAACAGTCAGGGATAATTGCTGAAAGGCAGCAACACTTTACTCTTAAACTAATTGATTGTTATTTTATTTGTGATCTTTCTAGCTAATGATTGGTAGATGTCGTGTTATTCCCATTTCTGTGCATGAGCAGTTTGATATATGTTGGTAAGCAGTAGAGTTCTGCAGTATGTTCATGTGCTCTTGTGGCTTTAGATTGCGGGTCCGTGTCTGTATTGCAGCATCTGATCGATTCCCTGCTGCCACTGCCATTACAGCAGCTTTCTAACACGAACGACAATCTTCAGCATTTTACTAAAAGGCTTCGTATCGATTTCCCCAAACATAATTTGGCCAGTAATGACAGTGGATTCCACCCAAACTACTTTACCAAACAGCAAGACGGTGTTCGAGTGATTCTCCTGCCTCTGTTTGACTTTTACACGCGGCTAGAAACGTCCATCAAAAGTGTTCATAACGGTCCAAATCCTCAAAACTCAGACTCTGTGAGGTAATTCTGCACGTGCATGTTACATCACTAATTGCAATTGTAAACAGTATGTCACTTGCATACATGTGTATGTGTGTAGATTGGTTGGTTGGTTTGTTTAATTAGTTGATTGATTAGTTGGTTGTTTGATTGGTTGGTCAATACTCTGTGGGTGTATTCCATCTTCAGATTAAGACTCGCTGTGATTGGCTAGAAATGACCCAGAAATGAAAAATACAAAGCTGGATGAATTCTTACAATTTGAATTCGTAAAACATGCATGCAAAGATTCTTACGAGAGCTTAGAATGTGTTGGTTTAAAAAACAAAAAATTCCCAACACCCCCCCCCGATTTACCCGTTTGTTCCCAGCAATTCACGGAACAATATGAGTGGTAATGCGATTCCGGAGCGAAGCGGGTGAAATATTAACAACGGGCTTTTGGATTTAGTGGAGCTGCGTCCCCGGGGGGGCGGGGCATTTAATACTTTAGACCTTTTGTTCTTGGCGTTGATTTCCCCAGGGCGAGTACAGTCTGTGTGCACAACAACATCTACACACTCTTTCCAGTGACTGTTGGGTAAATATTTGTGCTTTAACTGACGGCGTTTTGTCGATAGCGTCAGTATAATGAGAGGTGTCTGGCTGAGATCTGTTCACGAGGATCCATAAGTCACGCTAAACTCAGAGCGAGTCGCGTGTGATGTCCTGCTGAGGCTTTGCATCTAAAGTGGGAGAAATCATGGAATATATGACAGAACCGCAGCAAAAACCAGCAGTAATATTGAATGAAAAGCAGGAAAGGCAACGGAGCGATCAATAATTGAATCGATGCTTGAGTCCGACAGGGACGGTGGTGCAGTGGCCAACAGCTGGAGGCTGAAGTTTGAGGCCCGGTCAGCGTCTTTCTGTGTGGAGTCTGCATGTTTCATGAAAAGAAGTCATACGTGTGTGTGTGTGTGTGTGTGTGTGTGTGTGTGTGTGTCGCTCTGTGATTGGTCGCTCAACCAGAGTTGCTGAGATTGATTTCAGCTCCTTGTGATCCAGAAATGAAAATTCCATTCAAGAAATGGATAAACTATTTAGTTTTAAATTCTGAAGCATGGCTTTTTATTTCTAAAATAAAATCTATATTTAAAAAAATTTCTGGTAAAGAAAAGTATTTCATCATCAATTTTATATTGCCTGTCTGAAGCACGGACATTTCTATCTGCAATTGTATATATTTAACTATTTAAAATTTTATTACATGTTTTTATTAAAGCCAACTACAGATTTAGCACTGGACTAAATTAAAAAAAGAAAAAGAAAAGAAAAAGCCTAAAAAACGAATTCGATGTTATTTATTGTCAGTAAATGTCAGTTTTTTTTCTTTTTTTTT
>CM051500.1:29118755-29130867 GCA_028031935.1 Paedocypris micromegethes
TTTTTTTTTAAAACAAGACATTGGTTTAACTGGATCTAAACTATAAGTAAAAACATAAAGGTGCAACTATTGTAATTTAGTTTAGATAATTAATGGTAGTGATGTTTATCATAGCAGGAGTGTTACACATGATCAAATCCCCTCTCTCTGGTATGTTGCTACTATCTTCTGTGTGTGTGTGTGTGTGTGTGTGTGTGTGTGTGTTCCTGATCCGTGATTGGTTGGCTATCCGTTGATTCTGTTCCTTTGCCTTCAGCACAGAGACGTTGGAATCCAAGAAGTGAACGACGCTTAAGTCAGAATATGAACAACGAAAAAAAACCCAAAATAAACGGTAAAAACAAACCATCACCATCATGTCAAAGTGCCGCCAACAAATGACTTAATCAGAAGCACAGCAGCGAGAACACAAGCATTGCACTGTAAGTGAAACGTGAGAGCGAATGAAAGTCGTGTGCGTTCTTTGTGTGTGTGAGTGTGTGAGGAGCTCAGCAGGGCTGGAGAGCTGGAGACGTGAATAGATCACAGCCGGGAACATCTGAAGCCTCCAGCCTTCACTTCAAACAGCCGGACAAACAGCGCGTCAGGTTTCATCGCCGCCTCGCTCAGATCAAACCAAACTGAAATCTCTCCGTCCGACACCTTTCTGTTACAGGGATCCGTGTCTGAAGACCAGCTCTGAGCTACTGGAGAAGACGCACTAGGGCTTATTCTCAGACGCTGTGTGACTCTGTGTAGCAGGGTTGTTTATGGCTTTGTGTGTAAGTCAGAGGTGGGACCCCACGATGACACAAACGCAAGTGTGTGTGTGTGTGTGTGTGTGTGTGTGTGTGTGTGTGATCATTTACTCCCTGGCGTGGGAAAAGAAGATCTGATTTTAGTGTTCAATCCCTAAAGAAGACTTTTTTTTAATGAGTGAATGAGCTAATATTAAAGAGCATGTTATTTAGGGTTTGTTTACCCAATTGCTGATTAAAATTCATTCATTCTCAATTAAACAACTATTATATTAATGAACTTAAAACATCTTGAACTTGAGCTAATGCTAAAAGTGAGCACCATCATCCTACCCACAACTGAAAGTTAAGAAGAAGAAGAAGAAGAAGAAGAAGAAGAAGAAAGAAGAAAACCTTTTATTTAGAAATTTTCATTTTGGAGAAGCCACAATGGTAAACAATAAATAAAGATAAAGAATATGAATGGAAAAATATTGCACATTGTTGATATACAAACAGACACGAATTCAAGGGAAAAAAAATGGCTGTTTGCGTATATACATATAAAATGTGAAAAACAGCGATTGTGTTCAACATACGTCATTCAACACACGTCTCGACTGTATGTGTGATTCTATTGTACAGCCTTAAAAATAGTAGTTCAGGAAAAAAAAAACCCAGTAGATTTAGTGTAAAACCGTTTCATATGGTGGTTTTAAATGTTAAGAGCATTTCATAAATCCAACAAGAAATTGGAGACTCACAACAAAAGAGGAAAGGCACATTCACTATCAAACGCTTATTAAAGATTCATGATGTTCGTGATGAAGTCATGGATCCGTTTTGCTATACAATTTCTATAAAAAAAATTTTTTTTTTCTTCTATAAAGAAAAATCAGACTTCATGCATCATCGAAACATATTGACAATAATAACTAAAATAAACACTTCAAACAAGTATAAAAATAAACAAACGAGTCCAAAAAAAATGTCCATTTGAATCCATCGCTTGATTTGTTCAGCCTGTGGAAAAGAAGAATAAGAATCAGGCCGACGAGCGTCTGTGTAATTGTCCTTCCAACCTTCGCGAGAACCAGATTAAACAATCAATTCATTTCGGAGATTAATTAAACATGAAAGAACAAATCCCCATCACAGGCGGTGATTTACAGCCTCACGCGCTCCATAATCGACTGTGAAGATGAGGAAAGGTCAGCTAAATATGATTTGCCACCTGGGCCGTTCTCACCGCGTCTGGCTTTGGTGATTTGGCCTGAGGAGGAATAAAAGCACAACCTCCCTCAAATCACCCAACGACGTCTAATAAATATTTCACCGCCGCCGCGTTTGTGCAGCGTGATGAACGGTGGAAGGGAAGAATCGGAGTGACTGCTCATGTTCCTTTATTTTGGCTTTGATTTAGATTAAGACGTGTTTACAAATGGTTTTTTATAATGTAATATTAAGCTGTGTTTTCGGAATTAAAATATTTTCCTTAAATGTTCTGAATTAATTACGTTTTGAAACTAGGTGGATACGTCGATCAAACTAATAGATGATTTGAATGTTGGATGAACGCATGAGTGAACGTATGAGAACTGATTGAAGAGATGGATACATATTGAAAGAAAGATTTGGTGGATGGATGGATTAATAAATGAATGAACTGGTTGATAGACAGATGGATGGATGAATGGATGGGTGAGTGAGTTGGGGGACGGATAGATGGATGGATAGATTAGAGAACGTGTGGATGGATGATGGACGGGTAGCGGGTGTGTGGTGGGAAGGATGGAATAAATGGATGAATAGATGAGTTTAATTTAATTGCTTAGATGGTTGGAAAGAAATGTAGAAGGATGAATGGATTATTGGTCGGATGGCTTGATTCATAGACGAGAAAAAAAAGACAGGAGGATACAGTAAAATAAATCAATTTCTGGGTGAAAGGATTGTTGAATAGATTGGGGAATGAAAGGATCAGATGGATAAACGAATGTTGTGATGGATGGTGAACGAATGAACGATTGGACAACTGGATGAACAAGGCTATAAATAATCTATATATATCTTTTCTTTTTTTCACCCATATTTCCTGGACAGAAAGGAGAGGAAACGTCTCCCTTAAGAGCAACGGACGATAAAGGCTTTGAATTAAACATTGTAAATACATCGCCGTTCAGCTTTTATCCGACGCCGTATCCAACGACAACAACAGACAAAAACATGACCGGAAAATAAAAGAGTCGATAGCCTCTTTATTATAATTACGCAGCTAGAAATAATGACACCGGACTCCTTTCTCTCGCCACGCCAGATGTAATCATTCTCCCGCTTTTCCTCACTTACTTTTAATATCTACAAAGCAGAAGACTGTAAAACGGCCTATCAGGAAATCAGTTTGTGACAGGGGTGTAAGGTACTTGAGTAAATGTACTTGGTTACTTTACTTAAGTATGTTTTTGGCTACTTTGTACTTGCACTGAGTATCAAAAATAGAAGCAACTTTTACTCTCTACTCCACTGCATTTCTGATTGAGTAGCAGTACTTTTCACTCCACTACATTTGAACAAACACTTAGCGTTACTCGTTACATTTTGAAAGCCGGAATCGATTTGTACCGCGGTTCATTCTTGGGCGGACGAGGCCAATATCGCCATCTTTAGACTGCTGAAGGTAATGGAGGCTATTTGTGAATTAGAAACAAATATATCCATAAGTCATCCATAACCTTGAATACTCGAAGAGGAAGAATGTGTTTTACAAATGTTATTATATAATATATAACTTTATATAATACACATCATTTACTAATCAGAATTTTATTTTACATCTACTTGCAAATGTAGGTGATTGAGACTGACTTTTGGTTCTTTTTATCTTGTTCTAAATTTTTTCAAACATTGAGGTTAAATTCTGATTCTCTATTAGAAAACAATAGTTTGTTTTCACATTTCTTTGTTTTTGGGCCTATATTGAGTACGAATAAAATTATTCTTAATACTTAAGTTCTTTTAAAATTGGATACTTTGCTACTTTGCCTCGAGTCTTTTTGAAATCGGTGACGTGTTACTTGTAATGGACTAATTTTTACAGTAAGTAACTGTACTTTTACGCAAGTATGGCTGTCCGGCACTCTTTACACCCTAGTTTGTGAGCAAAAGAGAAACAAAGCCCTTAATAGAATCTTCACCATTCACTGCGCAACCTTTCTGAGGGAAACCATCACTAGTATATTCGCTTCTGAAAGCAGACGATTGCTGCGGGCGATGAGGAGTGGGTCACGGAGACGGCGAGACGAGGATACTCCCTTCAGTCGTCTTCACGCTCACAGGATGACGGACTGATGCAGACGCTCTGGTGTCAGGAGACTTCAGGATCCGTGTCTTGAGTGACAGGGAAGGAGATGAATGTGGCCGTGTCGCCGTGGGAGGCTGAAGCCCAACGCTGAGGAGAAAAGCACTTAAGAAAAGCTGCGGCTCATATCTAATGTCACTCTGGTAAATGCCACCACAGTATTACTGGACTCTTTAAGCTCATTATCTCAGCGCGCTTCATTACAGAGAGAGACGAGTGTGGACATCAGCTGATCCAGATGAACGCTAGAGGGTTAATGGAGGGATGAGCAGACCAGCAGACAACAGGCTGGATAAACAGATCATGAATAAGAAATGAGTGGATGTGTTGTGAAAAAAAACTGGGGGAGCGGGGGTGATGGATGGATGTACAAATAGATGTATAAAAGACAGGTAGGTAGATAGATAGAGAGATAGAGAGATAGATAGATAGATAGATAGATAGATAGATCCATTCATCCATTCAATCATCAATATATCAGTGAATCTATAGACTTATGGATGGATGGAAGGACGGACAAAAAGGCACAATATAGGTGCAGATAGACAGATAGGAGATGGATGAATGGATGAATGGTTGAGCAAACAAAGGAAGACAGATTTCTGTTCTCTTGTCCATTTCTTTCATCTTTTGGACTGTGGGAGGAAACACACACAAGCACAGAACGTTCTCGCTGTCCTCAATTCTTCATCTATAGAAAAACAACAAAAATCACTTCTTTCTGGCAGAAAAAGAGATGATGACCCCGATGTCCTGCCTCTTTCTTCAGCTCCTTCCCCTGTGTGTGTGTGTGTGTGTGTGTGTGTGAGAGTGTGTGTGTGGGGGTGTGGACGGGATTGTAACTGTCACTCTCTCACACACACACACACACACACACACACACACACACACACACCACACCAGAGGCCTGTACTATGAAGCGGGTTAAACAAAGTCGGGATTCAAAGATTAGTTTCGAGTTGACAAAACCACACCTACGCAATCAGGCTTTATTGGTCCCATGAAGCGGCGTAACAACTGTCTCTGTCGACTCAGGCTTTGATCATTAGGCTAAGATTAGTTCACGCGCGCGTGCACATAAAAGAGTGACGTCTGCACTGAACAACCAATGCGTTTGAAATGGAGAGAAGGCGGTCCGTATATTTCTCCGTATATTTCCTAGGAGCAGGAAAAATAATTCAAAAGTACGACGAGTACAAAAGTATATTTCAAGCACGCAGTAACACGGTCTCTGCGGCCAAAGCAAGAGAAGTTTGTGGAGAAAAATTTCAGATTGCGTCAATGCGTGCGTAATTTAGATCTAGATACATATGTCCTCGGATTTTACTGAATTCATTATGTATATGTACATTTGGGAGGCGGCTCCTTTGCATTTACTCCAGCGAAGAAGCATAACTTTGCCCCGATTCGAGCGCCTTTGTCCCGCAAAGAAGCACTTATAACGGTGGATTGACCGACGCCGCGGCTTATTAAAATTCATATCTTCATGCCCGTGCGAGCTAGAAATTTGCGCACAGCCGCTTTCCTTAAATAGCTTTCCAAATTGCCGATACTTTTTTATCCCATAAGCGTGTGGTGAAATACACAAAGCATGCTAAAGAACAGTCCAAACAACAAGAGATATATTAACACATTTTTTCTGTTTCCAAAAAAACGCAAAGCAATACATACTATTTGCGGTACAGTAAGTGCGTGACTATACGTGTAACATTTGTTACGTGGCTCGAGAAGTTCGCAAAGATATGCGATTCCGTCAGCGGAAAATCTATATCTTTCATATAGATATGCATCAGGGAAAGTTCAAGGGATTTTGCCGGTCCCTAAACACTCTTTCTCTGCAAAGTGCTCGTCTAACAATTTGTGCGCCAATATCCACAGGATTTGCAAGAAAAGGACAAGCCATTGTAACAGACACTGAAACTTTCTTGCGTCACCACCTGTCGCTTTACTCGCACCTAATTGGTCAGTTATCAGTCTGCGATCTCAAATCCAGAACATAGCCTGCCCCGGAGCAGGTTAGCTGTGTAGCGTCAGTTACTATGGCGATGAACACCGATCACAGCTGAGCTACTTTCATAGCACCCAAAACCTAGGATTGGCACAAACTAACCCTAAACTTACCTGGCTAGCCAACTAATCCAGCTTCATAGTACAGGCCTCAGGAGATAGGGACTGTGAGGAGTGTAATTGCCTGTTAGACTCGTTAAGTTTCCACAGCATCTGCTGGTCCTCACGCACAAACACCTTTACGGATCAGCAATCGCTTCCAATTACGCTGAAGATCCTCGCAGGGGAGATTCAGCCGCACAATCCCGTCCCGTCACCTTCAGTTTATCTAAGAGTAAGACTTGATTTATTCCAGACAGGACAACATCCTCAAAGATGCGGTGAGTCTGAATCCGTGTAGTTTTAAGCACTTGTGTCGTTTTACTTCAAACATCCTTCTAGTGTCTATATATTTACAGAGGTCCTCTGAGGAAGACGGAAGTAAACGTCGAACCATGTCAGGTATGCAAGGAATTTAACACATGCGTTTGTGTCTGAGATAGAAAAAAAAATATTAAAGAAATTAAAAGTATGTAGTTTTATGTGGTACACGGACTTACGAATGTCTTTACGAATGGAAATTTAGAGTTATAAAACGCGTCTCTGAGAAAATTTCCTCCCTCGTTGCGAATCTTTTCTCACCGCTAGAATACAGGGGGACGAGAGAGTCCAGGCGTGTAAAAAACAGTTGTTTAGTTTTTATTTTACAATCCTCTGCGTACGGGAAACGTTCACTTCTCACACGATTCTCTCTGTGGTGTTTGTGTGGAACATTTTGATGATGTCATATAAGAGCTGACCTGGCAACGTCACTGTTCTCAGGTTCTGTGTGAGGTTTTTTGTTTGTTTCTTATTTACAGGTTATATGGATTATATGGATTACTTGCAAAATGCAGCTCAGCTAACGAAATTATTCGAAATTGAACAAAATTAATCTCGGTACAGATTCATTTTAGTAAGTCGGTATACCATTGTATATATTGTGTGTGTGTGTGTGTGTGTGTGAGTGAAAATACTTACGTGAACATTTGATAGATAGATAGATAGATACTGGATGGATGATTGATGGACGAGTGGACAGAGATAAATTATAGGTAAATTCTATGAGCTTGTATATTATTATATAGAAACGCTACTTATCAAAGTATTCCAATCCATTGTTATTTATATGTGAAGAGGAAAACGATTGGTATGTTTTGGTTTCTACACTGAACAGCATAAAAGCGAATGATTTTGCAGTGATGGGACGAACAAGAAGATTTGTGAGAGAATTCAATCTTAAATGTTTCTATTTTCTATTTTTCTATTTTAGAAGTTTCTATAATCCAAAATACTGTGTGTGATTAAAGTACTGCATATCTACTCCGACTGGACGTGTAGAAAAGCAGATGTTTGTAAACTCAGTTTTACTAATCCGTTAGATTCATAAAGTTCGGTATGTCTAATCCATTTGTTGACAGTGTAAAGAATGGAGTGGGTTGATGTTGGTCCACCATGGATGTCTTCCCTCTGGGACTAGATGAATAGATACGTTTGATGAGATCGGGGATGAAATTGTGCAAGAGAGGGCGAAGTGACCCAAGTGAGGAGACCACCCAAAAAAGGAGTGTATGGGAGTCTAGCGAAACGCCGGATCCCAGGGAAGAGGCATCCGTGATGGACAAACATGAAACATGTCTTCTAATGACAGGTGTTGGGCCAAAACCAAGGGGATTGTGTTTGTGGGATGAGATGAATATTTAAGATGTAGTATGCAATCAAAAAGCAGATATCCAATGTCTCGTGAATATCATTAAGTAAGGTATATAACCTGCCGTAACATTTTGAAGAGCGGCACAGTCAAAACCACCTGGCGTTGACTTCAACCCTCGACTCTGACCAGTTTCTCCACTCGACTGAAATTGATAACTGTTCGTTTTCTACGACAGATTGTGCAGGAGATTCTTCCAGCGGCATTATCACTCACTCTCTCTCTCTCTCTTCTATCTGGAGAAGCTCGGAGCTGAAGAAGGAGGCCATCAATAACAGCTCTCTCTGCGCCCGCAGCGCTAGAAACAATCACACAACACTTTACCAGTCTTACTCGACACCTGCAGCAGCTTTACACGCCTCCCTCGCCGATAAAACACACACTCAACACTGAAAGTACTTTTCCAGCACTGTGAAAGCAGAATGCCGTGAAATACTTGAGTTGAGTCCCTCGTTGACCTGATATTGTTGATTATAACTCTCAAAAAACGCCTGTCTGTCTGCTGGTCTGTCTATCCATCGTCCATCTGTCCGTCGTCACCCACTCATGTCTGTCTAAAGCAATGGTCGAAAAGTCAAATTAGGTTGACCCTTGACCCTAATCCTAACTCAATTTAGAAACTCAGCACAATATTAAAATGTTTTATTAAAATATTAAAATTAAGTAACTACACCTGTTACGATGCGGCTCCTCAGCTCCACCTGGAGGTCGAGGAGGGAAGCGTCAGGCAACAGGTGGGGCTAATCACCGAGCTCCTAATAAAGAGTCACAACCTGTGGCTCGTGCGTTTTCCAAAACTTTCTTCTTCTTCTAGATCGTCTGAGAGTTGGTGAAAAAAACCTTCTGTTGCCAACTGTGCCGTCATCTGTGTCATCCTGTGACATGATGCTTAAAATCCGACAAATAACGAAAACAATCACAGAAAGTTAGAATTTTGTGAACAGCTTCTGTATTGAGGTTCAGTAGTTCTGTAGGCCACACTATCTTGCTGACTGGATCGTTAACAACAAATAAAGGTTAGGAACGCTTCACATGAAAGTAGAGGTGAAGGGAAAGATGTAGCAAAAACCAAACAGTGTTCAAGCAATAAGGACAACCACACCCTGGAGAGGATTGTGAGACGAAACCCATTTAAAATGTGGAGGAGATTAGCAAAAAGTGGACTTCAGCTAGAGTCGCTGCTTCAGAAGCCACTGCACACAGACGAATGAAGGACGAGGACTTTAACTCACTGTGTCAAGCCCCTTTCGAAGTACCTTGGAGTTTTAAAGAGATGAACGAAGAGACGCAAAAATGTTACTTCAGTTACGATGGGACGTGTCCACAGTAGCTGATGGTTTGTGGTGTCCTGGCATCTGGTGGTGGTTCACTGGGTGTTCTTAGGTCATACAAATGGTAGCTTTACTTTACTTACAGCTACAGACTTCCTGTGCAGAGTTTGCATGTTTTGCATGCACTTGCGTGGATTTTCCTCTTACAGTGGCACCCCGACTTACGAAATTAATCTGTGCCGACGGCCGTTTCGTTAAGCGGGAATTTTGTTAGCTGAGCCGCATTTTACATGTAATTCGTCTGATCCGTGCCACGAGTTTGTGAATTCGGACAAACATTTTTTTTTTTTTTTTACAAATGATAAACTATTGTTAATAAATGTAATAAAAACGTGTTACAAAGTGGTTGTTTAAATTGCCCAATGGAGATTGTTTATAACGGTACAGTATATAATAATACAGCGGACAATCTCACATGAACTGTGACCGCCATCTTGAAATGACGTCACACAGACACGGAACTAACGTCATCAGAATGTTGACGCAACTTGTTGACGTTTCGCAATTCGGCATAAAATTTTTGCGGCGATGCATTTCGTTACTCTGGTTTTTTATTAGTAAGGACAACAAGTAAGTCGGGGTCCGGACACATGTTCAGGAGATTTAGCCACACCTGCGAGGGAGTGTATATGTGTGCCTGTGTGTTCCTCTCTGTGATTGGATGCCCACCAGTCCAGAGGGTGTTCTACCTTCAGACCCAGAGCTGTTTGTGTTTAAAGGGCGGCGCGACCAAAACGTTTGAGAACCACTGACCTAAGTGAACAAAGAATGAAACTAAATAGGTTTGAGATCAAAACCAGAAGAATGAATGAAACTATCTAACACCAAAGTGTTACGGCGCATGACAAAACAAGTGAGGCTGGGAAACACAAGGATCATGGGAAATAGAGATGACCCAAAGTGGCCGGCAAGTCTGGATCTGTCCGCTCAAACCGACTGAATTTAATCTGAGATAAATCACCATTAAGATTGTGAAGACGCACGCTTGCAATTACTCACTAAAGCCACGGCCGAGTAAACTGATGAGCATCTCGGGGCTTCTCTGTGTAATGTGTTTTCAAGAGAACTAATTGTTCTGGTTTGGAGTGTGTAATGGAGACGTGATCTCCTGCTGCCTCCTCAACATACACTCATTACACCAGCAGACGGAGACGAGATGAAGACCAGCAATCACCATAAACTGCCATCTTCATTACCATTTAACATTTCCTTGCAGAAAGCGGCTCTAGCATTAGAAACTTGTCAGATTTTAACGTAAAACATTTTTAGTATCTCTTGCACAAAAGAAGTTGATTATTTTTGTAAAACAAACAAAGAGTTAGAGCTGCTTAGTTAAGACGTTAACTTTGGTTAAGTTGCATGGAACAGATTATTGTTTATCTCTTTGCTTAAGTAAGTCTCTGATTGGCTGAGACTCAGTGCTGATAACGATCCCGCCTTCTGACTCATCACCTGTGGTGGAGACTTCTATCAAGTCGAGATTGAAGTCGACGCTAAGAGGTTTATTGTCTTCAGGATCCAGCCTGAAGGATCTCAAAAGAGCAATTGTCCCAACTTTATTAGTTCACGTTCAGTCCATCCCGGTGGCATCAACACTCCTCCGGGCAAATAATACAGCACAACACAGAAAAAGCAAACGATTAGCAAGGCGTATCGTGCCATCATTTAAGATTTTGACACTGCAGGTGTGTTTCGGTTCCGGGCACTACACTAGGCAGCCTTTCTATACGGTTATATTCATTGTGTAACGTATTCCACTGGTCACATGACTTCAATGACCAAACTAGGAGAACATTTCCCACATTACTACTCAGATGAGACAACATTACTCCTAATTGTCATAAATTTATTTTTTTTATTGGCTTAATTACAACACGTAGGCCTAGAGAAAGGAAAAATAAAGATTATACAGAGAAGATACACTTGAATCATTCGTGAAATCCTCCACACACACACACACCCTTCCAATCGAACATCGTTTTCTCATTCACATAGATGAAAGAAGAGATATTTTAAATAATTGGTAAATAATAATAGAAATGTTCTGGGTTGTTGCAGTAATACTGCACCAGAGTGAAATTCCCAATCGTTTGAAAGACTTGCGTAAGATGGATGGATATTTCAACAGAAGCTGGTAAAATACGCCAGTGGAGCTCAAGCTCAAACAGACAGTTTAATTCTGAGCACACGCGTGTGATGACACGAAAATCAATAGAATAACAAGCAGACAAACTACAAGATGAATGAAATCACAGGAGTGCAGAACGAAGAGCTGCTGGTCGTCTTCGCTTTCTGCGCAGAAATCATTTCAGGCGAGAATTGATAGGAGAAATTGTCATTGTATTAGCCAAACTCACTCAAACGAACAAGTCTTTCGCCTCTTCTGTGTTAACCAGCCTCGCTTTGATAGGACAGAAATGTCTTTTTCCTTGTCCAAATCTCACTGCTCTTTTTTTTTGTTTTTTTGAATTTGAGACTCTCAAACGCTTCTAGTGCTTTAGACGCTCATAAAAATCAACAATATTTCCAGAAGTGATCACAGGTCACTACTAATACAAAAATAGAGTGGCTAGAATTCAGACCGAAGACATAAAACGTTATGTTGCTCTTTAAAGTCGCATACAAGAATAAACCAAAAGAGAACATCTCCACTCCGTTTATGTCTGGATAAAATATATTTATTCATTTATCTATTTATTATCTTTTGTATTCATTTGATTATTTGTGTCTTTGTAATTATGTAATTGTTTAATTTACTTTTTTAAATTTAAATTAATAAATCCACAAAAAGCACTGAAGACAAATCAAATCCTACCGTTTCCCTTTACACAATAATTTATTTTATATTTTTAAGTTTGACAATGCTGGTGTAGGATTTTTTTTAGGAACCAGCCCATGCGATTCTTTTTTT
>CM051500.1:29130886-29150827 GCA_028031935.1 Paedocypris micromegethes
TTTTTTTTGATGAATACATTGGTCCTACCCTATTGGCTATTAGTTATTTGCTATTAGACTATATGGCTGTAGTTCCTAAAATAGAAAATCTACATTGTTTCTTCAAAGGCTACGTTAGGAAAACAACAGCTTCTCATTAAAGATAATTAATCAAATAAATAAATAACTACTGAAGCAACAATATTTAGACACACTTTTTCACATTTTTTCAAAGGTTTCTAGTGAAATTTGTACAACTATTTTTTTTGTTATTAACATTGAATGTGCAGGAATACAGTATATATAAAGTTGAATCAATCAATATATAGAATTTTTGTTTTGTGTTACCAAACTTGGTGCAAAAAACATGCAAAAATTTAAATTAAAACACCGTGAAATGTAATTGTTTCTTTGGCCATGGCCATTTTTATGTAACTAAGCAACGAATGTTAAAACTAAACATTTAAAAATTCCAAAAATCGGTGACATTTGCAGTTGTTGTGTATTCTGTGCTGTCAATCTTAAAATTAATTATCGGGGCCTTAATCTCAAGTGTCTACGCTTTCTAACTAGCTAGAGTATTCTGTGCTAAAATTAGAATAATTATCATAAACATGCAAATGAACTGCTAAGTCCCGCCCAGCATGAAGTTCTACCTGGAAAACAGCTTGAGTAAGTTCTTTAACGCACTGATATCAACACAACGATAAAGATCAAATCCATCTCTGGGTGACGGGGAGTTGAGCCTGAGGCGGGACACGCCCTTCATTAGTAGGCGGGAAATAATCTAAACGAATGCTCCGCATCAGGTAAGAGGTGCTTTGCGTTTTAGTGACACTTGATTGGACTCGACATTAACCAAGGTGACGAATACCTTTAGTCGAGGTTTTAATAAAATAATTTGTATTTTTGTGGTAGTTTTGAATAGTATGGAAGTGGCTACTGACACGAACAAGACTTTTTCACTGCGAGTTATGAGTCAAAATTCAGATTTTATAACCTTAACGTGTTGACACGGCTTGTAGTCCACGGACCCACATTCAACGGTTCAGAGACAAGGAGAATCGGTGCAACGGCTTTAATCAAGGTCGTACGGGCAAAGGTCAAAATACAGGCGTTCGGGGCAATGAGGGCTAGGCGAGAGAAAGGTCGAAAAAACAAGCAAGGTCCGGCAGCGAGATATCCAAACAAATCCAAAATCGGCAGGCGGGAAAATGAGGTCGAGAAGCGAGCAAGGATCAAACACGAGACTAGACTAGGCAACAAAACGCTGGGATGACTGACGTAAAACGCACAGACAAACTGGCGACGAGACAAAGACTAAACAAGGCTTAAATACATTACATGATTACACAAAGAAACAGGAAACACCTGGTTGCTATGACAACCGACGAGGACACAGAACATGGAACATGGCGGCGTGCTGAGGCGCGTGTCAAAACAAAAGTCCGAGAACAAAAACACATAAAAGTCCGTGACTCAGACGTCAGAATCCATGACACGTGTACATTCACACAAAAAAACCTTGACATTTGAATCATCAGAACCTTGTGTAGGAGACACCAGCCCCCAACCAGACTTTCAGTCAAGACTATATATTTAGAATGACCATATACTAAGGACTTTTGTCTAAAAGCTGAACATTAGTGAACCATCTCGGCAAGTACAAGTAAAAAGTAAATGAGTACACAACCAGAGCGATTGATCCTCAGCAGTCGATAAAACATTTGCAGTGAAAGATTGTGTGTCTGGTGTTGCTTGGTTGAGCAGAATCGAGGTAATTGATGTGTGGAGCAGCAGATGTTGTGTGTATTACAGTTTTTTCTGATTGCTTAAACCCAAACTGTGATTCTTGTAGCACTATTTCTAAAACTATTAATGATTATAGCAAAACCACTCACCGAGTTTGCAAAACTAAAAGCACAAAAACTGCTTTACACTCAGTTTGCAATTTTGTAACACACACTTTTTTTGCACAACACTCATTTTGCAAAACTTTAAACACAATTCACTGCTTACACTTTATACACAATGTATTGCAAAATTATACACATGTATTGCTATCATTAACACTATTTGGTCAACTTTCTGGCACACTTTCACATGTTAAAACTGTTTTAGTTTATTAGTTCACTTTGCAATCAGCCTAAGCACTACACATAAGCCACAGGTAAGCTGTCTGTGTGGAGTAGAATAGAGGAGCAGTAAGAGTGAGAAGAGTGAGAATCAGAGGAGGCCGAGGGAGAGGACGCGGAGGTGAAGAAGTTGGAGCAAGAGGACGTTTAGTTGAAGAAGTGAGAGGGTTAGAGGAAGATAGAGGAAGAGGACAAGGAGAACCAAGAAGAGGTAGAGGAGGGTGAAAGAGGACGGGTAAGAAGAGGAGAGTAAGAAATAGAATATTTGATGACATCAGCGCTACTATAGTGGACCATGTCATCAACCATGGGGTGACCCTCAGGGAAGCTGGCCAATGGATTCAGCCCAATTTGAGTCGCTACACTGTGGCAAACATCACTAGGACATTTCCAAATGAGCTACTTTTTGTAGATGAGGCCGATTACAACCTGAGTAAAACCAGGAGACGTGGCAGGAACATTATTGGACACTGTGCCATCATCAATGTCCCAGGACAACGGGGTGGTAACATAACAATGTGTGCAGCTATACGCCAAATGGTGTTGTTCACCATCAAGCAATCATAGACCCTTACATGACATACTCACTGTTCAGAGAGCAGAACATACCCCACATGTCATCATGTGGGACAATGTAAGCTTCTATAGAGCTGCTTTGGTCCACAACTGGTTTACAGACACCCATCCTCCAACACACTCAACCTCCCTCCGTACTCTCCACTCCTCCAATCCCATCCAGCAGTTCTTCTCTCCCTGCTGCTAGAAAGTGTACGACTGTCATCCTCATCAACAAGTTGCCCTTGTACAGGCAATGTTGAAGGCATGTGGAGATATTGACCAAGTATCATGTCAGGCCTGGATACGGCATTCAAGGAGATATTTTCCTGGTGACTTTGATTGAAGAATATTGTATGCAATGTGGAGGAAATTTTGTGGCCGGACCCAGAAAGATGACATGATGTTGGCCTGATTGTGTTTTTTTCCCTTTTTTTGTGAAATTACTATGTTGTGTTCAGACTTTCTCTTGGTTTTTATGAGTGTGAATAAACACTAATGCTTGAAGTTTGGATCCTTGTATGTTTACATGACACTATGACAAAATTATGACCTAAAATTGACATGAAGACAGAAAGCAAAAGCCAGATGTGTTTTGTATTTTTACCATCAGTGTGCAGTTGTTGCGTTGTGTGCTTAGTAGATGATGGCTTGTGTGTACTGATTGATACGAAAACACAATTTTTACGAATGTGTGAAGAGTTTATCTAGCTGTGATCGCTTTTGCAAGAGAATTACAATGTTTTTATAATTGGGTGAAAGATTTTGTTATTTGTGTGTAGAGTTTTGCAAAAATAGCCAATATTTGCAAAAAATGTGCCTAAGCAATCAGAAAAAACTGTAATCACGGCATCATCCTGGAGAACAGACCGTCTCGCTCAGAAAGCACTTCTGCTGTGGTTTCACCAAATGGACGGCCTGGATCGCATCCACACGTTTATTACCGTATAAATAAGCGTTTGTGTGGATTTAACCATAGGTCTGTGGGAACATGCTGATCGGTGATTGTTTGATGTGATGGGAAATATTTGAAGGTCTAATCTTCATATAAGCTTGAAAAGTGTTTTGATTAAAACCTAGACTAATCATGGACACATTTTAGCATTTTTCTTTTAGCCACGGAGCGTTTGGTTTTTCAAGGTGTAATGTTGAATGTCCATAGAGTTTTCTGTTTCTGGTCATGGAGCCAATCCAAGCAGATGTAGGTCTGAAGCTAGGACACCCCCCCTACAGAATCCCCACCAATCACATAGCAGAACTAAGCACTCTTACGTTTTTGTGGAGAAAACTCTGTGAAAAAAAACTCTTTTTTTCTAAACTAATCTTTATCCAGGTACAGTGGCACCTCAAATAAAGTATTAATTTAGGCCGAGAGTGTCATGAACGTCTAGATGATGGACCTACATCAGCACGGACGAGGTGTTCACACAGGGTTTAGTTCCAAAATCAGGGTCAAACAGGCAGGAGTCGGTACACGGAGATGGCAAGGGTCAGGCAAAATCAGTCCAGGAAAACAAGCACGGGTCAAGAAATAAATAATAAGTCACTGGCAGAATAAGACAAAACTCGCTGGGCAAATTTGAAGAAAACAAGGCTAGAGCGAGGGATAAAATACGTGCAAAGCGAGGTAGAAAAACGCTGGATATAAACAGAACATGATTACAAAATGATAACAGCTGGACCGGAAAACAGTCAGAGGGCGATTGCGGAGCTAAACTGGAAATCACAACATAAAACTGAGAATCGGAGCGAGAGTCAGTGTCCGTGACAGAGCCGTTTCGTTAGGTGAAAATTTTGAAGGCCATATGCATTTTGCATGTAAATGTGTTCATATATTTTTTTTTTACCTTTGTTAGTAGAACCATTTGTAAGATACTGTGTAAGATTTAAAGAGTTATAAGTTTGATCCTTCCATTGATTTTATAATTGCTTTTCCATTTCAGGGTCACGAGGAGCTGGAGCCAATCCCAGCAACTCTAGGTCTGAAGGCTTGACACGCCCCCTGGTGGGCAACCAATCACAGAACGGAACACAATCACCTTTGGCCAACTTCCAGACTCCAAATCACCTGCATGCTTTTGGACAAACCGGAGACCCGGAGGAAACCCAGGTTAGCAGAAAGTCCTTGAAATTTAGTCTTTTTTTATTTCACAATTTCTATTGGGCAATAGGGCGAGAGTAGACATGTAGAAGACACCTTACGAGTCTTTAACAAGTTTTGCGCCGCAGCGCTACATGCTCCGCCACTGAGCCGCCCCTGACTGTCTTCAATTCATTTTAAATGACATGTTGTTCAATAATTGATGCGATTATCAAGTGAATAAAGCTGAATTACGCGTGTAATGATATTTGCGCTAGGCCAGCTGATTAAAGTCGTACAGTAGGATATCCTGGGAAATAAGATTAGTGACCAGGAAAACCCTCGGGACGAATTCTGCAAAACACACGCAATCAGCGTCCCCACCGCGCTAGTGCAGGAAGTGCTGACAGGAAGTGGGCGGAGTCGTGAGCAGTCTCTTCTGATGGATATGGCGGCTGACGTTTCTGCCGCGGCCGTGCATGTGGAGTTTCTCCAGCGAATAATGATGATGTCAGACAAGAACCAGATCACAACTGAAGTGAGTGTTTGCACGATCATCCAGCGTTTACTCTCATCGCTGTCTGGAGCCTGTTGATTAACGCAAAAATCAGCAAAAAAAATTGTAATTTATGTTTTTCTTTCTGTTTCTGAAATGATCATTATTAGTTGCCAATTTTACACGTTTGATAGTTTTGATTGGCAAGTGTATTGCCAGTGTAAGATTCGCAATTCATCCAGAAAGTATGAAAAAAAAAAATGTATTTCAATTTACTATTGAATGACCAGGAATAGGTTCATAGTGAGAAATTAAGCCTAGAACATTCTCAAATACTGTATATCAGTTTAGTAATCTAACTGAGTGTCAAGAAAGGCGGCAATAAATAAAAAATTGAATGGATTATTATTATTAATAATCTGTTTATTTCATTGTATACAGCTGTTAAACAAGAAGACTAATGCTAATACATTCCTTGTCATTTTAGCCAGTTGTGTTTAGCCAGAGCAAACATGTTAGTAAGTCAACACAGATGTTGTTACATATATTTATGTTACGTTCAGTGAGAAAATGGAATGATACAGTTTTTCCAATCTCGTGTCACAAACTAACGTATTTGTGAACTTAATCCATCGAGTTCAACATTAGCCAGGCTATTGTTTCTGAAATGTGCTTTTTCTTTGGAAACCATGGCAACTAAAGCCAATACGATTCTACATGTTCTTCTCCACACGATTCTACAGGTTGAATATTCTTTTAAGTTTGGTCAGGTAGATGATGACACACTCTAGCACGTTCCGCTGTTTTCTGTGTTCTGTTAACAGAGCGGCAAAAAAACGAGAAAAAAAAAAAAAGCACTGAAATGTTTGTGTCAGCTGCTGATGGTGAAGTTTATCTAAAGCGTTGTGTTCCCGTCTGTCACGTGAAATCATTCTGAAAGTGTTATTTTGTATTGAAATGTAACTTAAGAAGAACTTCAAATCTAACAAAAATATACATATAATAAATATACAAACTAATAAATCCATAAAAAAGTGTGTATGTGTGTGTGTGTGTGTTAGCGCACAAGTCGGGATTTGCTTTTCTCGAAAATTGTGTCACATATAAAAGCGTTTTGCTACCAAAAATGTGATTATTACACTCAGACGCAAGATTCAATATTTTGTTCCATTATCGGAGCATATGAACACGGAAACGCCTGAAGGAAAAGGTCTGATGTGGGAGTGTGTGGAGGTCAACAGGGGTCAGTCTGAGGTCAGAAGCGCTGAGATCACACAGCCAATGATTGCAGGGGAAGGTGCTGATCTACATATGGGGCGGAGTTTGATGTTGCCGTGGTGCCTCAGTAAAAGCTGAGTAAGAGTACCGATATCTTACTGTAAAAATGACTCCATTACAAGTCACAAAGTCCAATTAGACTTGAGTAAGAGTTGTAAAGTATCCAGTTGCACAATAACTCAAGTATTTTACTCGCACTGAATTTAGGCAAAAAACTAAAAAAAGTAGTAGAATGTTATATAATATTATATATAATTCCGTGCTGACTTTGATGTGATTCACCCTTCAGTCTCAGAGGGCAATAGTTTTATTCATCTCCAACAAAAACTGCTTTTCAAAGTTATTACGTTATAATAAGTGATCAACTTTAATTATAATACGTCAATTCTTGCTTTTTAGGCCTGAAAGTGAGGCCAGCGCTGCGAAATGTTCATGTGATTGAGTTCTTAAATAGCATTTAGTATTTTCAGCAGCACTGAAGATGGAGAATATCAGTACACGGCAGCCAAAAAATACTTGAGTAAAGTAACACAGTTCATTTACTCAAGTACGTCACACCACTGGCTTCTCATTCATATGCTGGTTAGGAAAAATAAAAACTTAACCCTAACCCTACTGAAATGGGAAAATAATTGAATGTTAATAATCATAGTAAGCAGCGGTCTTTACCACAGTCGCAGTGAAGTCAAGTGTAAAATAAGCCTGGTGGATCTTTCTAGCCGAGCTTTGGGTTTCCTGTCACTCGTCTCGCTGTCTCCCGTTTGTAATTGTAAATATTCGTTCTTGTCCACCTGTAAACAACCAGTGCGCCACCGCCACCTAGTGCATTTACACGTCTTTACCATTAACACAAGGCGTTTTCTCTGTCTTCCTCGACCCACTGGCACACTCTACTGGCCAATGTGACCATGACACCGTAAAGCTGATATTGTTTATTTCTAGAGTCTTCAAAATAATACAAATTCTTGGCTTCATAAGACGCTTGTTCATCCACAAAAGGTTCTAGAATATTAGACGGGAGCTTGTTGGGTCTAAAACCCTTTGAACCCGGTTGCCTACGTAAAGGGGAAAGAGAGATCAAGCTTCACGTTGCGATTTGAAATAACATCTCCTTAGTTAGTCTTCGAAAAGTTATCGTGAAAATAACAATTTCAGATACGGGAATGGCTGGCGAACGGGGCCATCTTGTGAAGGTTCTATTGGACTTTGTTGATTGGAACGGATTAACACACACACACACACACACACACACACACACACACACACAGATGAAAAATGTCAACCTGACCTTTCATTCGCATTCCAAATTATTCAATATTAAACTTTTAAAGCCTTTGAAATCACATTCAACCCAACAGAGCTGTAACAAGATCAGAATTTTAAAGTATCAAACGGTTTATAAAGATGACAAACAGTGGGTTGTAAACACACTCTGAACCGGTGCAGGTGAACTGTAGTTAGTGAGATGGACCACAGGTGTGAGAGAGAGCGTGATTGTGTGTGCTGATCTGTGATTGGTCGGGCAGGGTGTGTGTGTCCCGCCTTCAGGCTCACAATCGCTGGGATTGGCTGCGGATCCTTGTGACCCAGAAATGGAAAAGCGGTTCAGAAGATGAGTGGAGGGATTAGGAACGGTTTGAGAAGCACCAGGACGGAAGCGTGTGTGGCCTTTGTTTGTTGCTATGGCGTCACAGATCTTCGCTTCTTTACTTCTGTTTCCCTGTTTAGGGTTGTTTCCATGACGACGTGTCCTCGCTGGTGTTTGTGTCCGTGAGACAGGAAGCTGCTGTGTGTTGATGCAGATGTGTGTCCAATCCAGATGTGTGTCTACAACAGATGCTTGACCTCGAGGTCGTGGGGCATCTCAGCAGTGCTGGATGGGTACATTATTATTATTCAAATCAAATTCCAATTTTATTTGTCACATTCACACTTGCTTTTCAACAACGTGCAGTGAAACATATTTTACAATCGTTCAGCATGTTAACATGGGGGGGNNNNACGGAACAAAAAGTTTAAAAAGGGGATAAAAAATAAAACGCAAAAGCAATAAAATACAAGAATACAAAAGCAATAAAATACAATAAAAATAGAGAGATAAAAAATGAATTAATTACAAGTGATAAAAAATACGGGGAGAGAAAATAAGGGATTCAGCCATTCACACACACACACACAAACACACACACACACTAATCCCCAACACGTGATTTATAAAGAAAAAAAACACAAAGAAAAGAAAAGAAAAGAAAAAGAGGGGAGTTTGGGAAAATGGTCACTAGGAACCACATTGAAATTGTGCTTTGTGTTTAACCATCCAGTGAAGTGACACACACACACACACACACACACACACACACACACACAATGAAGTGCACTGCGAAAAATCCACATTAAAAAATAAGAAAATAAAAAACTAAATGAATAAAACAACTCAAATCAAGTAAAATTATCTGCCAATTGTACTGGGTAAAGCGACCGGAAACAAGACCCATTTTCTTCAAACCAGCAATTGAATCTTTCTCTATTATTTCCAGGATGGTTAATTTATCTTGTAAGAAAAAAAAACAAGATTTAATGTTTAATTTCAAGATTTTTTGACTTGGAATGTATTTTTTCAGTGTGACACAAAAGAAACCAGCGATGCGTCGACTCGGTAAAGACAGAGATTCATAGCTTCAGTGTTGGTCAGTAGCTTCTACAAGTAGCGAAGCTATTAGCTTAACTACATTTTTCAGTAGCTTGCTGGTAGCGAAGCTATTTTCTGATTCAAGTAGCTTTTCAGTAGCGAAGCTATTTTTTTACTCGAGTAGCAGAGTAGCGTCCGCACAAACTACATTTCACTAAAGCTACATTTACGTTGAAGTTTCACATTCGCGGCGCTGCTCTAGTACACGTCTCGCGAATGAGCCGATGCTTAAGAGTCGATGCTTTGTTCCGAACGACAAAAACCGACTCCCACAAGAGAACCTCGGTCGCTATTGGTCAAATCTGCTGAGACTTTTTTGATGGGTGCACGATTCGGCCAATCACGTGTGAGGACAGAATAAACTCTCGAACATTATGCGAATGAAGAGGGCGGAGCCAGAAACTCCATCCAGAACCAAGCGCATCCGGAAAATGATAGGAATAAAACCGAAAAATAAGCAGCATCTGGCCGCGTTTCAGTGAAAGTGGCGACTATAAAGCTCAACAAGCACAAGCAGGCACACGCACACGCACACGCACACGCACAGCCACGTAAGAGTCGCCCAGTAATGTCCTCTGGCTGGGGGAGAGAGGGCAAGCAAACTTTCTATTGCTAAATTTAAAGTTATGTTGAGTAATTGACTTTCACAAATAATACCATAAGCCAACAAATGGAGGAGTTAAGTAATTCTGTATTAAATCCACTTTATATACATATTTATACCGAATTGCTACGATGCCTAAGTGTTTCCATTTACACCCGTTTAATTGTAAAAAATAGTAATGTAAGTAAATGTAAGTTGCTTTGAATAAAGGCGTCTGCTAAATGACTGTAAAGTAAAGTAATTGATTGGAACATGTTTATTGCTGGGTTTTTTTTTGTTGTCATATTTGTTACAATTTATTAAAAACAGTTTGGAGTTATTAAATACAGTAAAGAGTTAAATGGACTGGTTATTCCTGCTGTTTCATTGGCAGTTTTAGTGATTACTGAAGCATTGACCTGGGATGAAGGTCAATTTATAATTTAATTGAAGTAGTTTGAATGTAGTTAAGCTACTTTTGCCATGTTGTTGTAGCTTAGCTTCACTACATTTCCCAGAGGATAGCTTCACTGTAGTGAAAGCTGCAATTATTGCAGGTTAGCGAGTAGCTTAGCTTACAACATTTTCTAAGTAGCTTGCCCAACACTGCATAGCTCGTCATAACTGTATAACCGGTCAAACACGCCTGATCTCGCTGACAAGATCTTTCTCTTCCTCTCAATGTTAAAGAAGTCAACATTGTTCAATGTTAGAAATGTCAAGGCGTTGGACGTTAGGCAAGTATGTGCTTACTTGTGAGTGTGTGTGTGTGTGTGTGTGTGTGTGTGTGTGTGTGCCCTAGGGCCCACACTCACACTTAATGCCCTCACAACGTAGAGCCAGGAACAGACGAGCACTTGGTGAACGTGTGTGCCGGTGACGACCTCTGACTGAATCTCTTACTAGTATTTTCGTCAGCAAAATACTCAGAAAACTCAATAGTGTGTTGTGAAAGGCATGGGTAAGTCTGATTTTTGTGTTTCTCTAGAATCTTTGTTTGATTGAAATTTCTGACTGTGATAGACATGTCAAGATGTTAGGCAAGTATGTGCTTACTTGTGTGTAAATGCACGTGTGTGTGTGTGTGTGTGTGTGTGTGTGTGTGTGTGTGTGTGTGTGCGAGAGTGGCTATGGTTGAGTTAGACATTAGACACGTCAAGATGTTAGACTCTTACACTAACAGTTGTTGTCCAGTCCTGGACCAAAAACTATTTATTCTTTAAAGAATTTCACAGATTGTCCAGGTGATCCTTTCCATGATAATAAATGACACATATTTTAACGCAGTGGTGTGAAAGGTGTTAGGGTTAGGGTTAAGCTTGCTGATTTTCAGATCATTAAACTAATTTTATTATCCCTAATTTCATTATAACAAAAATATCCAAACCCATCTGACCCTATAAGCTCGTTGAAAACCTTTGACAGCAATAACTGTAGTCTAACGTTTGCCATTATTATTGGTGATGAGTCTTTCACCTGTGCTGGTCAGAAACGCTCACAATGAGAGCGGAATCACTACGAACTCCAGTCGGTTGATGTGTTCGGTTCTCCAGCCACACGGGCGTCTCATCGCAGAACAGCTACCAATCAGAAAGAGACGCGTCTGTGGAATCTCCACCCGCTGCCCCACCCCGCCCAGGGCCACGCCTCTCCATGCCTTAGAGTGTCTAAGCAAGAGCGTGAACCCAGGCTCAATCACAATCTCAGGTCGCTCTTCTGAATCTTCACCGTTGACCCCTAAGGCACCAGGAGAAGCTCAAGTTCAGGTTTAGTTATATAGCGCTTTTATTAGTTCCAGACCAACGCAAAGTCCGAGACTGCGCCATGAGTTCGCTTTGACCAATCAGAGCCAAAAAGCCTTTTACCCGAGCAGAAGAAACTTTTGTCGTGCTGCTCTCGCACTGCGCACTCAACGCCAGCTCGGTTCAAATCCAGTTGCCCGTGCACAAATCCTTCCGGCACTAATTTAATTCGAAATCAGTCGTAAGTAATTGAACATACGGCTCTTTGTCCGGTGTAATTACCATGTTTGTTACGTCTTTTACTGAAGCCTGACAGAGCGTTCCTCTTCTCTCTAGTGAGGCGGCTCTTCAGCACAAACCCCTGAATATCAGAATCTGTAGACGACCGGTACATCGTTTTAAACCTGCCACCACCAAATAAAGGCTGCACCGTCGTACTGCTTTAAGAAATAATTGTATCTTGTGATTTTCTTGAATCACGACAGATTCGTCGATGGAGTCGGTGGAAGTTGCAGCTCTCGGGCGTCCTCTCCACCCTGGAATGCTTTATGACTGTCGCACTGATACGGTCATCCCCGGTGATCTCTCACTTCACGCAAAGCATTTATGTTTAAACGCGGGTTTGGCACAAACGTAACACAACTAATCTAACGTCAAAGCACTTCAGTTATTTTACAAGATTGTTATCAGTTGTTATTCAATGATCCAATGCTAAGTATTTTAATACTTGTGTCTTGTCATTACAGGTGTTACATTGTGGGATAGCACAGCCCTTAGTGAACATCTAGACAAGCACCCACAGGTCTCCAGTGAAGTCAAGTTCAGTAGCTCTGACTCGGTCTCTAGTAAGTGCAATCTGATGAACATAAGCGCCTCACTGAAGGCTAGTTTCTTAGGAGGACTAGTACAGATAGACGGAGCTGCCAAGTACCTGTCCGACAGCAAATCCTCTAACCAGCAGTCCAGAGCGACAATGTTTTACAGCGAAACCTCGAGTTTTTCCCAACTCACTATGGCCCAGCTGGGGAACATCACCTACCCCGAGGTTCTTAGTAAGACCAATGCCACTCACGTGGTCACGGCCGTGTTGTACGGAGCTCAGGCCTCCATGGTGTTTGACCGAACCTTTTCAGAACACGAAAACCAGCAGACGATTGACGGCGAACTCAATGTCATGGTCAACAAGATTCCGACTTTTTCCATTGAAGGACATGGAGCTGTAGCAATGAACGACGAGGACAAAGAAAAGGCTGAGAAAATCAGCTGCACTTTCCACGGGGACTTTCGTCTTGAACAAAACCCTACGACCTACCTGGAGGCTATTGAGATCTACAAGAAACTGCCCAGCATGTTGAAGGATAATCCACAGAACGTGGTTCCCCTGAGCGTTTGGCTGTGTCCTCTCAGTCAGCTGGACTCAAGTGCAGCTAAAGTGGAGAGAGAAGTCAGCTCCAGTCAAATGCTCAACATAGAAAACATAGTTGAAGACCTGGCAGAGGTAGAGAGGAACATCTGTGATCTTTTCACTAATCCACTGGTCAATGTTTTCAGCGACATCAAAGACAGAGTGAACTCGTTTCAAAACTCGTGTCAAATTTACAAGATGCATCTCTTGAAAGAGGTGAGCAGGGTTTTGCCAGTCATTAGAGGAGGAGAACAGGATGGTCAGGTGCTGGTGAACATCGTGGAGACCCACAACAGCTCCCCGTTTAATGGGGGGAAGCTTAAACAGTGGATAGCGGATGCAAAGTCCGAACTTCTTTGTTTGAAAGACAACATCGATATGTTGGAGAATTGTAAAATCGAAGACCAAAACGGGCTCAGACACATCCTTCTAAACCTGGATGTAGCGGTTGTGGTTTCCTTGATGTTCACGTCCCTTCACTATAAAGACTTGTATCTTTCAAGGCTGGAAGAGTTTGTTAAATCTGAGGCAAATGAGACAAACTCGTTTCCAGCAGATTCCGAGGAAAAATGGTTCCTCGATCCTGAAATTACAGCAAAGATGAGAGAAAACCTGAGTCACTTTAGAGGTTTTTCAGAAGCCAATGAAGGTGAAAAGAAACTCTGCTTCATTATTTCCACGAGTTCTGATTCTTCCAGCCCGGGATCCTCTATATATCTCTATGAAAACGGCAAACTGACAGACAAGCAGTTCCGTCCCGTTTCCAGACCTCCGCCGCCAATAATAAAGGAGGTCCAGGGTCAAGCGGTGTCCCTGAAACTGCAGAAGTCTCTGTCAGGAGAAACAGTGAAGTACCAAGTAGAGTACAAGGAAGTAACATCTTGTTCTGGATCTGTGAAAGAATGGGTGGTTTTAGGTTGCAATGAGGAAGACTTTACACTGACTGGTTTAGAGCCGGAGAAGTCCTACTCCATCCGCTACCGGACTGTGGCTAAACTGGGAGTGAGTGAAGCCAGTGAAGAAGTCAGCCCTATATTCTCTGAAGGTGAGAGATATTTTAAGTCCGGTATGGTAAAGTAAGCCCTGTTTAATTAAGCTCGTTCTTAATGAAGGAGTAACGGATGTGGTACTGAAACTAGCTCGAATTTAAATTCAAATACATTTTCATGAGCTTTCTTCACTTACATGCCCCGTTTTTATAATGGCATTTGGAACACAATGGTCTCCGAGACGTGTGCAATGTCCTTGACAGACAGATGACTTAAATAAATAAAATTATCAACAGGGGAAAACAAGGAATCATGTGACTACATTCACAGGAAAAGACTAAATCCTGCGCTTTGTAGACCAACCAATTCACGAGTCTTGACAGTCGTCCGCTCTACAAGACAATGTCCAGTTGTACAGCTATTTATCTTTCACATCTTTATTCACCGTTATATTTGTATAGAATCAGAGTAGCAGCACCAGTCAATCAGAGTAAGCCCCGCCCCCACGTGACACTAGTGGTACAAGTCAAACCGCAAACGCAATTAAACAAACGTAAAAATCTGACGAACAAAAAAAGTTTCAAACAAAAAGGTTGGAGATTGCTAGCCAAACAAAACAAAAAAGCCAAACGCAAATGCGAAGCCTTTTTGTTTGTTTCTTAATACTTTACGTGTGGTATTTTTGGCACTAATGTAATTCCATATATTCGTAAAGTGCGTTTACAAACTGACATTGCATTGAGATTTGTGGTGAGAAATGATTCGATGAAAATCACGCATGACTTGTTTTTAGAAAAACTTTTACGTTGTGTATAAATATTGCCTTTATGTAAAAGTCTTTGAGATCTTTGCAACAAAAGATTTTCTATGCGCTTTTGTTCTCTTCCTCAGCTGATCATGTGACAGTGGCTAAAGGACCAGGGCTTGTGATCTGCTCAATGACGCCGTCTGTAACCACCATTAAGAAAATCTCCGCTTATTTTACTGTAGTTTCGACAGACCCAACGGTATGAACTAAAATGTTCTATTTGTATGAACGTACAGACACGTTATCAAACATATTACGTTTGAGGCAGTTGCTGATTATATGTGTTCCTCTCCGTAGCATGCAGGTGTGTACAGCTGGAACGGAATCCGTGTGGAATTCTCCGACGGATACACAACTGAGATCGGTCGACATACGGACAATCTACACAAATTTTTGCTTGGCGATGGTGATAAACTCATATCAGCGGCTCTGATGACATGTCCACTAGTTGTCAGTGGTCTTACTGGTCTTCGTTTAGATGTAGAAAAGCCGGATGGTTCTCGAGCTTCAACTGTGCTGGGTGGTGCATACGGTGCATCCAGTGTATGGTTGAGTAGTTTTGTTGAACTTGATGTGAAATCTGGTAAATGTTATGGCCTCAAGGCAAAAGTCAGTAACAACGGAATACTGATTTCTCTGGGCTTCTACTTCATTTAGCTTTATTAGCGTCGTATTCGGCTTTCATCACTCTCTTTTTCTGTTCTATTGGCTTGTAATTACTCTGCCATCAGAACAGAGTATCTGAGCTTCTGTATCGAGAATTTCCCAAATATTCAAAGTCTAGTTTTCTAAATGTTATTGACTCACTTGTCATTTCGTTAAACTTTTTCGTTTACCGTATTTCTATCATTATTCTTTTTTTCTCACTGAAATGGAGGGATAAGGGTGTCGGGCGTATCCGGTGATAACCCTTTCTACCGCGAGCGGATTACTGATGGATCTTAGCCGTTCCCGAAACTCCTTAAATGGAATAAAACACTTCCACACAGAGTTGGTAGATTCAAAGTTTTCTCTGATTTCTGAAGAATGCCTCACAACTCCGAACACCTGGCATCTAATTTACTGAGATGTTCTCAGAGTCTCTGTCATCGTAATTCTGCCTGCATTCTTCAGAAAGCACTAGTATTTATTAAAGACTGATAAGAAGTCACGAGTTACTTCATTTGCATACCACGTCATTTCTGGGCAACTGAGGATTTCAAGGTTCTTTGCAAAGCAGATAGAACTCACAAGTGGCTATTCATTGTCCGAAATTTCTCGACACACTTGGAAACTCAGCTTTGGTTCCACCTTTACATAAGGCCTTTACATAAAGATTTGACATAAAGAGTACCTTTGTTTAGATATGAACAGATCATGATGATATGCGTATGGAAACATAGTAAAGACAGTAAATGTTAATTAAACTATTAATTAAATGCAGTTTAAGCTTAATAAACTCCAACAAAGGGTAACGGGAGAAGGATTAGCCAGAGATTAACCCAGTAAACGGGTAACCAGTGTCACAGCAAACACACATTACTCGTGTACACCTCAGGCTGTCATAGAGATTTCTTACACTTGTCTTTAGTCCGATTGGTTCTTTAATTGGTCGGACGACACGGTCGGATGCTGTTTTTTGACGTTGATAATTCCCAAGGTTTCATTTCACCACAATGTTCTTGTCCTCGTCTTTTACCAAACTGAAATTGTTAGAAATTGTGCTTCTGCTATATTGCGCTTCGCTACATAAAAGGATATTGATAGCTATCATTTGAAATAAAGAATAAAGTAAATATGCTTGTAGGTAAATCCATCTTTTGTAAACGGGATGTTTGTCAGAGAGCGAGAGAGGCGAGGGTGAGTCTGTGAGGAGAAAACACCTGGTATAACTGTGTAAGAAACAGAGAGAGAGAGACAGAAGGGAGTAAAAGTGTCTCTGAGGAGTTCGACGCTGCTGCTCTGCTGAGTTCCTATTGCATTCATATAAAAGGTGTGGGACTTTGTGCTGTGACTTATTGCCTGTGATTTAATACGATCCGTCTTAAGACGACGACAAACCCAACAGAAATAATGCGCATAAGACCATCTCTGCCTGCCGTGTTTAGCGAATCGAGTGCGAAGGAGGCGGAGCCAAAAGCTGGAGAAACACCAGCCACACTAGTGTCTGTTCACCAACGGGAAATATCACATTCTTTAATATTCTGTCTCGAGGGTGAAAAGTTTCAAGTGTTACTTTGCATGTAGAAAACACCATTAGTTACAGCGAAAAGTAATGGATTATTGTAATCGATTACTTTTGTAACGCGTCACTGCCAACACTGTTAATGACTGAGGAAATACTGTCTGTAGCAATAGTCATGTATAAATAAATAGTATTGATCGTCACGACTTGTCATCACATTACTTATGGATAGAGCGAAGGGAAACACACAGACTATAAATGCACTTTTCAATGTTTCAACACACGCATCTCCTTCTTCAGACAGACGTTTAGAAAGTCTCTGCAGTTTTGAATTGTTATTGAGGCGTAATCAATAACACTTGCTTTTGTTTCCCCAAACATGTCCCTTTCTGGACTGTGTGTTTGCCTCGTTTCTTCATTTGCACACAATTAATCATCGTCAAGAAAATGAAGTAAATTCTAAAAACACATTTAGAAACGTACATCATGTAAAAGGCAGATAGAAATCAGTTATTGTATAGTGGTATTTTCTTACGTACCTGTGTGTACTCCACACCAGCGCAGCATCCTCGTCAAATACATAAATAAATGAAAACAAATAATCCTTATGAAAACAAATCATTCTCATTTAATGGTGTTACAATTATATGGTTTGGTTTTATTAGGCATTGTTAAGGCATTATAAAATTGATTTTGCAATTCAAAATCATTTTTGCTGTGCAAGAAAAAAAAATCGTTCACATTTGATGTAAAGTTCTTAATCTGCCGGTCAAAGGCTGTTTTTTCTGAGACTCCCTAAAGTCCAAATCATATGTGATAATGTTTTTGTTTTGGTCAAGTTCAAGTTTTTGGACCAGAAATTAATGGATTTAACTACAAGTGATGCGTTTATGGACTACACGTCCCATGATCCCGTGTTTCTGTTATCAGTTTCCCCTGTTCATCATCTGTCGTGTTATTTATGTCTTCACCTGTGTCGTCCTTCTCTGTCCGTCTTTAACGTTGCACTTCGTCTTGTGCCTGAGTCTTTTGTACGTTTTCTTCCTGTTTTCTTCATTAAATGTTCGTTTGATGTCGCTCTTCGTCTCGCCATCCTCATCCGTCCCGGATCGTAACAACAAGAGACGGTTTTACATTTTTTTTTAAATAATGACACTGTTATTAAAGCTTCGTCTGCAAGCCCGATGGAAGAGCCGTAGGTTCCTGGCCTCTGATCTGTATCTCACAACCTTGAATTTGAACATAAACAGAGAATATTTAGAAAAAATCACGATGGTTGTGCTTTGAGTTTCTGAACACCAAAAGACACTTAAACCAGCCAAAACAACACAATAACTTCATTACAAAACCAAATACACTACAAACAAGAGAAGCACCAAAAAGAAACAAACAGACGGGAAAAAAACTATAGGTGAATGAGCTTTATTATTTTTTATCATTGCTCTACAAGTAAAAAAAAGTGCAAAAATAAATGCTGTTGTGTAAATACTACGAAGAAACCAGGCAAAGCAGCTAAAGCAGTGCATTATGGGATCTGTAGTTAGTGTGTTATCACTGGCCATTAACCCCGTGTTTCAGCTCTACAGCTGTGTAGTAACGTGCTGTTAGTTAGTTCACACCAAGAGAGTCGCCAGTAAATAACTGTCATTATTACTTTAATGGCACATCTGTGCAATGTACAAACGTTCAAAATGTATTTATTTTGCCCGGCAAAAAGGAAAAGTGTTCACATTGAGTGTAAAGTTCTTCATCAGAGCGCTGTTAAAAATATAATATATCACTGTTAATGCAAGTATTTTACGCATTTTAACAGGTTTGCAGTTTAACACAATATGTGTGTTTGTCTGTAACCCCTTTAAAGGGCAGTAGGGGGCAGTACACTTTGACTTTAAAATTTGAATTTTAAATTTCTATTTATTGTTTTTAAGTTTTTATTTATTATTTCAGAAATGTTCTGGTATATATTTTTCATTTAAGTATGTTTATTATTATGAATAAAACTTAAATTTTGGAATTAATGGAAAAAAAATTGAATTAATTAATTTACTTGTTAAATTTCATACAACCGTGTTTTGATGTTGATTACCTTTTGTTATTGAGGGTTGTTTTGTTTTGTTATTTGGGTGGGTTTATATTTTTTGTTTGAAGTGATTATATATATATATATATATATATAGTTATTTTTCCTAAGTTAATATAGTTAATATTGTGCATGACACAATTTAATTATATTATAAATATTTATATAAATTATATTATAAATAATTATATTATATATATTATATACACTTAGTTGCAGAACCCGTAGTAGGGGGGATTCGAACCTGCAACCTTTCGAACACGAGTCCATGTCCCTTACCACTGGACTCGAGGCTACAAATAGGAACAGTCGAGCTCAGTGTCCAGTGTCCTGTCGCCCTCTAGTGGCCTGAGCCAATCACTGCTAAATAATGTCTACTAGAAGCCCCTGTCTTGATGTTTATTATCGTAATATTAACGTCATTATTAATATTAATTAACGCCATTATTGATATTAATAATATTAATATTAACTACACAACCTATCATTTTATAGATAGATAGATTGACTATAATTGAATAATCACTATAATAATCATTGTGTTTTTTAAATTGTTTTTTTTTTTTTCTCGCCGCCTGATTGGTTAATAGTACAGTGACGTAATCGGCACCGCGCGTCACCTGACCAGGTCCAACATGGCGGCTCCGTGTTGGAGTGAGAGATTTCAAAAGTTTTCCGCTTCTGTTTTCCAAAGTAAGTTTTCATGAATTGGAAGTACAATAAGTCTTGTTATATGTGCTCGGCGTCTCACGCTTTTAAATAAAAGTAAAGCGTCAATCGCAAAAAAACTTCAGTCAGTCCGCGGGGATGTGTGTGTGTGCGCGCGTGCGTGAGTGTGTGTGAGCGTGCGTGCGTGACTGTGCGCGCGCCCGCGTGTGTGTGTGTGTGTGTGTTTGATTGGGGTGTGTGTGAATGTTTGATCGGTGTGTGTGTGTGTGTGTGTGTGTGTGTGTGTGTG
>CM051500.1:29152480-29164980 GCA_028031935.1 Paedocypris micromegethes
TAGGACCATGCGCATGTGTGTACACTCCACACCAGCTTTATTATCACGGTTACACACACACACACACACACACACACACACACACACACGGTTCAGCTGTCTGTGTCTCAGGTTCATGTTCTTCACAGTCTAAAATTAACCGTAGTGAAAGTCAATCTTTAACTCACCGAGTTTAACACACACACACTCCCACACACACACACTCCCACACACACACACACACACACACACTTATAACATCTGTCCGGATAGAAAGTTTTCTATTGTGTTTTCTATGGCGACAAGTCTTAGTGTCATTTATTCTAATTGTTTACGCGTCTAGAAATGAAAAGAGCTGAAATAAATGAGGACTGTAGTGTGACATCATCCAGTCGTAAACCAGCGACTCGTGTCTGATCACACACACACACACATACACACATACTCACACACGCGCACGCTGCGTTTCTGATCATTATGTCAGTTGTATTGATGTGTTTGTCTCTAAACTCATTAGACATTTGCTGTGTTTACACACACACACACACACACGTCATATTGAACTGTGTGTGTGTAAATGAGCAATACATTAAAATGTACATTTAATTTGGGAATATTGACTTGGGAATATTTAATATTGACACACACACGGTCACGTGACTAGTTTCCTGTGGCCACGCCTCTCTGTCACGTGACTAGTCTCCTATGGCCACGCCTCTTTATGGATTCATATCACATCTGGCTTACCTTTTTAAAATTTAATATTTTGTTTAGCTTAATGGAACATCATTATTAGTTTGTGTGTTTAGTCGAGTTGTTTGGCCTGAATTTTTTGGCGTGACGTGGTTAAAGAATGAGTCTACAAGTTTACAATTTACAAGTGATTTTCTAAAATATTTGAAGTATGAAAGTTGATTAAAATGATTCATGATTAGACTAGATGAATGCATTAGTTATTGTTTTATTAGTGTTTGTGTGTGTGTGGGTGTGTGTGTCTGTGAGTGTGTGTGTGTGTGTCTGTGTGTGGGTGTGAGTGTGTGTGTGTGTGTGTGTGTGTGTCTGTGTGTGTGTGTGTGTGTGTGTGTGTGTGTGTGTGTCTGTGTGTGGGTGTGAGTGTGTGTACTCGCTGAGCTGATATAATAAAGCTGATCTTTCTCTCTAGCGTGTAAATCCCGTCACATCTGCCCTATGAACTGTTAATCTTATCTTTCTCTTTACATAATCCAGATACTGAAAACACGCCGCGCCACACACACGACACACACACACACACACACACACACACGCCACTTACACGCGACACACACACACGCGTCACTGAGCGGCGGCGATGGTCAGCTGGTCCTGGCACTATTGACCCAGGGGTCAGTGGAAGGTCATGTGTGTGTGTGTGTGTGTGAATGTGTGTGTGTGTGTTGATCTGCTGTGTGTGAGTGTGTGTGTGTGATTGTTTTCTTTCCCCGCAGTGACGCACTTATCGAACGCCTCATAACGCCAGAACGGAGAACGAATGGATGTAATATTATTTAATAAAAATATATTCTATAATAAAATAAACCAATTCATAGTGTAGTATAATAATAACAATAAAAATATTTACAATAATAATGAACATTTGAATATCAAATAATTCACGAGATGTGTGTGTGTGTGTGTGTGTGTGTGTGTTACTATTCACAACAATTAGATTGTTGTTGTTGTTGTTGTTGTTATTTACAGTCGTAGAGAAGTAAACGTGTAGAATTAGTACATGATATGTAAAGGATGGACGGATAATTTTTTCATTGGAAAAACAAACAGCTGTATTAAGTCAGAACCTGCAGCACATTTTCAGTCTGCTTCAGTTTCTTTTTCGATAATTAATACATTTTTGCATACATTTCAACAATAGGAATAATAATCAAAATGAGTGGAGTGATTATTGTGATATAAGATGTCTAGTTCAGTGAGTCACGTGTGTGTGTGTGTGTGTGTGTGTGTTTAGTTCTATTCTCTTCTGTGTTTGATCTGTGTCTTCTGAACGGGATCTGCTCTCCTGAGAACACACACACTCACACACACACAAACACACACACACACTTCATGTCTCGTGTGTAGTTCAAATGATCCGGTCGTGCGGCAGAAACTTACCCACAATCCCGTGTGTTTCTCATCTGGAGCGTTTAACACCTTCACTGCTACGTGTTTGTTTCGATGACACACAAAAGATCCGCTTCACATTGTGTGTGTGTGTGTGTGTGTGTGTGTGATGCTTTACACATGACAGTGTAATACCACAAAGACATTTATTTTTCTTTGTAGTTTTGACCGAAATAAAACGGTTGTTTTTTCGTCAGCACTAACACGTGAAGGATTTGAACACTCAGTCGCTCCTTGTTTAAACTAAAGCATCGACACACTTGATCGCGTATTTAACAAATTATTCAAAATGTGTTATTCAAAATAAAAACAGTTATACCAAAAGATGAATAAAAAGTGATTCAACATTTTTTAGAGGTTACTTGATATTTTAATTAGATTTATATATATATAAAAAAATATATATATTTGCTTTTTTGTTTTAAAATGTCAGTCACTTTTTTTAAATTAGACTTGATTATATTTCCTCGTTTATACTTTGAACAACGAAAGTTCTACATCATCTTAGAAACCAAACAAATCGACGTTTTTCTTCTCACCTCTGACTGCGGTCAAACCCGAGCCACGTGTTTCGTTACGCTCCTGATTCTGTTATTACGCCGCACAAAGTCAATGTATATTGCGCTTCACTCTTTTACTAATTCATAATAAAGCATTATTATAATAATGCCGCGGGCCGGGGGTTGGGGACTAGTGGCACTAGATGATCAGACCTTGTGATTAATGACCGTGTGAAGAAATATTCCATTCCAAAAGAGTAAAAGAAGCAGTTAGCGCGGCTTTATTTGTCTTTCCTGCAAGTCGCGTTTGCGTAATGTGTTTGTTTAATCATAAAAGTTGTATCTAGTTTATTTCTCGTTAAAAAAGAAATACCCCACGTTGAAATCTATTTGACACTCCGTGTTGTGAATACTCTTCAAAAAAAAGAGAAACGTTTAAAGACACGACCCAAACCGAACTTATTAAACTACTCCAGAAAAGTCCAGAACTTTCTCTCATGTCAAGCTCTATTGAAGCGTCGTTCAAAAAAGGAAAAAACATATGATTATACGATATATAGTATTGAAATAATTACATAGCTCATTCTGTGTGTGTGTGTGTGTGTGTGCTGGTGTATTACACGGACGACACTGATCCTGGTTGTGTCGAGCAGCTGTGTTTGTTCAGAATAAACCGGTCCTCACGCTCCGTTGTGTTTATAAGGCGTGTGAGACATAGTGACTCGAGTGCGTCTGATTCATTAGTGAAGGTGTCACGTGACACACATACACTGGGTAGATTGACGAAGCTGATTTAAACACGGCGCTGACTTGAACGTGAACACACGAGCGTCAGCTGACCTCTGTCGGGGGGCGTGTCCTCAGGCCTACGAGCGGCGCTTCCCCAGCTGTGCGCTGATCCCCATGTTCGTGAGCAGCGAGGTGACCAGCGAGAGCGAGGACGGCCAGACTCACGTGGTGGAGAGACGCTGCACGGTGGACGTGGAGGCGCCGCGGCTCCTGAAGCGGGTGAGGGGCGTGGCCGGCGGGCGGGGCTGGTGGCGCTTACTGTGTGTGTGTGTGTGTAGATGGCCGGGGTGGACTACATATACTTCATTCAGAGGAACTCTCTGGACCGGCGCCAGCGGACGCTCCACATCGAGGCCTATAACGAGTCCTTCTCCAGCCGGGTCACGGTCACGGAGCACTGCAGCTACACGGTCCGCACACACACACACACAGCTCTCGTGTTGTGTAATCAGCTCTGTAACACTGATTTGCTTCTGGCTTGGTTTGCGTGGCAGGTGAAAGAACAAACGTAAATGAGATGTAAAGCTGATGGTGTCGTCTGGTGCACCTGTGCTGAACTAGTCTCCAGTGAACCAGCTCTTACTGTACCTTACTGTACCAGCTCTTACTGTACCTTACTGTACCAGCTCTTACTGTACCTTACTGTACCAGCTCTTACTGTACCTACTGTACCAGCTCTTACTGTACTTTACTGTACCAGCTCTAATTGTACCTACTGTACCAGCTCTTACTGTACTTTACTGTACCAGCTCTAATTGTACCTACTGTACCTTACTGTACCAGCTCTCACTGTACCTACTGTACCAGCTCTCACTGTACCAGCTCTCACTGTACCTACTTTATCAGCTCTCACTGTACCTACTGTACCAGCTCTCACTGTACCTACTTTACCAGCTCTCACTGTACCTACTGTACCAGCTCTTACTGTACCAGCTCTCACTGTACCTACTGTATCAGCTCTTACTGTACCAGCTTACTGTACCATATCGTACTGTATCAGCTCTCTACTGTACCAGCTCTCACTGTACCTACTGTATCAGCTCTTACTGTACCAGCTCTCACTGTACCTACTGTACCAGCTCTTACTGTACCAGCTCTCACTGTACCTACTGTACCAGCTCTTACTGTACCAGCTCTCACTGTACCTACTTTACCAGCTCTCACTGTACCTACTGTACCAGCTCTTACTGTACCAGCTCTCACTGTACCAGCTCTCACTGTACCTACTGTACCAGCTCTTACTGTACCAGCTCTCACTGTACCTACTTTACCAGCTCTCACTGTACCTACTGTACCAGCTCTTACTGTACCAGCTCTCACTGTACCAGCTCTCACTGTACCTACTGTATCAGCTCTTACTGTACCAGCTCTCACTGTACCTACTGTATCAGCTCTCACTGTACCAGCTCTCACTGTACCTACTGTATCAGCTCTTACTGTACCAGCTCTCACTGTACCTACTGTATCAGCTCTTACTGTACCAGCTCTCACTGTACCTACTGTACCAGCTCTTACTGTACCAGCTCTCACTGTACCTACTGTATCAGCTCTTACTGTACCAGCTCTCACTGTACCTACTGTACCAGCTCTTACTGTACCAGCTCTCACTGTACCTACTGTACCAGCTCTTACTGTACCAGCTCTCACTGTACCTACGGTACCAGCTCTTACTCTTCCCACTGTACCAGCTCTCACTGTACCTACTGTACCAGCTCTTACTGTACTTAGTAGCGGTACTCTTACAGTAGGTACAGTAGTGGTGGTATAGTTACAGTGGCGGGAAGTACAGTAGATACAGTAACAGTAGGTACAGTAGTTGCGGTATAATTATAGTGGCGGCAAGTACAATAGGTACAGTAGTGGCGGTATAGTTACAGTGGCGGGAAGTACAGTAGATACAGTAACAGTAAGTACAGTAGTGGCGGTATAGTTACAGTGGCAGGAAGTACAGTAGATACAGTAACAGTAGGTACAGTAGTTGCGGTATAATTATAGTGGCGGGAAGAACAATAGGTACAGTAGTGGCGGTATAGTTACAGTGGTGGGAAGTACAGTAGATACAGTAACAGTAGCTACAGTAGTGGCGGTATAATTACAGTGGCGGAAAGTACAGTAGGTACAGTAGTGGCGGTATAGTTACAGTGGTGGGAAGTACAGTAGATACAGTAACAGTAAGTACAGTAGTGGTGGTATAGTTACAGTGGCGGGAAGTACAGTAGATACAGTAACAGTAGTTGCGGTATAATTATAGTGGCGGGAAGTACAATAGGTACAGTAGTGGCGGTATAGTTACAGTGGTGAGAAGTACAGTAGGTACAGTAACAGTAGGTACAGTAGTGGCGGTATAGTTACAGTGGCGGAAAGTACAGTAGTTACAGTGGCGGGAAGTACAGTAGATACAGTAACAGTAGGTACAGTAGTTGCGGTATAATTATAGTGGCGGGAAGTACAGTAGGTACAGTAGTGGCGGTATTTTTACAGTGGCGGGAAGTACAGTAGGTACAGTAACAGTAGGTACAGTGGCAGCCGTGTAGTTACAGTGGCGGGAAGTACAGTAGGTACAGTAACAGTAGGTACAGTGGCAGCCGTGTAGTTACAGTGGCGTAGGGACAGTAGGTACAGTAACAGTAGGTACAGTAACAGCCAGTACAGTAATTACAGTTACAGTAGGTACAGTAACAGCTATTACTGTTATTTTCAGTTTCAGGTTTTCTTTACTTGTTTGTAGGCCAATCAAACATTGAGCAGTCAAACAATCAAAACTAAATGATTTCAGAATGTATTTTGAGATATTAACTCCTCAGACCTGAACTGAAGTAGATTAAGCAGCTGGATAGATTCTCTTAAACATTGTCTGCGCAAGTTACAGAACGTTTGAACAAAGTGTGTTATGAAAGAAACCGTGTTCTGGTGGCGGTTTGACACGTTTGTAGTGTGTTTAGCGTGTTCCACCCGTTTCCTGTGTGAGTGCTGAGTGTGTGTTGTGATCGGGCTCCTCAGGTTCACCCGGAGAACGGGGACTGGACATGCTTCGAGCAGTCGGCCAGCATGGACATCAAGTCCTTCTTTGGCTTCGAGAGCACGGTGGAGAAGATCGCCATGAAGCAGTACGCCACCAGCATCAGAAAGGTCCCTGCGCACGCACACACACACACACACGCGCCAGGATTACACAACACACCCGTCAAGCTCATTTCCCTGCTCATTTGTTTGGCCGTGTTTACGTCACGTCATTCCAGATTAACTCAAGTATTCTTTCCAAGTAAATGGCAATATGACACACACACACACACACAGATAGATAATGATCATTTTTCTTTTTAAAGACTTTTTCACATGGCAACTTTACGTTGGTCTCGGACTAAGAAAAGCTTCATTTATAAATGAACTTCAACTTGAACACACACACGCACACACACACTCACACACATACATAAACACTTATGATAAAAAAAAATCACTCCAGACAAGTAATAAAACACCAACTCAAGCATTCAGTCTGTTTTCCAGACACTTTATTTTTTTACGCGCAAAACGACAAAATCTTTATTTATTTCTTTACTTTATTATGTTTTATATTTGAATATAGAAATTATCAACACCTCAGTGGTTCAACGTGGCTGAACAAAATAGATAAAAAGAGAATAAAAAGCCAGTCAATGTCAAACTCAAAAACAGTGTGTTGCGATGATTCTGGTGATAAACAGCATCAGTAGCTTCAGCATCCTGCAGATGGCGACATCACCACGTCTGTATGAGAAATTAGCCGCGGTAGAGAAATTCGTGTTACATTCGTTACAAATCAGTGTAGCGAGTAAGGGTAAGTGTCCATTCAAATGTAGTGGAGTAAAGATAGATGTAGTCAAGTAGAGAGGAAATGCTGCTTATATAAAGCCATTTGTGCTTTTATAATTTTACTGGCTCCTCCAGAAAACGGGAACATCCAAAGTTGAAATGGAAAGGAACAAAAAGCCCAGCCAGAGCAATAGTCGGTAAAATCGTGTCTTCGGTGTCGTTTTTCTGGGTCTCCACCATCGGTGTCGTTTTTCGGTGTCGACACCATTTATAGGCAACGAATTAAATAATTTGTTTAAAGTATTTAATGTATTAAATGGTTCATTATTTAAATTGCCATATATTTACAACTGATGTTGAATCGAATGTTGTTTGATTTTAACCTAAAGTCACCTGGGCTACATAGTGTTTAACGATACTCACTGTAAACTACATGTTGCTGCTGCACTGTATTATATATACCGTATTTACTCGCTTATAAGTCGACCCCCCCCCCCTTCAGCTGTGAGATTGTGGTATTCTGTTTAGACCCTCTTATAAGTCGGGGGAAAGAAATGAGAGAAAAGTGAATAGGTAGAAATGAATAGAAACCCAATTTTTGGTTTCATATAAAGTCAATATAGGTTATTTGGGGCTCACAGGGACACTAAAGCGGCACAGGGAAATAATGATAGAACACCTGTTCAGATGCTCTTTAATCCTTCCTATAGAAATAATAAAAGTATTCAGACATGCTTGGTGGTAAAGGAAACCTAAAAATCAAGCAACCCTGTTTGTTTAGGATGGTATTCATCTATTTAAGCTATTGTAAATGTAGGTTTAAGGTTAATTCGTCATTGGTTTGTTTGCATAATCATTAAAGATTTCCGGGAAGAGTGCCCCGCCCCTTTAAGAGAGTTCTCCTGAGAATTGGCTAAAACGGCTAATGCTAACTCGTGTTTTGGGAATAAATACAACGTTCGAAATCCACCGTGTGACTCGTTTAATTGTGAAGCCCCGCCCACGCCAAAGAGAGACAGAGTCAGAAGAGAGCTGAGCAGAAAGAGTAAGAGCGAGCGCGCGTGTGTGTGTGCGTGTGTGTGTGTGTGTGTGAGAGAGCGCGGAGCAGCGGCGATCTTGCACAGCTTCTGCCGTTTTCTGAAAGATGTATTTAGTTCGCGTCATAAATGTTGATTTAATTATCGCGCTTTTTGTGAGAAAGGGTGAAATATCTGCGCACTGTTCTGAGTAAAATATTTTCTATTTCGGTAGACCGCGCGTATAAGTCGAGCCCCGCACTTTCAGCCCGAAATTTTAAGGAAAAATCCTCGACTTATAGTCGAGTAAATACGGTAAATATATATATGTTCATTGGTATTCAATACCATTTCTCAATATGCACCTAAATTGCACAATTTTGTAAAACGCTTTTTTTGCACACAAACATATTTTGCACACAAAGTTTTTTTTGCACCGTTACTTATTGTTACTGTGTGTATTTTGTTTTGTATTGTAAGTTGCACTAACTGGAGTTTGCACCTACATTTTACACTCACACCACACAAAAAAATAGCGCTTTTCTTAGTCCGAGTCCAACGCAAAGACGCTATGTGAAAAAAGTCATTTAAAAAGAAAAATGGCGATTCTTTATATGAGTTTAAAAAAAAAAGATTTGATTTGATTTGAGCTGGACTTTCTTTCGGCAGGGGAAGGAGATTATTGAGTTTTACCTCCAGCAGCTGGAGGAGGAGGGCATCACCCACGTGCCCCGCTGGGCCCCGCCCCCTGACCCCGCCCCAGCAGACGGTGAGCGAGTGGTGATGTCACCGCGTCCAGACGCTAATCAGTCGTGTGATGAGCAGATGAGCTGGAGGACGAGAACATCAGTCTGACGCCGCTCCAGCAGAGTCGCCTGCTCCGCCTGAGGCAGTGGCTGCAGGAGACGCACCCAGACAAGGTCAGCCACGCCCTTCACACCCTCTATATAAGCCCTAGCCATTCACACACATACACGCATCGCTCACTTTCTGGACTTGACTTTACTTGACTTTGCAGTCGTTTGCCAGGCACTTCTTTTTTTTTTTTTTTTTGTACAAAAAAAAGTCCTTCCATTATAGAAGCCCGTCATTCAGGGTTCCTACGGGCGCTTGAAATCCTTGAAAGTGCTCAAATTTCAAGAATGTGTTTTCAAGGCCTTGTAAGTGCTTGAGCAATTTTAAACAAAGCGCTTGAAAATGCTTGAAGCTTTTAATTGTGTGTTCATTTTAAAAGTCATCGTATGCGCAGTGTCTCTCCTCGATCTTCTTAATGATCGGCATGTGCGCAGTCGTTTGAAATTGTTGAGAATTTAAAATGAAACGCAAGCGTTAACGCGTACATTTTCACAACTGGCAAAACTGGTCCAGAAAACCTTGAACATGGCTTGAAAAGTGCTTTCCAAAAGTGTAGGAACCCCGGTCATCATTTTACTCTCATCTCCATAACTTGATCTTCTCTGGTTCTCTGGTTCGTCTTTTCAAAACCAAATCCTGAGTGAAACTATGGAGTCTTGTTGGAGTTTTGTTGTGAAAGTATGAAATTACTCATTTTAACTGGGAATAACAGACTAGAATATAGCGATTCACCTACATCACTTGCGTTTCAGTCTTCGCCGATATCGAGTACTTAATAAAAACATGATTTTAATGTACAGGTAACCGCTTTAGTCATGCGATTAAAAAAAAAAAGTGAGCTAGTTTCAAATTAAGATCTATTAAGATTAAGTCTAAAGCGAGTAAAGCGTAGTAAACTGGCCTTTAGTCTCGTCGGGCCCAAGTCTGCCTGTGTTATCACGTTTCTGCTCTTGGTTCGTTTTATTGTTATTATTATATTATCTTCTATTTATTTATTTCTTCTAAAACCTCGTTAGAGAGGTTTTCTTTACTCGGCCACTGTCGCATATGTGCTTGCTCACTGCTCTTTGTCATAGTCTTAGTGATAATCACAGCAGTTTACTTAACACCAACAACCAGACAATCAAATGAATAATAACAATTCTCTTACAAAAGCGACTTACAATTACTCAGAACTTGAACTTGAACTTGAACGTTATTCGTCTAATAGATTAACTATTAGACACGTATTGCTTTCTGTAGATTTTTGAGCAACCATGATGCAAAAGATGTTTGCGACGACTACGTACAATTTCCATACGAGACAGTTGTTGTGTCAAAATGATCCGATAAAACAACAGAAAAACAAAAAATGTAGTACATAGAGGTTTCCTAGAGCGCTATGTAACAGCAGGTCTCAGTGACGGTTGTTTCTTTATATTATATCAATATAAATGTACTGTCAAAGTTAACGCGTTAACCCATGTGACTAATAGAATTCGTTTAATCGCGTCAAATTTTATTAACGGCATTAAACGCAAGTCCGATTTTTCAGGTATTTTCGGTTTTGCCAGTTTTGAGTTTCACTTCGAAACGCTTCAGTATCACGTGTATTTAATTACAAGAACGCTTGCGTCGTCATCATAAACGGCTTCAAAGCCTTGAACTCTCTCCTGACATGAACAAAAGCCCGTGTCCTCGCCGTCAGATGCCCAAAGAGCGTCACGTGCTGCGCTTCCTGTGCTCGCGGGACTTTCACCTGGAGAAGGCGAAGGAGGCGCTGAGGCAGACGCTGAGCTGGAGGAAGCAGCATCACTTGGACTTCCTGCTGGAGTCGTGGGCGTGTCCTCAGCTGCTGCTGGACTACTACACGGGCGGCTGGCACCACCACGACACGGGTACGGACCCCGCCCGACACGCCACGCCCCGCCACGCCCGCCTGAGTGTGTGTGTGTGTGTGTGTGTGTGTGTAGACGGCCGTCCGCTCTACATCCTGCGTCTGGGACAGATGGACACCAAGGGTTTAGTGCGCGCTCTGGGAGAAGAGACGCTCCTGAGACACGTGAGCCCCGCCCCGCCACGCCCCCCCCCCACCTCTAGCGTGCCCTCACCGCTTCACCTTTGACCCCAGGTGCTCTTCATCAACGAGGAAGGTCTGCGGCGCTGCGAGGAGAACTCCCGGGTGTTTGGGAAGCCAATCAGGTGAAGACAGGGATTATTGGTTATAAAACACATTTTTGATTTAATATATTTTATATAACATTTTATATAAACACTATATTTGCCCCCCTTGTTCAAAACACTTCTGTTTCATTTACTTCTCTGTCCATCTTTTCCCTCGTTTCTTTTTCTTCTTCCTCTCAGTTCTCTGTATTAGGTCTCTCTTTTTCTCGTTTCTCACTTTTATTCCACACTGTTTATATTAAAATATAAATATAAACCTTACCTATGAATGTTCATGCTTAATAATAGATGTATATATAGATGTAATACACAGATGTGAGTGTTGTGGTGGTTGTGTGCAGCTGCTGGACGTGTGTGGTGGACCTGGAGGGTGAAGGTATAGGTGTAATATAAGTGTAATATAGGTGTATTGTAGGTGTGATACAGGTGTGATATAGGTGTAGTATAGGTGTAATATAGGTGTAATACAGGTGTGATATAGGTGTAATATAGGTGTAATGTAGGTGTGATATAGGTGTGATATAGGTGTAGTATAGGTGTAATATAGGTGTAATGTAGGTGTGATACAGGTGTGATATAGGTGTAGTATAGGTGTAATATAGATGTAATACAGGTGTAATATAGGGGTAATACAGGTGTGATATAGGTGTAATGTAGGTGTAATACAGGTGTAATACACAGATGTGAGTGTTGTGGTGGTTGTGTGCAGCTGCTGGAGGTGTGTGGTGGACAGGGAGGGTTAGGGTATAGGTGTAATATAGGTGTAATGTAGGTGTAATGTAGGTGTAATACAGGTGTGATACAGGTGTAATATAGGTGTAATGTAGGTGTAATGTAGGTGTAATAGAGGTGTAATACAGGTGTAATATAGGTGTAATACAGGTGTATAATAGGTGTAATACAGGTGTAATGTAGGTGTAATAGAGGTGTAATACACAGATGTGAGTGTTGTGGTTATGTGGTGCAGCTGCTGGACGTGTGTGGTGGACCTGGAGGGGCTGAACATGCGGCACCTGTGGCGTCCGGGCATCAGAGCTCTTCTGCGCATCATTGAGGTGGTCGGCACTAACTACCCTGAGACGCTGGGTCGTCTGCTGATCCTGCGGGCCCCGCGAGTCTTCCCCGTCCTCTGGACTCTGGTAAACACACACACACACACACACCGAGCGCTGACCTCTGACCTCTCACCTCGTCTGATCAGGTCAGTCCCTTCATCCACGAGAACACGCGGAGGAAGTTCCTGATCTACGCGGGGAAGGACTAC